>OU015495.1:122011386-122611386 GCA_907164885.2 Dolomedes plantarius
ATTTCCTTGGGTGTTTGAGTTAATTTCGTTTCCGATTTTAAAGACAATAAATCTGCGTAGCGTCATCTCCAAAATCACAAATAATCGTGTATATTACATCAGATAACACGTCACCTCTGACACCAGAGCCATAGCTACCCAATTATTATTCCTATTCAAGAACACATAACGAGTGACCTCAAACAGTCTATATAAGACCCTGCGGTCAGAATTCGAAGAGCTTTTGTCATTTTCCGTCGCCCCGAAAAGATATGTCAGTTTTCCTAATAAAATAATAAGTTCATCGTAATGATTGCCGTCTTTGCTCCGGCCTCGACTACTACAATTCTTCTAAGACTGCGTTGTGACATGGTGGGTCTATAGTCTCTTAGGTCTTCTCGGGTAGGGGGCCCATCATGTTACAAATGTATATATGAGCATACATATTCACAAAATATTGCACAAACTATATCAAAAAGGTAAAAATTTGCTTAATTTAATTCTAAATTTGAAAAATCTTAATGTTATACAAACTAACAAGAAAATTAATTTCCAAAATATATATATATATATATATATATATATATATATATATATATATATATATATATATATATATATATATATATATATGACAGGCAGCGTGTTTGCTCCTGTGTAGATTTTCCTTGACATATATATTCCGTTAATATATTCCGAACATATATATAGTTTAATTGACATATATATTCCGACATATATATTTCCTTGACACATTATTTATATATATATATATATATATATATATATATATATATATATATATATATATGAGAAAGAATCTATATTCTGCAGAAGGCATAAAAGCCAATTTTAGTTTTCCCTTCGTTCCAGAAAGGTACATTTTGATGCACGTAATTCAAATCACCTTCAATCTCAAGCTGCATGTTAAAATTTTTCTTCTCTCTACTGAAGAATCCCGGAAAAGTTTACCAGCTGAAAATGTAAACTGCCTCCGACGATTACATTTCTCTCCCTCGTGGCACAGAAAACTTCTGGACAGACCTCCATAACTGGGTAAGCATACAAATAGCATCTCTTTCACCCATAAGGAATAAATTGCTCCATAAATGCGTATCTATTCAGGCGGTAAAAATTCCTTTCATACGCCATTCCAATCACGCCCCATTTCTAACCTGAGCAAATAAAAGAGAGCTGCAGACAGACATATATTGAGATTTTTTTGCGTAAATGAAGGCCTATTGTGCAATCTTGGAAGGATTCGTACAGCATTATCAAATCTTATTTCATTTAAAGAGAGTAAAAGTCTTCAGTGACAAGATTTTTAAAAGTTTTTATTTCTTCGTGAATATAAGAATTGAAAAAGTTCCTCTAGTGTTATTTTCCCCGAAGTTTCCTCTTGGTGATATTTTATTTACGTTTTGGTCTATGGATTTGTTGGTTTCAGAAAGTTTAAATTAGAATTTCACCCTCTATCGTTTTGAAAATACAAGTTTTAAAACCCTCGAATATTCTAAAACGTATATTTATATTGCTCAACTAGTGTCCTTTACGTGCAACTTTGTAGATTTTAATTTATAGTAATATATATGCAAACTTATATATATGCCGTATTTCAACATTTTTTTCAGTTTATTTCGTTGTTACGCACGTGACGCAAAATTTATTTAAAGTATCACGAAAAGAAAAGAAACCACGTCAGTATTTAATAAATTAAATTCTTAAAATTAATCTTTAAAAATTCACCAAAAATCGGATAATAGATGTTGGTTAGAGCGATAAGTTTCTAAAATGATATTAGAATTGGCTTACCTTTCGCCTGCTTTGCTGTGAAGTAAAATTGATTAATTACGGACTCATTGACGATTAAGGCAAATGCTTTTTACTTAGATTTATTTGACTTGATGTTTCTAATTGAATTTGAATACAATAAACATGATTGTGATGTCAACAAAATATCTATACATCGATTCGATTTTTAACAGCGTCTATTCTCCTCGTCAGTCTGCTGCGCATCCAAACACGCGCATCAACAAGCTAAAGTTTGTTCGGTTTCTCACGGATGTGGGCCGTGCTGTGCTGCCATCTGGCGTTCATTTTTACAACTTCTTGACGGCGCAACATTCTCCCCCCCTGGACTATGAGTCCAGTACTCTTTAGGAAGAGCACAGCACTTGGTAATAGGACGCTTGAACAGTCCTTTGGTGGTCTTTACTTCGACCACTCTGACGACACCATCGTTCCCAGGAAATACCTGTTGGATCCTTCCGACACTCCACTTCATAGGAGGGAGATTCTCCTCCTGCAGGAGGACTAAATCATTGATTTGGAGATTCGGACTCGTCTTGAACCACCTACGCCTCTGTTGAAGATGACTTAAGTATTCTTGGTGCCATCTTTTCCAGAACTGATTTCGGAGATGCTGAATTAAGTGCCATCTCTTCTTTAGGCACATGGATTGGCATGGAACTGTTTCTGGAAAGGAATTTATGGGAACACCAATCAAGAAATGGCCGGGCGTAAGAGGCTCTAAGTCCTGAGGATCCGAAGACAGTGGCGTCAGTGGTCGAGAATTGAGGCATGCCTCAATCTGTGTTACCAACGTAGAAAGCTCCTCAAAGTTCAAGACTGCTGACTTCACTGCTTTAATTAAATGTTGTTTGGTCGATTTAATTCCACTCTCCCAAAGTCCACCAAAATGTGGTGCTAAAGGAGGTATAAAATGCCACGTTATAGAATTTTGAGTTGCAAAGTTTTGAACTTCCATAGACTTCATAAGTTTCCATTGCTCATGCAGATATGAAGATGCCCCTTTGAAGTTGGTTGCGTTGTCGGAGAACATGTTAACTGGCACCCCTCGTCTTGATATGAAGCGTCGAAAAGCTGATAGAAAGGCATCCTGCGAAAGGTCTGAAACGACCTCGAGATGCACAGCCTTGGTTGCGAAGTAAATAAAAAGAGCAATGTACGATTTCAATTTAACTTTGCTTCGAGGCACATTGGGTTTCGTCATGAATGGTCCACCAAAGTCGAGACCAACGTTGAGAAAGGCTCTGCCAGCACTGAATCTGCTAGCAGGGAGGTTACCCATTATTTGTCTACCAGACTGTGCTTTGAGACGGAAGCAGGTTAGGCACTTAGATAAAAGTCTACCGACTATCTCTCTACCGGATGGAATCCAGAATTTCTGGCGGATGCTGCACAGAGTAAGTTGGGTTCCACTGTGCAAATTAAGTTCATGGTAATACACCACAAGTATCTTCGTAAGATGATGCCTTTTCGGTAGGAGAATTGGGTACTTTTGATTCGAATTTAGATTTGAATTTTTTAACCTACCTCCAACTCGAATAATTCCCTCTGTGTCTAGAAAAATATTTAGTGGCAATAACTTACTAGTTCTGGGAAGATCGAGTCCCTTCTCCAGATGCAAAATTTCCAAATGAAATTCTGATCTCTGTACAGCCCGAATGATAGATTTTGTAGCATCCTCTATTTCTGCAAATGAGAGCACACCCATAGTGTTAGAAGACCTGCAATTTTTAATGAATCGCTTACACCAAGCTATAATTCGGATTAAGCGAGAAAATGATGAACATCTGCCAACGACCTCTAATAAGTAATTGCATTGACCCGAAACTGCAACACCAGTAACTGTTGCCGATGATTTCTCCTCCAATTTTATGTCTTCATCATCAGGAGACGATGGTTCAATAAAGGGAAATTTTAGATGATCTTGATTTAACCACTGTGGTCCAGACCACCACAACTTGTGATTTTTTAACTTTGAAGCTGGGATACCACGTGAAGCACAATCGGCAGGATTCTCTTCACTTCTTACATGATGCCATGATGCTTCATGTGTCAATTCTTGGATTTGTGAGACTCGGTTAGCCACAAAGGTTTTCCATCTATTGGGTGACGACTTTAACCAATCCAGAACAATTTGAGAGTCCGAAAAGAGAAGAATCTTATCAATTTGAATAACTTTTCTTAGAGATTCTATGACAGCAACGTAGAGTTGAGAAAGAAGAAGAGCTGCCATTAGCTCGAGTCTGGGCAAGGTTATAGATTTCAAGGGAGCTACTCTGGTCTTAGAAGTGATCATTGAAACCTGTATCTTTCCAGTGACAAATTCGGTTCTTAGGTAGAAAACTGCAGCGTAAGCCCGTTGAGAAGCGTCACAGAAACCTACAAGCTGAATGACTTTCACTGTAGCATCTTGTGAAAGGTATCTTGGAATCTTTATTTCTGCCAGGTGTTCCATCTGATTTCTGAACTGGATCCATGCTTCGGAAATGTGTTTCGTTAGAGGATCATCCCACGATATTTTTTCCTTCCAGAGATCCTGCATCAGTATCTTTAGTTGAATTGTCGTTGGTGATAGGAACCCCAGAGGGTCATAAATTCTGGCCATAGTGGATAAGAGTTGGCGCTTTGTTGGCCTCTCTTCGGTTGATGGATTTATTTTGATTTGAAATGTATCATCTTTAGCGTCCCAGATGATACCTAAGATTTTCAGCACTTGATCCTCTTCAATCTGTAGGGATGTCGAAGAACTTCGCAATTCAGGCGGTAACGATTCTAGCACTGATGGCTCATTTGAAGCCCATTTTCGAATCAGGAATCCCCCTCTTTTCATGAGTTCAACAACTTCAGCTACTAGCTTCTTGGCTTTCTCTCGAGAACATGCCCCTGTTAGAAGATCATCTACATAAAAATCTTCTAAAACGATCTTGGATGCCTCTGGAAAATTCTTCGCTTCATCCCTGGCAAGTTGTTGAATGGTTCTAATAGCCAAGTAAGGAGCGCAAGCAGTCCCGTAAGTTACGGTGAGCAATTGAAATTCCTGCAGTGTGTCCTCAGGTTTATCTCTCCAGAATATTCGTTGAAAATCTACGTCGTTCTTATTGACTTGAATCTGCCTAAACATTTTTTCGATGTCACTTGTTAAGGCAACACTGTGGCATCTAAATTTTAGAAGGATGTTAAACAACTCATTTTGAAGTTTAGGACCTGTATTGAGAATATCATTCAAGGAAGTTCCAGAATCAGATTTTGCAGAAGCGTCAAAGACGACCCGCAACTTGGTAGTCTCGCTTTGTTCCCTAACAACTCCAAAATGGGGCAGATAGAAACACTGAGTGGATGGTATCGAAAGTTCGGAACTTGGAACAGGTTGCATATGACCTAACTGTTGATAATTTTTCATAAAGCTTACATATTGATTTCTGAGCTCCGAATTATTCTGAAGACGCTTTTCCAATGAAAAGAATCGCCTCTTGGCTTGAACTTTTGAGTCCCCCAGAACTCTGCCATCTTTGAAAGGCAGACTAACAATGTACCTACCATCACATGTTCTTTCTAATTGGTCGAGGTAGGATTTTTCGACTTCTTGGTCCTCATCAGAGAGGTGACTAACATCTGGGACTGCTTCAACTTGCCAAAATTTAGATACTAGGTTTTCCAAGTCCAGTAAGGCATGACAATTGATTAGAGGCGTGACATTCTTCTCATTTTGACAAGATGTAGAAACTCGTCCGGAAAGTAACCAGCCTAACCTGGAATTCACGGCAAAAGGTTGATTTGGCTTACCTGAAATCTTTCCGCATTGAATTAGATCGAAGAAAATATCAGCTCCCAGGATGATATCCACAGGTCGGCTGATATGAAATGAAGGATCCGCTAACTGGAGTCCTTTTAGGTGAGGCCAATCAAACTCTGAGATAAGGAAATTGGGCAAATTGCAGGTGAGTTTCTCGACTACAAGAGCATCAACGGAAAAGGTATCTTGACTAAAGTGGGGAGAAAACTTAAGTTCAACTTTTTTTGTAGCTAGAGCAGCAACTCTGCTATCTAGTCCTAGAATCTGGTGTTGTGACTCATGAAATGGGAGATTTAGACTTTTCCAACATGATTCGGTGATTAGAGACGCCTGGGAACCCCCATCAATCAAGGCTCTACAATTAACAAACTGTCCTCGACTATCTTTAATTTTAATAATAGCTGTAGAGAGTAAAGTTAGGTTAGAATTATTCATATTCCCAGTTAGGCAAAATTGTTGTTCTTGACTCGTACCAGATGGCTGAACTAGATTGAGGTTACTAGGCTGATTTGGGTTTGAGTCGCTAGCAGGGGTTTCTTCTCGGTTGGCTTGAAAGGTATGAAGTGCCGTGTGGTGTCTTTGTCTGCAGGCTCGACAAGTAGTACTAAATCTACATGAAGAAACACTGTGGTTATCTCGCAAACAGTTAAAACATAACCGCGATCTCTTTACAAATCCCCAACGGTCATCGATACTCATCTTCAGAAACTTTTCACACCTGTGCAATAAATGGGGAAAAGCACAAAGCTTACATGACTCCTCACATGACTTCACTGTAGTCTTAAGAGAATATGATTTATGAGACATTTTACTCTGTTTTTCAACTTCATGAGCAATTTTAACACCCTGTAGACTTCTAGCTTGTTTTTCCAAAAATGAAAGAAAGTTGTCTAAGGAAGGAAAGTTTTTGTCATCAAGAGTTAGTTCCCATTTAACTCTAATTGAATCTTCTAATCTATCTTGTAAAGTGAATACTAATAATAGCTCTACCAACTGATTGCATTCTAGTCCAAGAGTTTTAAAGTTTCTGAGTACTTCATTGCAAGTATCTACTATAGCTCGGATTGATTCAGAAGTTGACTTTACAGATTTTAAATTAAAAATCTTTCTACACTGGGAAAATGCTAATTCTCTTTGATTGTCATATCTATTTATAAGTGTATCCCAAGCATGTTTATAATTTTCTCGAGTTATTGCAAATCCTCTGATCAGCCTAGAAGCATCAGAAGTAACAGAGTTTTGCAAATATTGCAGTTTTTGGATTTCTGATAAAGATTCATTCGAATCGATGGTACTCAAGAAAATTGACTTAAAACTTAACCAAGAATCAAAACTGCCTGAGAAGGATGGAAGGTCAAATTTGGGGAGATTTATGCTGGCATATGGGATAGGAGTGGCATTTAATTGATCATTTTCTTTGAATTTTGATTTAGCATTAATTTCGCTCAAATACGACTGAATTTTTTCTAATGCTAAATCAGTCATATCTTTAGATTCAGTAAAGTTCTTATATTCTACATTCTCATCAAATTCATCTAGAACAGAAAATTCGTAATAGCTTTCTTCAAGTTTACTACGACAATTCGAAATATTACCTTTTACAGACATAACCCTTTGAAAATTACTAGATTTGATTGCGTCATCGACAGCATCAGCATATCTACGAATTTCTTTTATTTGTGTGTGAAACACAACAGACGCAGTAGGTTTTGTTTTAGGACCCATCTTAACTTTATCGATTTGTCAGTTAAATGTTAGATAGATACCTTATTTTTAGACACTTTCACAGTTTAAAATAGTTGAATTCACAGCAACAGGCACTTAGAATAACAATACATAAAAGCACTTCAGTTTTCAAAATATTGTGCAAAACTTGTCAATTTCACTTAAACAATCATAGAAAATGCACATCATACAGATTTATCTATTTCTCTTAAGAACAAAGTCAATAATAATCAAATGTTTCGACTTCACATAGATACAATTTTTGATTCCAAATACTGTTTCGATTTCATATACATGCAACTTGATTTCAAATAAAATACGTTTTGAATCTTGAATCACATTCAATTAAAATCATTAGAATTACTTTCGATTTAAAAAATCATACATTTGTTCTTAATTTGATTCCTTTACTCATGCATTGCTATTCAGCATCACTAAATTCTTAACATCTGGCCGGTGCCTCCATTGGTTAGAGCAATAAGTTTCTAAAATGATATTAGAATTGGCTTACCTTTCGCCTGCTTTGCTGTGAAGTAAAATTGATTAATTACGGACTCATTGACGATTAAGGCAAATGCTTTTTACTTAGATTTATTTGACTTGATGTTTCTAATTGAATTTGAATACAATAAACATGATTGTGATGTCAACAAAACATCTATACATCGATTCGATTTTTAACAGCGTCTATTCTCCTCGTCAGTCTGCTGCGCATCCAAACACGCGCATCAACAAGCTAAAGTTTGTTCGGTTTCTCACGGATGTGGGCCGTGCTGTACTGCCATCTGGCGTTCATTTTTACAACTTCTTGACGGCGCAACAGATGTAAAGATTCGAAAAAGATTTCATTTTAAAAGAATTTTTATCATCTTTCTCGTGATATAAATTTTATATCCTTCAGATTATTATTTTAAATGTAAACTTTAAAGAAAGCTACAAAAACAGCTTAAAAATTTAATTTTAAAAAATCTAAGGAGAATTTTTCACAAATCTTTCTTAGTGCACGCCTACACTATAAGAAGAATCGCCTTGCAAAATTTCAGTCCTTTAGATCCAGCGGTTTGGTCTGTGCGTTATCTGTCAGTCAGTCACTGAACTGTTTTATACATATAGATTATAATATAATTTATTAGAATGTAAGAATATGTTGTAACGATGCAAGTATTTTATAATATGATATTATAGTAAAGAAAATGCACTTTTATTTCTGTAAAAATTGCTATAAGCTTGAGTTTCAGGACTAAAGTACTTCTTACAAATTCAACGTATGGACACGAAAAACTGAAAAGTAAGTATTTTAGTTAAAAATTTTAGTTAAAATTTTGTTTAACGGTTAAAATAATTTTTCGTTTGGTACAACGAATAGTATTTTGTAAAATGATATAACTACCGTCTACCAAGATTGGGGTCTTAACTGAGTCTACTATTCTTAATGTCAGAGTTCACCCAACTCAACTATTTTAGGGGTAAGAGAATCTTAATTTTTTTTTAAATTCCATTCCTCCCATATTATCTCGTCTTTCTTAAATCAATGACTCAAGATGATAGGATGTACATTTTTGATATTTTTTTCTCTTTTTTGTCTCGCCACGCAGCGCCTGTTTGAAAAGTCTTGCGACGTCGAGTCATACCTTCGCGTGGTCTAGTCAGATGTTCGCCGCTAGCCAATTAAAAGAATTCTAAACACCTAGTGCCCCCATAGTATAAAAAGGTCCAGCAGAAGATATTCGCGTGATCTTTGCTCTTGTCTTGGGCAAACTCCTTTTTAAGTCCTTTTTTAAGATTTTTTTAAGACGTTGTTTCTCTTTTTAGACGTTTTTCCCGCAAAGTATTCTGTCATATGTTTGTCTATTGGACCATAATCAATTTTCCTAATGATCGGGTGCAATTGTTTCAATCACCTGTCAAAGACCAGAGGTCAAATTCGGTTTTTCTTAGCATGCGTTCTATAAACTGAACTCTACCGGTCATGTTTGGAATTCTTATTTTTGTTATGCCGTTCCTCATGCACACGCATGAATATTTTGTTAGTACCTGAGATGAAATCCCAGCTGTAGTAATTAATATTTCATTTCATATAATGCTGAATATGTAACAATTTCGCAGCTTTCCTTGCAGTAGCGCGACCCTGATATTAAGCAGAAAACAAAAATACTTCCACGAATTTCACCCTTTTTCTTTTCTCTTGTCCGTATGTTTCCTTTAAACTTGTCTTCATTTTATTAGTTTGGACACGTAAGAAAATTTTGAACGGAACATTTGTACTTTATTAATCAAGATTTCCCTCTTCATACTACGAAAAGTGAACTTTGAAATTTTATATTATATATATATGTATATATCACCTGTCAAAATTTGCAAGTTTTATAACAGTATGCATGCTGCAGCCTAGCAACTAACGTAGGTGAATTAACATTCAAAACACTATAGGTGAATCAACTCCTAAAGAACAAAACTTAAAAACAGAGGTGAATTAACACCGAAAAGTACAAAATGCTAAGCAATTAAACTTAAAGAAAAATGATCCCCCGTTTTCGCTTGGCTCTTCAGCCGTGGGTAAAGCAAAGAAAACTAATCACACACAAGTGTATCGCCATGGTGTCATATTCAAAACACTTTTATAACTAACTTAAAAGAAACCTAAATAACAAAAACTGAAAGCTTCTTATGACACGACTGTCGTAGGTAGGTGCTACAAAATAACCACTCAAATAAGCAAACTATATAACATTATAAAAATAAATATGTGCACCACTCCACGAGACCGCTTTTAGACCAAGGAACCACTTGTAAATCTACAAGTGGTCCCATAGGATGGTGCTCATATTCCTCCTTATCACCTCCAGAGGTAAATTTGAGAACTTTGAGAATATTTCAGCCACGACAGATTTTACAAGCACCATATATATATATATATATATATATATATATACACAGAGAGAGAGAGTTGGAGTAATAATTTAGCCATTGTGTATACGGGAATTTTCAAGTTTTGTAAAATCAGGCTATTTTAAAGAGAATGAATGCTAAGTTACTTATAAAATTAAACAATTTCTAATCTTTCCCCATTTCAACTAGCGAATTTATCTTTCTGTGAAATAATCTGCAGACTTATTCCAAAATACAGTCTTTACACAAATCGACTGGGGCTGTCCGACTCTGAAAAACCCCGAAAAAGGAAAAAGGCAATATAAGCCTTTTATGTTAACAGCCTTTCTACCCTTTACAAATTTTAAAATGTTTTCTATTCTTACATTCTTACTTAAGTACAACAATTAAAATACACTTTTGAATGCTCTTAAATTAATTTATGGTTGGATATGAATGTAAAAACAAAATTTAAACGCAAAAAAAAATAATAAAAAGGAAATTAATAATTTTTGAATATTACTAAAAAAATTTGTCAAATCACTAGACTACTTTAGCCGCTTTTGCCAGCACTAAAGTTGCTTTTATGGATTTCCTGGCACTTCTGACAGACACAAAGTCCAATAACGCTTTTATTCGCTTACCTAAGATTCAGAGTGACAGGATTTGCAATATATAATTGTCTATTTTTCTTTTATCTACATTTCGTCGCGTCAGCAGTTGTCAGAAGATAAATCGGCAGTTCGCCCACTGGCATTCTGGCAGCTGACACGGATGACAAGCCAGGTAGAAAAATGGCTGAATTGTTGCCATAAATTAATTTAGTTTCTGTATGATCTCATTCAGAATGGGAAAATGATACTTGAGCCGAAAGCAAAATGCAAGTAAAACAAAAAAAATTCAAAGAAATTCGATATTTTCAAGATTCATTATCAAGGCTAGCACATGCTTTTATTTAAATACATTTGAACTCTCTTTCTCTTATGATAGAATTAAAAATATCTAATTTTTATTCTATGTGTAAGTAGTTTTCGTGGCTGGGAATCTTATGAAAACTGTTGCGATAGAAGCTGTTTATGATTACTCTGGTAGCTTCTCTAATTCAAAAGGCCAACTGGAAAAGAATTTTAATTTACAGGAAAAATATAACGGGAATAAAATTTAAGTTGAATATTCATACGCTGCCCACGGTTTAGTTTCCTGTGTACTAACCCTATTGGATTCGCTCACCTCAATGTTAACTTAAGGAGAAAATGTGTGTACTATTTACAGCGACATAAATGTCGATAATCCAATAAAAATGGTATTTTCAGATAGCCTGGACTTTTATGCACCTTGCAACAGGATTCATTATATAAATTTCGTCCACCAAAGGAATTTAGGAGCTTTTAAAACACACTATACCAGATTGTTCCCGCAGAATAATTCAAATTTTAAAATATTATTTCATTTTTAAAAAAACTAAAAATGCCCCCCAATGTGTACAAATTCTTTCTCTATTACGGAGTACAATTTTTGAAAAAAATCTTTTAATCCAAGCCGGCAATCCTTTGATAAATATTCTCCATAAGTTAAAATTGAGGTGAGAGAATCCAATAGGGTTAGTACACAGCAGCCTTAAGCATTTTAGCATATAGACTACATGCGAAGTGAATTTTTACCAGCTTTTGCTTACCTGCAGAGGAGAAAACTGTATTGCAGTCATAAAACCACTGTCATACTAAAACTTCTATCCGTATCAGCGGAATTTGCCATTGAGGCCTGTGTTTAAAAGCTAATGGTATCCCGTAGAATACTCTAAGTATCGTTATCCAAGCTGAACATTTTTATGAAAGATATACTCAAGAAAACAGAACATGCAATTTAACATAACATACATATATTAACCAAACACACAAATATTAACAAATAGTATGACAAAGAATATAAGCGGGGTTAAACCTAGCTGCTAATCATCATTTCAAAACTAAACCATTTTCGTTGAGACTGTTCCTTTTCGCGTCATCTTGGCTACAACCCTAAAAACTTGCCACCACATTTGGTGGAATTCGCCTTGCATAATTTTATTTTTAATTTTTTAATGGTTATAAGTCTTACGATAAAAGCACAAATATTTGTAAAACAAAACAAATTAAGCATGAATTCGACAGAAAAAAATAGCTAACTCTTGGCGTGGATTTTGAAAGAAATGCTCAAAATTGTGTATTTATAAACCTTCCCGATATCAGTTGGGGGCCCCCACGCTAAATATCTAAATACTCATAAATCAACATAGATATTTGCAGAAAACCGTCACATTTATTATTATTATTAATGTATTTTTCGGTGAGAGTTAGATAAATGCATTTCTTCTAGAACTTTCCCCTGAGATATTGCTGGAATTCTAGTCACCGTGAAGCGTTTATTTTTCAAATCATTATTTCTGACATGGGGTGAAAAACCTTCAATCGTGAACGAAAAAAAAAATGACGTTATCTAACCATCCGAATACTTTTAATACATCTGTTTTTATTTCTTTGTATACTTTTTTAGTCAAGAATTATTTTCTAAGATTGAACACAAAGTAAGAAATAGTACGAGAGAAAAATCATACGTATTTTTGTTCGAAAGTTACACTAATATAATGGCAAATCTCGTTTGAAATATATTACAGATTTTAAGTGCATGCTCAAAGCAACAAATGAAGAGGCCAGCACATGTGTGCTAAAAACGGCTATTTTTATTCATTTTCATAACCTTATTACTCAATTGTTCACAATAGCAATACTCTATTACGACAATCGCCGTATGAGAGAGTGGTGTTATTTAAAGTGAACTATCTGGTGAAGAAGGGTATTCACTATAAATGTTCAGTAAGGTTTTGTTCACGTATATAATTGAGCAACGGCAAACAATCTTCAATCGAATCAGAGCTAAACACAATAGTGTCATCCTTTCGAAACGAAATTCGTCCTCTTCAGAATTGAGCAAGGGGAAGATCAGTCATTGCGTCGTTCCATTCATTGAACAGTTCCAGAATCTTCCGCTGAGGCACCAGCAAATCAAGAAGCTGTTCTTGAAACGTTAAAAATCATTATTATTGCCTATCGTTCAGCCCAAGCAAATTCGTATGGCACCTACGCGAAAATGTGAACAAGGTCTTAGCATCGGCATCTGGTATAACTGCAAACATCGATGATTTACAAACAAAGACTTCATAGGAAGGAAATTTTGTTGATTGAGAACTACTCAGCTTCCAACTGGTTAATATATATTTTTTATGTATAACCTACCATACAAGACCATGTTCGTTCAAACAGAAACAAGTTTTCATGTAAAAACTGACTTTACAATTCCGGCTATGGCTTGTTAATACCCAATTCCTGTGAACTGATGAAATTTTAGAGTACTGTCGTAACGCTTTTTGCTAATTCCTATTGTTTCATACTGCCACGCAACGCAATTAGGGACTGTTCCCTCATGATTCCTACATTTGTGTATTTTCCCCGAACAGTCGGGAAAAACACATGAAAATGCAACTCTTTTTGCCAACTTCGATGCCTAACTTCTTATCAGTAAATTCTCCCTTAATCCCCAAAAGGGGGTTGCCAAACAATAGGCTATAAGATTCATCATTTATCCCTTTCCCCTCGTAGAACACACAAAACAATCTTTTGTACTACAGCGTTGGCGGAATTGCTGGCGAGCGCCAATTTCCAGATGTTTTACTCTTCACGTCACGTGACAGAGCCAGCACAGGAGCGGAATTTGAATTGCAGAAACAGATGTCGTCTAGTCACTGCCAACGAAGGATGTATCCACGATTCCTATTTCCGACGCCCTGACATAAAGTACTCCGACGAACCTCGGGGAAGCCATGTTGGCCTGCTGAGCCGATAAGATCAACGATGTAACTTTTTGTAAACGGCAATAAGCCACCGGCCCTAAGCCTCATCTATATTAATTTAAAAGTAAATATGAAGTACTTTGTTTATAAAATCGTTTCTGTCACCTATTTTTGTTTTCTTTTTTTCAGTATAACCTGACTATTCCATCCTTATTATGTTGCAACTAAGTCAAGTATAATATTTTTATGTGACCACTTCACCATCATCTCTTTTACAATGCAACAAGTACGACTAATCCATATATATATATATATCAAATAACAAACAACAAATACAGAGGCTGTTCACACATTTTTTAGACGATGTATATTGTGTCGTGGGGTACGACATATAAAAAAAAAAAGAAAATAGAAAAGGTGCAGAAAAACCAATTAACAAACGGGACGGAAAATGGAATAGTAAAATGACGCCAGACGATACGAGAAGAATGTCGTGGGGATACGATATGTTAGGAGTTCAAAAAGGGCAGACGACTCAATTAAAGCGGAAGTCGCCGGTGCTATGAGAAATTGGAATGGCAATTGATCAGACAAAAGAACCGGATGAAGAGAAGAAATTGAAAGGAAACAATTAAGAGTCGAAACCGCGAAGGAAGACATCTAGATAAAAGGGAATTGTTGACAAAGAGAAGAGGACCCCACACATAGGAGATGTTCTGGGAAAACACATTTTCTAGAAAAATAGGAATGAGTCGAGGACGGGATTGTTCGAGTATAAAACGCCCCTCACTCTAAATGGTTAAAGAAATGATAAGGGATGGAACAAGTTAACGAATCAAAGTGGAAGTATAAAGAAAAAGGTTGAACATGAGAGACGAATAAAAATGTAAAAAGCGGGGCGTTGAGAAGATAATAAAAAATAGAGAGAGTGAGAAAAAAAAGGGGATATCATATTGATGGTGACTCTGAGAGTTGGCACCCAAAAATAGAGAGTTGTAGCCTCGTAAGCGAGAAGACAAAAGAATATGTATGGGAGATTGCGCCCCGACGTAGCGCATCGCTGTAAGCCGGCAACTCAACGATGAAAGGAGCATCAAGGAACAGCGGAACCGATATAGATTGCCTGAACCCCGCAAGCTAGCATAGAGAATCCTCGGAGCCGACATAGATTGCCTGAACCCCGCAAGCTAGCATAGAGAATCCTCGGAGCCGACATAGATTGCCTGAACCCCGCAAGCTAGCATAGAGAATCCGAGGAGCCGAGATAGATTGCCTGAACCCCTGCAAGCTACCTATGAGATGATAAGGGGTGAGACTCGTAACCACGACGGAGTGCCTAACCCCCACAAGCAACGGATGGAGAACTGATCCGGCCGTTAAAGTCTGCCTATTCCTACGTTATTGAGCGAGTCCGAATAGAGACCCCAATAGATTCACCTGAATATGCCAGCCAAAGTCCACTTCTGCAGTCTACAAAAATGCAGGTAACCTTTTATTAACTATTGCCAAATTTCATGAGTTACCCGAGTCTTATATGATAGGCGGAAGTTCAGGAATAATATAGATATATTGCGTACTGAAATGATATTAATTTAAATAAATGAAATAATATAGGCAAATAATACATTGATATAATGAGAATGTAAGTTCAAATTAATACGAATATAATTGAATGTATACTAATATTTGTATTGTGTGAATAAATTAATGTATTGTTTAAAATCAGAGTAATGGTATCATTGCCTACCACTATAACCAATCACGACCCACCCAAGAAAATCTACAACATAATGGTGCCTTTGACGAAACAAATATGATTATTGCGGCTATGTAAAAAACTAATTGGCAATGATACATATAATGCTATGACGATAAAATTAATACTCTGATTCGAATAATACATTGGTTTATCTGAATATTGAGTTAGGAGGATTGATGATAAAAGAAAAGGGGTGTTTAAAAATTATAATTAATGGAATAGTTTGTGTTGAACAGTGTTGCTTAAAGAGAAAGTACTTAAATGTTGAGTAATTAAGAATGCATAATGAGCAATAATGTGTAATGATTAATAAGAGTAATGAATAAGTTGTGAATTAGGAATAATTATTGAATATTGAATTAGATAATGTAATGAGTAATAGGTGCATTGAATAATAAGTATTGAATGATGAATAAGCATTGAGTATTGAGTGATATAGTGTAATGAATAATAAGTGTATTGAATAAGTATTTAATGAATTATAAGTATTGAATAAGTATTTAATGAATTTAAAAGTCCGAAAGCACAAAAATCCAAAGGTGATACATCGGGAGATTTAGTAGGGATATCAGTGAAGAGTATGGCCTTGATACTTTTTTTTGTTCCATTTCTTTTAGGAAATTTACAGTGGATTTTGATGTGTGACTGCTAGCTTTGTCCTGATGGAGTCTCACAGATTGTTGGCACTGTGGGTAAAGCGATGGTATTTCATTCAGAAACATTGACGATAAAATATGTTCCTGATAGTATTTGGAGTTAATCTTGACATTTTTTTCCACTCTCTTTATTTTTAACTTGCAATTATAAGAAAAACCAGCAACAATCATGAATCCCTTAGAAAAACTTCCTTTCGATTCTTTGAACCATGTACTTAAATTTTTTTCTCCCCTTTTATGATAATAAATGGCTCTTTTTTTGTTGCAATCATTTAAATACACCCATGATTCATCTATTGTGACAATTGTTTTCCATTTTTCTTTGGATAAGTGTTTCTCATATAGAATTCTGCAGCGTGTCCTGCGTTCAGCGATATGATTTGGAAGAAGACGATGCACTTTGCGTTTTTTCACTTTCTTAAGATTTAAATCAACGTTTATCATTTTGTTTACAGTGGACACCGAGCATTTTAATGATTTTGCAACTGTCCTTTGACTAGGGGGATTTTCTTTTAACATTAAACAACGTACGTTTGCAATAGTCGAAGATGTCCGTTTTTTCTTTGGATACTTGTTTGGAATTTTTGTCCCACTTGAGGCTTGACGTTTTTTTCCTTTCTTGTTGACGATATCACCTATCGACGCTTTAGATATCACAAAACCATGACTCTCACATCGTTTTTGGATAACGGAGTATGCATATTTCTCTTCGGAAAGAGCATAAATGTAGCCTTCCACTGCTTTGCTAAAAACGTCATTTTGAATAAAAACAAAACTTTCAAGCCGCAGACGATAATTTTGACTTTTAAAAACATAGTATAATTGCAATTATTTCTTTTGCAGCAAATGATTTTTTATTACCGCTTACCAAATTCGTCTAAAAAATGTGCGAACAGCCTCTGTAGCATTCGTAGCCATGCGTTTAAGCAGCGGCACGTTTAGGGTGTTAATTCACCTATAGTTTTTTAATGTTAATTCCCATACGTTAGTTGTTAGTTGCTAGACTGCAGCATTCATACGGTTATAGAACTTGCAAATTTTGACAGGTGATATATATATATATATATATATACATTAATAACTTTGCAGAGGGAAAAAGTTATACTTTTCCTGAAATTTATTTAACTAATCAATCACTGTTAGAAACAATAAGATCAAAAGCAAGAACAGCAATAAAATTGTTTTCAAGACAAAGTACCATGCTGACTTCTTAACATTACTTTACTAATTATCGTCAACTCTTTTATGGGAAAAAAAAAGACTACTTACGAGGGAAAAGGTGTATTAAAGAAGCCTATATTTTTTCAACTAACCCGAATAATCCAAGTACACCCAATAAGACCTTTTGAAGTATTTCAATAACAACAAAAGAAATCAAACTTAGTAGGTTCTCTGTCTAGCTTAATTACACGCTCATTTCGAAGCTTTTTATCCTGGAATTAAAGGAAGTTCTCTCTACCGGTTCTTTGGCCTGCGAAAGAAATTTTTCATAATTTCTTGACAATAAATTCCGAACTGAGTGACTATGAAAAATTGGAATGTTTGAAGCTTTGTACTTTTAAGAATTGGGGCTTCAAAACAAGTTAAAGCGCAAATGCTTGAAATAATGTCATTTCTCGGTTGTTTGTACCAACGAAATATTACATTCAAATTTTGATAATTTCATCTAAATAATTCAAGTCCATTGGAGAAATGCACAGCAGCTAAAATTGGGTTTAATGATTAAAATACACTTAAATCATTATCATTTATATTTCATACTGGTTTTGTTGGTGCCAGCAAAAGTTCTATTACAAGGAGAACAATATATTTCTAAACATATTGTTTTGACTTTTGTTTCGGTATTTATAAATTTTAAGTATTAGGAGCTATTCCCATTAAAATTTTGTGTTTGCAGTGTAAAGAGTGTCAAGTCTAAAATCGTAGTTTTGAGAAAAACGGGATTGAAAAGAAACGGCATTTGTAAAGTCAGTATTTTTATTTAATTTTTAATTATTTTTCAAAGTAAATTTTTCTAATTTTATTTTTCTTGAGTAAAGAGTGTTATGTCCTTGATTGGCACATAACACCTTTAACTCTAACATGTTTGTGTTTTGTTTCACATATCCCAAATTTTCCATTATGAATAAAAATGTTTAGCAGTGGAATTTGACTTAGCTTTCTGTACCCTGCATTAGCCCTTGATTTTTCAAACATTCCTGGCTGGATAACTCATTTTAGCCTATTTTGGACTTAACACCCTTTGCACATCAAATACAGAACTATCTTTAAGGCTGCTGTGTACTAACATTATTGGATTTTGCTCACCTCAATGTTAACCTATGGAGAAAATGTGTCCAAGGATTGCCGACTTATATTTCTAGATTTTTTTCAAACAAAAATTGTACTCTGTAATAAAGGAAGAAATTTTACTCTTTAGGGCATTTTTTCGTTTTAAAAAAAAAGCAAATAATATTTTTAAATTTAAATTATACGGGGGAAAATCCGGTATTGTCTGGTATTGTGTGTTTTAAACGCTCATCAATTCCTTTGGTGGGCGAAATTTATGAAATGAATCCTGTTGCAAAGTTCTATCTGAAAATACCATATAGATTGGATTAACAGCATTTATGTAGCTGTAAATAGTAGACAAAATTTCTCCATGGATTAACATTGAGTTGAGCTAATCCAATAAGGTATGTAGACAGCAGCCTTAATGACAATTTAACTACAATTTTTAACAAAATAGGATATGTTATCCTAAAACAGTACAGATAAAGACATAAAAATTTCATAGAGTGAAATCTCACTTTGAAGTAAATATTTGACAATAGAAAGCGGTAGTAACCGCTTGTAATATACACGTAACAGATTTGAGCAACTTGTGGCGAATTAAAAGAGTGAAATAATTATGTAATGATTAGTATATACTGACTGTGGAAAAGGCTATATTTAGTGAGGAATATCAACCAAACTAACATTTTCCAAATCCAGCCAAATTTGACTATCGCAGCAATAGATAATGTATACGGACAAGAACCAAACAGCAAATTAATGCGCTATCGTAAAAACCAAATTCACCACAAATGATATCACATGCATCATTGAAAAACTTCTATTCCGAACGAAAAGCTGTCCAGGAATAAAAGTAACAACCGTCCAGGAATTACGTGTTTTAAACATGCACCTGGACTTTTCAGTATTAAAATATAAGATAGTTTTTCTATTCACCGTTGAAACGTGAAGACTGAAATTCTGAGGAACTGTTCCCGAACTGGGAAGGAAATAGTACGTAAAAACAGAGCGGCCACATGCGTACGTAACTGAATGTTTAAACGATACAATTTTGAGATTTATATCGGTTTACTTTTCAGAAAATTCTCCCATAAAGTAAAATATTCCTTTTGGAGAACACGCAAAATTCTAAATAGACAAAAAAATACTTTGGGCTGAAAGTTACGTAAAAAATTTAAATTATTTTTAAACATTTATAAAGGCTAATTTATGAATCTTACTTTCTGTGTACAGGAGCACCATTTACGTAAGTATTATATTCGAAGTCGAGATCAAACTGATGTGTTTGTAAAATATCTAATCAAGCAACTAAATTCTCGTTTCCAAACAATAGGAAGTCAATTTCAAATCTGCACTACGTCTGAACAAGCTTGAAAAAATATTAATTGGTTTTGTAATATATAAGAAAACAAAACTAAAAAAAAATACATTTCACATTTATTAGCATTTAAGTGTTTCTCAGAAATGACAGAAAAGGTAAATCAATAAATTATTTAAAACTATATTTATTAAAGAAAAAAATGAGCATACACGTAAGTTTATAATTTTTCACCATATATACAATATGTTAAAATAAGTCGTAAGAAATTTTCTGTTTCCCAATTCCATTATTTCCTTATCATTCGTGTATTTGCAAGTTTCCATGGAATTAACTTCTTAACACATAAATTTTTGAATTCAAAATATCACTTACAGACGACATAAAAATATACAAATTAATACAAGTTAGTTTTCTACAATCATCACTTTAAATACATCGAAACGCGTGCATGTTAACGTAATACGCTGAAACAGAGCCCTTGGGGTTAGGTACCTTTTAAAATCTTAGACACTCAACAAACATCCATATTTTCAATCATCAATAATTGCGAAAATCCTTTATTCAGAAATATGAAAATTTTATTGAGTTAAACACTCCTCCTTTATAAATAAGGCTCTAAATTTTTTTCTAGCTTGAAGAGAATTTTTTAATTGTTTAAAATTTCAACAGTTGTTTAAACATAGTTCTACGTTCGTCCATAACGGTCCTCCGGAAAACAAAATTTCAGACGCTAAAACCGTCCGTCTGTACTTCGTGAGTTATAATTTTGGCAGTGTGCCAAACCCAGTCTGTATCGCTTGGACAAGCAGTAAACAATTAAACAGAAAAGTACCAAAATGCGTCAAAGTTTTGACATACATATATGTGTATATATACATACGTACATATATACATACAAAAGAGGTAAGCAACGATAAGTAATCCTACGTTAATAATCCGCGGTAGTTTCGTTAGAAGAGACTACCTGAAATTTTTTTTCATTGTTATGTCATTGCGCACATGATATCACCAGAACAGTTGACTAGAATACCATAAAATTTCATACACATGGGATATAAACATGAAGAATTAAAATGACGAACTATTATGTCATTCCTATAATAAAAATTTTAATTGTAGTTAAATTTATCAAAAACATTTTTGACATTTAAAAAAATGTTTTAGCCTATTTTTCTATGAAGAAGTGGGAATTTTGATTTCAAAGTTAGTCATTTAAAAGATATATTATATAACTTAATTTTAAATTAAAAACGGCATATATTCAGTAAGATACAGATGCAAGTCTGCGCGAAATCAATGGGTGAAATCAATGGGTGGAAAAAATCAATGGGTGAAATTTTAAAAATTTCTCTTCAAGCTATAAAAAATTTAGAGCCATATTTATAAAGAAAATATAGTGTTTAACTCACATTTCATAATTCACAATTTCATATTATTCCGTTTTCCTGGGTTCGGTAGGATTGAATAAGAATCTCTTAAGAAAGTTCACACAAAATAAATTTATTATTTTGTGAATTCTTCAGGCGTATACACAAATTCAAACATAAAAGACATAACAACTGTCTTCTAAAGAGCAGAAAATTCCAAAAACACAAGTCAGAATACCAGACTTTCAATACATACCAATAACGCAGTTACAACACATTCAATTCTCACTAGGAAATTGAACTGAGTTTCAATGCCAATGTCAGGTATAGTTGTAGATTTCCAAAGCGCACTCTATAGGTCAGTCACAGGTAGATATTTCTAGAAGCTTCCAGAAAGGTTTAGTCGGCGAAATATCACCAAATAAGTCACAAAACGACCAATATAAGTCACAAAATCCATCGCCAATTTGGCGATAACTCTCATATTTGGCGAGATTCCCATAGACTCCCATGTTAAATACATAGCTATAGGAGCTCTTCCATAGAAGCCATTTTAGCGAAACAAAATGCAATATTTACAAAATTCGTGGCAATATTTTTATATTTCTGAATAAAGGATTTTTATAACTACTGATGAATGAAAATATGGATATGTTTGTAGAGTCTCTAAGCTTTAAAAAAGTACCTGATCCCTTACGACCTAAAAAGTTACATCAAGTCATGCGGTTGATAGTGAATCGAAATTCCCAATATTTTGAATATAAAACAGTTGAAATTAATGTACAGTCTCTTACTTTTCATGAATTATTGTGATAACAAATGCATGTTTACTTATAAAACAAACTGAAAGGCAGAATGTCGGTAAAGAAATCTCGCACTTTGCCAGCATACAGCAAAGGGGGAAAAAAGATTTAGGTATGCTACATATCCACAAGATTCTGGTTTTAAGTGACTTTGGTTTTAAGTTACAGCTAAGATAGTTACCGAAGGATGTCACAGGATAATACTGCATATTAAATGAAAGTTAGACAAGTTTGTTCATTTTTTAAAAAAAATCTAGAACCATGCAAACTTCTTGACTATTACAAACAAATCATCGGCGTTAACTTCCTGTGCATTGTGGTAGATGAAGTCTATCAGTAAGGTGAGAAAAATATAAGAGAAGACGAGAGCTTTTTTCTTTCTTCTTTCATTTAACCCTAACAATAGCCAGATACCTTCTAGACGTCTGAGATCACAAGAGGGCAATAAAACCAAGAAAAATTCTTCATTCAGTGAAGTTCTCTTGGTGCCTCTATTCTTTTCTAATTACGAACCGCGGGAATATAATTTTTTTTCTTTGTCATAGGGAAGTTTTGAATTGATTCTATTGTCTGGTAAGTTTTTATTTTTTCCATACTGACTCTGGAACGATTGAAAGGGAAAATTGTTATTAATGCAAAAGTTTAATGAACAAGGCCTTTTTTTAAAAAAATACAACGTCCAATGCCAAATATTTTAAGCTGTAATAAAAATTTTGTAATGGACAAATAAAATCGTCTAACACCTCGATATTTATTACTAAATATTGTCTTATTTCGATGGGGGGGGAATGTTAATTAAATTTTTGTATTAATTTTTACAAGACCTTTTTTTAAAACAATACAACGTCCATTGCCAAATATTTTAAGCTGCAAGTGAAAACTTCGTAATGGACAAGTATTGGACAAATAAAGTTGTCCAACACCTCGGTATTTTTTGCTGAATTTTTTCTTATTACGGTGAAAAGAAAAAACGAGTTACAACACGAAACTATTCATTATATTCTGACATGCCTTCTCTGGATTTTTCTATTTATTACAATACTGAGTGAAAACAAAAATTAGAAGAATCTTGCTAAACGAAAATTTTACTAAAATAGCAATGGTGAGTCAAATTATTGTAAAACTATTAAAAATTACTTTCCATCTGTAAATAATTACTAAAGCGCGGATTACACGCAAATGTATAGATGCATTTAAGTTTGCATATTTTGAATTTTTTCTGTCACTGCTTATAGATTCAGGAGAACTTAAAAATTTCATTGAAATTGCATACTTGAGGCATTTTTTACAGATCTTGTTTGCACATGTTGGGAATATTTTACGAATATGCAATTTTTTTTTCCTTTCCATTCCAACAAAACATTAAGCACTGAAATCAAAATTTAGAATTCCGTACTCTGATTAAATTCAATTGATTTCTGTTTGAGGAACGTCCAATGACAGTTTCACTGCGTATCTTTCGACCTTCCCCTTCTGTCACGTCACCAAAGACAAAAGTCCTTTCCCCTATCGGATTAAGAGGTTTCAATCGACCCCAAAAGATCACTTGGTTTTTAACCATCCAAAAGCGATAAATATAAATACTACCGCCTTAGATGCTTATCTATGAGTCGTAAACTTCAAATTATAATACTCGATAGCTGAAACATTTATTACTTTAAAAAATGTTTGCGTTAGAATAGACTTTGAAAGGTGTACGGTGTCACAACTGCCAACGTCGGCAAAAAACCGAATTTTTTTTAAATAAATTTAGAAATTTATAAACGTAAATTTGCCGATTGGGTGGCACAGTGGTTTGGCTCAAGGGGTATTCTTTCAGTGGCTTCGCCGCCAGGTTGTGGGTTCAATTCCCGCTTGTCCGAGGACAAGGCTGAGATTAGTCAACTGTGTTGGCCTACTTGTATGATGCATCCATTACAAAGAAGCTAACCAATTCGGTGTGGATGAGCGAATATCGTAATAGAAAAAGTGCCTGCTTCATTAGATACAAACGTCAATCTATTTCATTTTCGTGTATATTTTAACGGTATTTACTAATTTTTATTTTTTTTAAACCAATGCGGAGGCACTTGTAATCAAACATTCGTCCATACTACGCCGCAGTTTTACTGTTCATTTTATTATGGGGGCACCATATAGGTGGACAGCATTACCCACTATGAAGGGACGACACAAACGGAGGCATTTTTCATGGCGCAACGCCGGGATTTGATCTGAGCACCCTCAGCACCGAAAATCAGCGCGCTGTACCACAGGGCGCCACAAGCCCGTATATACTAATATATACGAATATAATAATATGTACGTATATATTTACTAATATATACGTACATATTTTGCTGTTTTCATAATGAAGGAAGTCCTTTCTCTAATATTTACTATTAAAAATAAGTTCTATTTATATAAAAAATATTATAAACTATTATAAATAACTCACCACGATACTTCTTTGATGTAGAAGAAATTTTACGTCACTGACGATTTTCAAGACTGAATTATTCTACGGGAATCAATTATATATGTCTCAATTAGTTTCAATTGATGAAATCTATCGTGCCATCTCTGTGCTTCCACCTGTTTTTCATTTTACATCAGTCGCTTCAAATTATCAAAGTAAGATTATTTCCGTACCTGATTTCACGTTTAGATACATCGGCAATTGGATGCTTTATGAATAATTTTGTCTTTTGCCTTGCTTTGGGTTTGGGGATTATCGTTTTGTTTTTTACTTTTGTTTTGTAGCTTTTCTTTTCTTTTCGTATTTTAGGAATAATTGTCTGTTTTTTTTGTAGCTGTTAGCTGCGTATGTTATGTTTTCGATTACTTTATCTCTTTCTTATGACACAACTATACTTAATTGTAATAAGTCTTCATTTTTATTCTTTATTATTATAAGAAAACCGGTATTTGTTTATGTCCCAACATGCATCAGAAATTTCACATCTGAAATTGAAAAATACAGATTATGAAACTGCAAACCTTATGTATCGTCCACTTCAAAATTATTAAATTCAAATAAATTTAGAACTAATTACGAATTATCAAAAACTTTAATCGTTCCATAGAGACTTAACAGTTGAGGTGCGAACGGTAAAATTCTCGGGCACTCGATACCCCTCATCCAAAATACTTTCTCTCTAGCTTTAAAAACATTGTTGCAAAATTTCAACTATCAATTAATTGTGAGAGTACATCAAATCTTCATAAGTTTATTTTTTATTAATGCGTAGCAAATATTTATATAACCTCAGATTATTTTTGAGATGATAAACATTGTTAGATATGAAACATACTTATTAAGACTCGAGAGTATAAAAAGTTTGTTAACCTAATCTAAATATATGATAATTTAACTCCCTTTTCAAAGAGAGTCGACAGTTCATAGATGGCTGGATGACTGCTCTTTGTCAGTCACCAGAAAAAGTTTTGAGAAATTCCGTTTTAGGACTTCCTTTCCCTCCATCGCACTCATCGGATATGTCTTGTTATGAGCCCATAACAAGGGCGAAACCGGTCCAAGAAGCGATCCTGTACATTGGAGGTATGTATTTTATTCCAGGGGAAATCCATTCTCTAGAATACCGGGGGTGGATGATGTTTCTAATGCCCCCTGGCCGAAATGGAGGTGATGTCCTGTACTGGAGCAAGGTCCTGTACGTTGGAGGTGTATACTTTATTCCAAGGGAAGTCCCTTCTAAAGAATACCGAGGGTGGATGATGTTTTTAATGCCCCCTGGCCGAAATGTATGTGGATGTCCTGTACTGGAGCGAGGTCCTGTACGTTGGAGGTGTATACTTTATTCCAGGGGAAGTCCCTTCTCTAGAATACCGAGGGTGGATGATGTTTCTAATGCCCCCTGGCCGAAATGGAGGTGGATGTCCTGTACTGGAGCGAGGTCCTGTACATTGGAGGTGTATACTTTATTCCAGGGGAAGTCCCTTCTCTAGAATACCGAGGGTGGATGATGTTTCTAATGCCCCATGGCCGAAATGTAGGTGGATGTCCTGTACTGGAGCGAGGTCCTGTACGTTGGAGGTGTATACTTTATTCCAGGGGAAGTCCGTTCTCTAGAATACCGAGGGTGGATGATGTTTCTAATGCCCCCTGGCCGAAATGGAGGTGGATGTCCTGTACTGGAGCGAGGTCCTGTACATTGGAGGTGTATACTTTATTCCAGGGGAAGTCCCTTCTCTAGAATACCGAGGGTGGATGATGTTTCTAATGCCCCATGGCCGAAATGTAGGTGGATGTCCTGTACTGGAGCGAGGTCCTGTACGTTGGAGGTGTATACTTTATTCCAGGGGAAGTCCGTTCTCTAGAATACCGAGGGTGGATGATGTTTCTAATCCCCTCTGGCCTAAATGTAGGTGGATGTCAAAAGCTGAACTATTGACGTCGCCCACTTCAGAACAGGAGCGATCAGGCTTTGTATCCAAGAAGTATTTCAAGTACTCGTATGTCATCCAAGTCGGGTAAAGAAGATACTTTTTCAAAGTGAGGTGCATGCAATGGCATGAAAACTGGGTAGAGCGTGAGATAGAAAGCAATGAGATCGAAAAGGAGCATTAATCTAATTGGTTACTTCGGGTAGAGAACTGAATCTTAGATTTTTATTTAGATTGTTAGTTGGGTGAATTTGCAGAAAAGCTGGGGAATGTATGCTTCCTTAGACGAACCAAGTTGTATTTTAACTTTCTTATTAACAATAAATTTTTGTATTCAAAATCTGCTATATCCTGCAATATCGGCATATTATACCTCGTGAGCTTCCAGTAAAGGCAAAATACAATGGTATATTACAGCAGTAAGATAATGTATGTATGATAAAAAAAACTGATGTACATTGTTTTTCTTTCTTTTGCGTTTTCAATAAAGAAATTTATTACGGATGACTTTCAGACTACAAGGTGAAATAATCAAAGCCTTCAGATGATACGCTTAGGATCTGACGTTTTGTTTGATACGAACGCAAAATTTCTTTAAAGAATTATACTAACATTTGGTAGACATGTGAATGGCAAGAAGGGTTTTTTTCGATTATTACTTCATTCATGAATGGCTCGAAAAATTGTTTATTGTAACTCACCTTTTTTAATGATATGATACGAAAAATAAGAAAGTCCTTTGTTGGAATCAATAAGAGACTTCGCTGCTGCTCTGGTTTTTGGGAGTTCACTTGCAAGAACTACTCAATCAGGATCTGACTGATTTACAAAGGGATTAATACTATTGCTTTGAGAAAAGTATAAATAGAGCTAAGACCCAGATATCTCTTAATTAACCGGACACAATCCTAATTAACTGCGGTTTGTATTTTTATATACCTCTGTATAATATTTATTTTAATCTTTTTTTAAATATGGTGAAAAAGAAAATTATTCAAGTATAAATATTTCACCATGAGCTACAATATTTTCAGATAACCAATTAGATTTAAAATTTCTTGGCAGTTATTTCATTTCTTCAGGCAAACGCTACATAGGATAAAAAAAATTCATGACAATGCGAAAATAATATTACTGAAGAATATACCGGCCTTTCTTATTCAACTCCAACAACAAATGGCTTCTGATCAAAAGGCAGAAATAAGGCTAAAATTAAAAAATATTTGTCTAACTAAAGCCCAGTTGCTTACTTTCTTTTCTAATGACGTATCTCAGATATCGGTCTTCATTGTAATATATATATACAGGTGATTATCAAAATAATGGAAACACTAAGAGACACCATGAAAAACTTTATTAATAAGGCGTAGGATCACGTTTGTCATGTAATACCACCTGATTCACCTTCGAATTGGATTATACAAGTCATGAATAGTGGTTAAGAATATATTATACCATTCTTCAAGGAAAAATCATGAAATTTCCTGTAGAGATACTGCGATGGATATCGATACTTGGCTGTATTCGCTTATACAGATCACAATGGTTTGAAGATATATATTCGGGGGGATTGTACAGGGCAAGATAAGATATTTGACTTCTTTTTCATGCTCTTCAAAATTGATAGATTTAGCTGTATGTATAGGGGGGTTATCATCCTGTAGAACGCCATCTCCTGCAAGAAACAATGTTTGCAACTTAGGATGAACTCGTGAATTAAAATTTCAACATAGTCCTTCCAATTCAATCTCCCTTTTAGGGTTACAACAGGGCCTGAAGAAAGCCATGAGATGCCATTCTATACCATGAGATTCCATTCTATACCAGAGATATGCCTCCATGATTGACAGTTGAGATGAGACAGCCAGGATCTTCCGATTGTGTAGGTGTTCTCCAGACATACGCACGTCCTGTTGCGAGGAGCAATGTGAACAATAATTATTCGGACCAAATGCCGTTTTTCGACATATTACTCGACCAGGATTTGCACTCGTGGCACCATTGTGGACGATATTTTGAATTGGCATCTATTGCAAGTGGCTTAGGAATAGATACTCTTCTGTAAATGCTTTGTTTATGACGTTCCCTTCTACCTCTAATGGTTGGTATTGGGACATGCAGATGCAGACTGAGCTCTTCGGTCATTTTGGTTGCAGTTTTTTCCTTTCTTCGTGTCACAAACCGCTTTAATACCTAGTCCGCCTCTTTCACTCAGCTCTCCCTTTCGTCCACTATTCTGTTTGGCAAAAAAAGTTTTTCTGTGCACTCTGTATGCTATCATGACCTTCGATACCATAGCTTGAAAAACACCCATTACCCCGGGGGTTGCAGTAACAGATACTCCAATTTAAACGCGCTCCAGCAACTTGCTTTTTTCGCAAGGTCTGCAAAGTTTGACATTTTACGCTGTTCCCCCCAAAAGCACGATTCCCTTAGATTTATTACTGCTACCTGACAGTAGAATAATACATATACTATATTATATTAAAAAATACCGGTGGCCAGACTCGTTTTTTAAGGCATACGAAGCACATTCATAAACACTACTAATATTGATAGGTGTTTCCATTATTTTGATAACCACCTGTGTGTGTGTGTATATATATATATATATATATATATATAGTGCAACAGTGTGGTTGCTAAGAATAGGATAATAGAACTTTTCACTCGTGAAGGGAAGTTTATTAAATCAGCACTCTCTCTATGTGCGAAATTAAAATTAGACTCTTGTTGCAAAACTTACCAAAACAATGTTCATTGATATTTTGAAAAATATCTATCTTGCTATTTGCTATATTAAACAAGTAAAATGGAAACATCTCTGAGGTCACCAAGTTTTTGGGCCCTTTCAAACTATTGTTAAGTTTATTACTATTCAGAATTTTTAAAGCTAACGGAAACAACAAACAGTGGATTATCTTAGAAATATGAAAAATAAATTAATTATGTAAAAGCGAAAGTATTAACACGTTTACAGTCCACGAGTCAAGCGTAACTCACTTCAATTTTTCCCTCGTTCATGAGGCTTATGTGATTTATTAGACGATTCGAACTCTAAAAACTCATCTTTCTCTATCGTCTGACTCGATGCTTTCATCACTTAAGGATGATCTACTCTGACTTCCTATTAAACGACGGGATTTATAAAATTTAAATAAAAAAGCACTTAGTTTTTCAAATTTTGAAACTTTCAGTAATTAATTTTCTATACGACAATAAACAATTTATGTCTGTCACTAGAAAATTAAAACCATTTTTTCAGTTAATTTTTCTTAATTCAAAAAGCACGCTCACTGCATTTATACATCAATTTTTTATATTTTTGAATTTTGATTTTTGTATAATTTCTCCATATTTTAATTTAAAAATGCCAAAATGATCACGAGCCCTAAGAATATGTAATTTTCAACTGTAAAAAGATTTATTCGTCGCTAAACTTAAAACTAAACATATAACATCTGAAGAGATGTGCCAAAATTCTTGAAAGAGATTCCATTTCCAAAAATGTTTGCCTATAAAACATGCTGTGCGAAAATTTCAGAATTCTATATCAAATTTTCTCCGGCAAATATATCACCTCCATTTCCTTAACCTCTGTAGGATCTCGATAGCGATTTAATCCAAACGGTATGTATTAATTTTAACATAGATTTATATCTGCATGAAATACATACATGAAGGGTTGTTTTCAAATAGTACTTTTCTAAACTAAATATATAGACTACTATCCCTCATTAGTTTCAAGAGATGTATATAGTTTCACCCTTTGAGAGCTGTCAAAAATCATGTATGAGTGCAAAATTTGCTAGTTAAATCTGAAAATGCGACAAATCTCCATAGATTTTGAGATGGATGATCAGAGAGACGGTGTAAAAGTTTGAAATCACTAATGGACTTGGCGAATGAGCGTTAGAGTGGAACGAAAAAAACTTTTTTTTTATTTCAATATGCATGAGTTTTCAAAAGTTACCTTATGTCATTAGAATAAAGAATATAAAATTTTATTGCTCTTCTAAAATATTTTCAAGTGCCGCAAAGAGCGTCAAACTAGATATTTTCATGAAAAAGTAATAAAATTTGTATTTTTTTTCTTAATTTCTTTTACGGTATATTAAAATATATATTTTTTTTGTAAACAAAATATTCAAAATATGATATTTTTACAGAAAACTTACATATTCTAAGTATTTCTAACTTTTAGATGGCATTACAGAACAACTGATTTTGTAGTATTTCGCGATTTTCATCAAATTAATTTTACAGTGCATATTCTTATAATACACTTTGAAATGAAAGAAATACAATTTTTAACTAACGGACCTTGGTTAAAATAAACAAATTACACTTATTTAGAAAAATATTACTGGACTAATGTATTTAAAGACAAAACGCTATTTTGAAAAAAAAAACATTCATTTTTTTCAAAAGTCTATAGTAATCCATTACTTATTTCCATTACTTATTTCACTGACACAATGAATTGGGTTTTTGTATCAAACTTTGGCATTATCTTTTGAGAGTGCATTTTTGTTTTTATCAATGCATCTCTCGAAGAAGTGCCACGAACGGACAAGGATGACTCGGTAACTAATTTAACAATCATTTCTACTGCTTGTGCGTGACACGGAAAATTATTAAGTCAATATGTTGACTCTCGTGATCAGTTTTTTTTTTTTTTTGCTTCCTTTATAAGCTGCTTTTGTTTGTCCGCAGAAATATGCCTCATCATATGAGGTTCTGTTACTTAAACATCATTCCATTCAATCATATCAATATAGTCCTTGGTATGCAAAAGAAGAATGCAAAAGGAGGACCAACATCATATTAATATATGCCTCAGGACTCTCCGAGTCCGTACCACTGGGAGTCCGGATACTTTTGGCCAGATAGTGTATGACTTTACTAGTTTCAGTTGACGCTGACGGACACAATGTGAACGACTCCTTATGCAGATAGTCTCCATGTATTTCTAACAAAACTAAAATAAATTCTACAAAATTAAACCTTTTTCAAATGTATCATGGAATGGAAACGGGGAGGGGTTTTCTCTCTGTTCATGACCCAAGAAATTTTTGTGAATGAAAATACAAAAGTAAAATCTAATTAAATCCTAGATTTAAAAAAAAATACTGATTAAAGAAAAGCTTTCCAAAATCTTTAAAAAAAAAGAAAGTCAGGAAAACCATTTGCCCCATGGAAAAAATTTTCAAAATACTAACTGAAGCAATTATTCATTAAAGTAAATTTTGTTATTCTTTACTTTTTTTAATTAGCTTCTGAGAATTCATTTTTCATTGCAATTGGAAAGTGCTGTCGAATTTGCTATAAACACAATCTGTTCTTTTAATCTCCTGCCTCTCACAATGTACAAAAAAATGTAATTAAACCTTGAGATATATGTCAGAAAACGGTGAAAATAATGACGACTTTAATTTCAGATTATAAACTATAAACCACTAATTGTTTTTATATCTTTCATTAAAAACGGAAATGAAACATTAATTACGAATAAGTAAAAAATGAAATGTTACACTGTCGGATATTTTTCAACGGTTTTTTTAAGTCATAAATTAAAGAAAATGAAATAAATAAGTTGCCGCAACATTTCACATTTATTGCATATTTGAACTTCATAAAGTTCAAATTTTGTGCTAATCTGTACATCACACACATACACGAAGAAATTTGGTAAATAACGTAAGATAAATCGTTTCTTTAATATTTATATGGCAAAAAGCAATCAATCAATAGTTGGGCAGAAAGCGATTAAAACTAGTAGAAATGTTAGCATGATGATAGTAAAACAATTGGGTCTGATCTACGGAGAATTTTTTTTTCATAGTCTTTAGTAAGAAAATTCCTCTTCTCTGTATTAAGTAGATCAGTGATAGGAGTCTCTCAATAATCTCTGTAATAGTTAATATAGTAAGGGAAAAATAATTACCTCTAATTAAATTTTGTTGATACGAGATTAATTCGATGTGGTAAAGATACATAATTTTTTTTCTTTCGAAGAGATTAAGTTATTGTCTACAATAACAATGCATTGTTTTCAGTTGTAAATTACAGTGTTATCCATTGTGGAGTTATTAGAGAGTTAATTATTAATCATATAAAATCCCTTATTGCAATAAATAATCTTTTAAGGAAATATTTTTAGTTTCTCGACGCAAACCCGCGACAGAAACCCATTTATTAAGAGTAGATAATGGATACAACCACCTAAATAACAAATAATGCTTCTAATGCTATTTTTCTTGTCGTACATCAATGCAAAGCATTTTGTTATTTATGAAGTTCCTAGTACTAGAACAAACAACACTTAAGAGTTACCCATTACTAGTCAGGGTACGATAACTAAGCCACTCTGGTGCATTTTTACTAACTAGTCCTTCTCTCGCCAAAAACTTGGCGACGTAATTCCTACAGCACATAAAACTGATCCCCGCTAGATTCGTTTCGCTTCATTTTGAAAGATTATTCCTAGAATTAATAAATATATCTTTTAGGATTATTACACTCTGGATTGTAGCTTTTTTCCAATTCCATTCTTGACTTGTAATTTTGTTTTTATTACGTTTTTCACTTAGTTCTTTCAAAATGCACTCAAAATCAAACTTTTCCGTTAATGTAAGTTAGTTTAAAATGAAATAAATACGTTGATATCTGTCCAGATGAATCTCTTAACTTTTCTTAAAATACCATTTGATAATGAAATAGGGGAGAAATGTCAACTCCCATTCTTCTACAGCTGTGTTTTAAGACATAACAATTGCAAAAAAAATTGCAGGACTTGAAACAATGATTTTTTTCATATCTAAAAATTGGAAAAAACGTCCAAATTCAGGACTACACTAAAATAACAAAAGATATTACTGATAATCCAAAGCTCATGTTATATTTTCATGCATAAATTCAGCTAAAAACCATATTGATGTGAAAAAAAAAATTCTAAGCACAAAATAATTAAGCGCTGGATCAATAGCCAGGGTAAGGAGGGGAAGTTGTTTCCAGAACAAAATATAAATTAAGGGAGTGAACACCTACTTTATAATGGAATCACAATACAGGTGAACCAGCATTACGCCCTGTGAGGAAATGGCACAGAAACGTCCATGCCATAGTCGGGATTCGAACCTAAGCCCATTGCGTGGAAGTTTACAACGCTCACCACTATATGACGTGGGCAGTTATTACGCCAATTTTAAAACCACCAAAATGAACAATTTGGTAATTCAAGTGCAACTAATGGAATTGTCTGTCAGTTTACCTCCTATCAGAGTGAAATTGAGATAGAAAAAAATTTTAAATTTTGAGAAAAACATAGTAACCTAATCCTGAAACAAATGTTTACTTTTACTCTAAATTTCATGTCACACCGATCAATCTCAGCCAATCAGAGAAGAGATCTCGAAATTGTAAGTAAAACCTTCGTTTTCACATTGTAGTCGAGTTAAAAGATAACTTCCGAAAACACCTCAAAATGTTCGATAAAAAAAGAGCATGCCCAAAAATATCGAAAATTTGAAATTCCAACACAGACGGTAAAATACCTTAAACCAAGAACATAGGGATACAAAAAAGATACACTGAGTACCACATTTGGACCCGGGACTAAAACGTGGAAGCAGGGTGACAAACCAAATGGGCCAAGAAATCAGGGGGCCTAAGGCATTCTTAATCGCATAATACCATATGCGCTAATTGTGCATAAAAGTACCATGTCAGGACTCTTTATATTCACAGCCACGTGTTCCGCCCGCAAAATGAATAGCCTCATACTTGGACAGGTACGAATCTGCATAACTCTCCAAAGTTGACTGTGTGTTAAAAGGCTATAATAACAGTATCAAGCATTTTTCTTACATAGTTTTTGGGACATATCGGGGAACCTTGGAATTTCTCTTTGCTTGCTTATATTTTAAGAAATTATTGTGTGAGTAGAAAAAACGGCGGATGTAAAATAACTATTTCAACTGCTACTACAGAGGATCATGACTTTCGGGAAACATGTTGAAAACGCAAACAGGAACACACAACTTCTTAAAATCTGCAATATAAACAAAGGGGTGGCTGCATGTTTCGAACTAATTACTAGTTCATAGTCTGGCAGAGGAGCATTAGGGGGGGGGGGGGGATTATCACAATGAAAAATTCATAAAACTATCTGTGTATTGTGTTGCTGCTTATGCCGCTTGACCAACAGTAACATCAGATCAAGTCTCGAAGGTTATAGGCGATGAAGGTGCTGCTCCTGTTTTGAATTAGCACCACAAGGGTCGGAGTCCGACTTGGCTAAATGACCGGTCCCGTAATTTTGAACCGAGTCAAGCGACGAGACCGGAACACTTGACCCCGCACCTCCAGAGGTAAATTTGAGAACTTGGAGGGCATTGTAGCCACGCCCTATTTTACGTGACTCGGCCACCATTAGTGGACACGGCGGTAGATTTGCAGCGAAGACCATCGAACCAGAGACGTTCAGATCACTGGTCCGCTGCTCTTGCCAACTGGGCTACCGCGCCCTATCTGTGTATTGCTCATAAAGACAATCATACCTTATGCTATTCAGCCAAACCATTTGCTATTAATTAGTTCGAAGCCTGTAGCCATCCCTTTGTTTCTATTACGAATTTTAAGATGTTTGTTCCTATATGTTACGGAGAAGTCAAAACCTAGAAGGTATACTTTTAAGTAAAGTCTTCAGTACATTATGAATGGGCGATTGTTACTTCGAATCTTTATGACTCATTAAGATAGCCAAATAATTATAGAAAAAATCAAAACGTAGTCGCTATAAGTAGCTAAAATGTATAAAACTCTATTATTACCACATAAATTAACAGTGCAGAATTATGGTTTTTACAATACATCGTGAACGTGATAGTTGCAACACTTTAATATTCAGGGTATTTTTCAGACAGCCAACTTAGGCCGGGCGCAAGTTGAGACGCAGCTTGGTGAGGTGGGGTAAGGTGACTCACCGTGAGATTCTGTGAAACAAAGAAGTGAATACTACACCGGATGTTCGGACGCAGGGTCCGGTGACGCAGTTTCAGAGCGCCCGTGAGCTGCGAAGGTTTGTGCTCGTGCCGCAGTTTGTCACTAGTGACTACGACCTGCGAGTGAAAAGTTGCGTTGAAAGTGAAGTCCACGATGGAGGAAAAATTAATATAGGCAGTTCGAGGGAGAACAGTAACTATACGATACGTCACATGCTGACTAAAATTGTGGATTTGGGAAGAAATAGCCCAAGAAATTGGAATAAAATCTGCTAAGTTTTTATAATTTTTTTACTTAAGATTAATTTAATTGAAGTGTACATGGGAAAATGGTTGCTCTTTTCAATTAAAAGTGTTTCTTGAATTAGTTTGCTTACAATGTATTCAATTTGTTCTCATGAAAATTCATCCTTTTGGACTACTACCGATTTCCGCTGCACCTTTTATTTGTTTTAGATAACATTTTATGTACAGCAGATTTTCGGCGAAAGCAAAACTGCTTTGTATGTATATTTCTTTTCTTTCTATACAGATGTGTGTCATAGTTAGTATAATAAATGACAAGAATTATTTAGTTGAAAAGATGTAGATTTGTAATTAAAAATAAAATGAACACGTAATCTTGAACTTTAATTTCAACTTCTACAAATATTTTATAATCATGTACAGTAAAATAATAACATTGCTCCATGTTCCGTACAGACGATTCGAAATGATGCATTTTCTCGGAATGATTTTATTTACAAGGAACTACCAATTAGTTACGATCCCCTTTAACATGTTTTTCCGTTCGGAGGTAGGTGTTAAAATTTTTCCGAAAGAAACCTTATCTAACCGGAATTTTAAAAGTAACTTTAATTTAAATTTAAATGATTGAGAAAAGAAAGGTGTTACAACATTAAAAAAATAAGCATTAAAAATGTATTATATTTATTAAAAAGTATAAATATATAATGCTTTAACGATTTATTTTTATATTTTAATTATTATACATTCTCAGCATTTTCCATTCAACACGCAATCTCTCTGCCAAGGAACTGAACCTCCGGATGAATTAAACAATTCCGTGAACTTTTGACGAATCCAAAACGCTTAAGATCCATTCGTGCATTGGTTTGATGCAGTGGACATAATTGGTACTGAGGCAAATCCTGTTCGGTGATATCACCTCCAGTTTGCAGTACTGCAGAATTTCTCAAATAGTTGTGCAGTAAATAAGATGCTTTTGCAATTTTTACTACAGTGCTTACTTTACATTCAAAAGGTGAACGAAAAACACGAAAACACGAGGCAAGAATACCAAAAGAGCACTCCACAACTTGCCTAGCCCTCGAAATAGTTTAGACGGTAACACTTTCTATATTTTTTATTAGAAAATTCATTCTTGAGAATGAATTCTCCGTGCGTCTTTCTTTTCTTTAGATAATTGCTTTTCGGAAGCTTTTCACGAAATAATGTTGAAATTACTTGGTCTTCGAATTCATCGGAATCAGATTCCGAACTTAGTTATGATTGTATATACATTGCCATCGCAATGTATTGAATCCTGCTTCCCTGCGTCACCCTGCTTCACCTCACCTCACCAAGCTACGTCTCAACTTGCGCCCGGCCTTATTCAAAACGTATTTATTCATTAATGTTAATACTTTCGAGAAAATAAGAAAAAGGGGACAGTATTACAAGAGTTTCGAGGAAAGAGTGAGGGTCTAGGCTATATAATACGACTAAACAGATTTCATCAAAAGTAAAAAATTTCAGGTAGCCTCTTCTAACGAAACTACCGAGGGTTATTAGCGTAGGATTACTTGACGTTGCTTACCTCTTTTGTATGTATATATATATATATATATGTGTGTGTGTGTGTGTGTGTGTGTGTGTGTGTGAGTAACAGTCAAAATTTTGACGCATTTTGATACATTTCTGTTTAACTGTTTACTGCTTGTCCAAGCGATACAGACTGGGTTTGGTGCACTGTCAAAATTATAACTCGCGAAGTATGGACGAACGGTTTTAGCGTCTGAAATTTTCCTTTCCGGAGGGCCGTTATGGAGGAACGTAACCCTACGTTAATAGAGTAAGCTGTGTAAACTGAGACTGGCTGTCATTTTAACTAACAGCCAGCCGACGTGATCTGCCACTATATTTTAGGTGTCTAAGGCCTAAAATCGAGAAAATTTTCAGAAATCTAGAAATGAAAATTCCGTCTTAGTACCATACTTTTCAATGTTCATAAAAAATTATGATAATCCATCGATCTTATCTGCGCATTCTCTTATTATGAGAAATATTAAACTACACGAAAATTCCTTTATAGAATTTAATGATTATTGTCTAAATCTCAGGAGCGTAAAACTACTCTACTTAAACAAAGGATTAAGTAAGTAAATAACAAGTAATTGCTCCTTTAATCAATTTCAGGTATTCAGAGATCAATTTACTTTGATGTGACAAATATGCAGAGCGTAATTGGATCCACTTCAGCAACTCAAGGACTCAATTGCGAAAACCGAGGCGCCATTACTCTGTATTCCTAAAAAAGAACAAACGAAGTGTCTCGCCTCCTATTAATCATGACAGAAAAGCTGCTATTAAAAATGTTAAATGCTGAGTGCCGTATTTCAAACATTTCTTTCCAGTTCATAGATCTCATGATATCTCGTATTATGAGTTAATTACAAAGCTGTTTTATTCAGCTATGCTTTTAATGGGCGAAAACAAAATGCCGTTGAAGTTTACATCCACTTAAATATCAATAAATGTGAAACGATAAATCTTCCAGCTTCCAATAACACATTCATTAAGAAATGAATTTGTTTCTTTCGGTGTTTGCCTCCTTTCATTTCTATTCAGCTCCAAGAAGGCAAAAACAGTAAATATCACAAATTCTTGAATTGTTATTCATTTATTCGAAAAATGGGAGTTAAAGAAACGTGAATCTCAAAGAGTGTGGAATGGCTTTAATTCAGTACTTTACTAAAGGTTTTCCTTTCTTAAGCTTCATTTCATCGTCAGTCTAACGAGAAGAGTGTTAAATGCCTAACAATGCGTAAATTTCGTCTCTAGGAAGCATGCTTTGCCAAAATTTTAATTTCTCCTAATATTTATAATAACTGTTTGAATAAATGTATCTAACCCGTGCGTTTATGAACATCCGAGACACAAAATTCTCAAAAAAAGTGTATCTGTATATTTCTTTTCTTAAAAGACAGTATAGATCTTTAAGAATAAATTAATACAAACCCCACGTTCCTACGATAATTACCTTGCCAAATATATATTTTCTTGTTCTAATATCTATGCATACTCTACTGTTTATCTTTGATTGAAATGCTTTATAATTTGCCGTTTTTAAAATTGTACATCTAGAATTCCTTGCAGGTTTCGTGCAGACTTCCTTTGTATTATTCCCATTAAACTGTCTTTAGGACTTTCGGTTTGACTGAAAATTCTTTTCCACAGACAAAAATTTCTATGGAAAAAAAAATATATTTTTTGAATCTTCGTAGTGACTGAAATTTTTCATAAATAAAATTTTTATAAATCCTGAAAACACAATTTTTTTAGGCTTTCCTATGCATTAAAAGGAAAACAATATAAAGTACATGGGTAAGAAGCTACATAAAAAAACTAAACATAGTTTGAATTTTGAGTGCTAAATTATTTTTTTTAAAATTTAAAACACAAAATTTCTAATTCTTCAAGTAGTTCTGATACGTAATTCTTTAAATGCATATTTTTTTATATTTACATGATCGTTTAATAAAAACACATTCCATGAAAAAAAATAATCGCAAAATGAGTGGAAACAAAAAAATTCAGTACAGAATTTATTCATGATGTTTCTATATTTTGCATGAAACAATCTGAACATTTTAACAAAGTACAGAGTGCGCCGGGTTTACATATCATGCAAATAAAACGTATTTAAGAAGAAAAGTGCTACGAAACGCATGTGCGTCAACAGAACAGAATTCACAAACTAAATATTTGCACGAGATCGCCTGCATCAATGTGACTGGCTTTTAAATAGCTCAGTGTCATCGTACTCTGAATCTTACTAATTACTGCGTAGACTACCTGCTCGTCCAGGATTCAACAATTATTATAACACTCGAGATTAGCAATAAAATTTCACCATTAATGACAGTAAAAAGTAAGACCAGTTGCACACACGGCGTGGCGGAAAAAATCCGTCGAAACAGTAGTCAAAACACTGTGGCACTCGACAGCTGCAGAAGCTACCGTCGACGGAAAATTTACCGATCCTTTTTTTCCGCCCAGTGTGCAAGCTCCAATTGACTTCTGTGGTCTACTGTCGGAACGACGTCCGACGGATTTTTTCCGCCACGGATAAAAACGCCGTGTGTGCAACGAGCCTTACTCTTCAAAATCATTAATTAATTACAATTTCACTTTTGGAAAGATCCTGTCTCTCTTAATAATCGCTGGGATATTTATTTTAATGCGTGTGAGTGCAAACTTGACTATATTGGCCAAACTAGAAACTCTCTTCAGTTCCGATTCAAAGAACATAACAGCTATGTCACTAGAAGACATTTCCGGGACTTTCCCTCCCATACTTGAGATTTAGGCCATGAGATCAGTTTTTTTTTATGCAACCATCCTTTTGCACTCCAAGTACGATTCCTCAACTGGATTATTTTTTAAACTTCCTCATTACTCTTAGAGCTGAAAACTTTGTTAACGATAGCAGTTATGTCTCTCGTGTAAGTGCTTCTTAGAAAGCTCTTATGTACTAATCCCCCCCCCCTCCCCACCCCTTTTTTTGCAGGGTTTTCTAGAATCTTTTCTATTTTTCTTGTGTTTTCTTTACTCCATGGTTTCTACCAATTTCTATTTCTTGCGTTTTCAATTCTCAACTTCACAATTTCGCTGTTTTCGAATGGCATCATTTCTTGGGCACCTCCTGCCTTCACTGGCTAAGGGCCTCTTCACATAGGAGTCCGGTAACGGAAGCGTAAAAGGAAAGATGGCGCTGAGACGGAAATAAACCAATCATAGGCGTTAAAAATTTCGTTGCTAATCGTTTGGATGTTTGTCATTGGTTAAATATATTTCAATACTTTAACGCTTCTGCTACCAGACTCCTATATGAACTTTATGAACTATATGAACTTCTTTGAATACAAGACATAAAAACGGTGTCATTGTACTATTGAAAAAAATATCTTAATCGACCGTTACAGTGGTTTGTGTGCCTACTACATGCTAAGGAATTACCCCTCCATCATCTTTTCACCAGCCTCGATGGTACCATAATAGGTCCAAATAGTTTTTCAGGAAACATTGGAAAGTCTTGAAAAGTGCCTAGAATATAAAGTGGTGATCTTTGAAGCTGTAGGTTCAGAATTTCCGGATGTTAATGCTGAATTATTAAGCACCAATCAAAAATACTTTTATGAAATGTGCTAAGCTATTTTTTGTGGCAAATCATGCCTAGCTTAGCTAACAGAGATCCAGGAAAGCTAGCACATTCCCGATGGCTGACTTGTGCAAACAGGATTCTTCATTTATATGTAGGAACAACAAAACCATCGGTCAATCTGAAAAAATTTGTCAATTTTATTATGAAAGTGTACGCACCAACCTGGTTTGACATTAAGACTAAACCTTCTTGTAAATATGGGCCTATCCGAGATTTTTATATGGTTAGAAGATCTTCATATATGGAAGACAAGCTGAAGAGCATTGTATTAAAATCTATTCAACGAAATTTATTCTTTGCACACCCAGAAAATTTGTTGCTAGCTATGTCACAAGTCAAGGAGTTACATATAAGATAACTAGCTCTTCGAAGAATATTAAAAGCAAGAGAACCGGCCAAAATCAGAAAAGTACGTGAGTTTCAGGTTTCTGAACTTCAGATCGAAGCATCACATTATTACGATTTGATAAATTGGTGGAAAGAAAATGCTACAAAACCACCAATGACGATGAAATACAGTGATATGGAAATAAAGACTATGATTTCTTCAGGAGACAATTTCTTGTATATTGAGAAGTTTCCTTGTCACACACAGGTAGTAGAACGGTGTGTAAAGCTAGTAATGGAGGCTGCATTAACTGTTTGGGGTTCAGAGGCAAGAGACGGTTATATAAGAACTAAGATAAAAGCTTAACAAGACTTGACAAATTATTGAGACAAATTCTCAATACTTTCACGAAAATAAAGTCCAAAAACTTCTGAAAATGACACTTAAACACTATTAAGAAGGAGTCTATTGCTTAAACGCTCTTTAATATATTGAATCTGGGTAACAAGTAAAAACAAATAAAAATGCATAATTGAGTTATATTACCACGTTCTTAATACTATGCAAAACTTTAATACTATGCAAAACTTCAAATCTAGTGCGCCACCTGAAGATATTTTCAAAACAAGTTGAAATTTTACACTTTTGCATCTTGGGCCATGGATCAATGATTGATGATACAGGAAAGAAAAAAAATTTAATTTTTCGCTCCACCCTACTGTACAGTCGTTTTCTTTCTCTTATCCCGACGATGAAACAGTTTATTCTTTCGATATTCAAAGTCTATTTTTACTGTCAACAATACAGAAATTTTCAGGTCATTTTAATTCCCTGACTACTTTTACTAATAATAGTATTTATTTTTTGTTTATTGCACAACAGTACAAAAATACAGTAAGGATTTATACGATATTTTTTTCCATGTGAACTGGCAACTGGATTTGGGTTAGAAATATCAAGATGTATTTTTATATGAAATTAAATGGTAATCAGATATTTGGATTTCAGACTAAATTAATATTTAATTAACATTTAATTATATTTAAAATCCATCAAAAAGTTTAACAGTTTCAATCTTAATAGGAAAAAAGTTATTTTTCTCCTGTCGTTCAACTAATCCGGTTCAATTCAAATGTAGAAGTTTTGCTATGATAAAACTCAATAATCCGAGGAAGGAAACTAAAAAAAAGCAACAAAAGGCAGAAACCCGAAATAAATCGGATTTAGTAAACATAATAGCGTTTAAAATATTGAATTTCTTTACTTTCCAGGGCAAAAATAAATGGAATTTTAAGTCTTCATTTCAAGAAACTGTAGCATAAAATTCGTATTCCTTATCTGCTACAAAGTAAATCGTTTTTATCAAACAAAAATATTTTAAAACGTAGAGGATAAATATAAATCATATAAGAATAATCCTTTGTGCAGTAGCTGAAATTAAAATTAAGTGAGTCTTTTGAAACAATTTTTAAAGGATGTGACTTAAAAGAAAAAGCTGAATTTGTTTCTCAATTGTTTATAGTCATGTAAAGTTGATTTTGAAAATTGTGAAAATTGCTAGTTTTTAAGTAAAAACTAGTAATTTCTTCGCAGTTTGTTTATCCCTGTATTATATATACAGTTACGCCTCATGTCTGTTCACGAGATCGCTTAAGTATGATTAAAAAAAAGACGCATAAATGTAAGAGCATAGCAAAATTGAGAGGACGTAAAATTGAGAGGACGTGCAATTGTAGCAGAATTCTGGGCTGGAAAAGATTTGTCGAAAATAACATACAAAATATAAACTACATTAGTAAAATTGGAGTAAATTATAAATTTATACACTTTAAATGTGAAGTAACCAAAATATTTTAAATTTTGTTTCTATCTTTTACAGAAAGAGGGCGTTTCCTACCAGCAACTCAAATCTGGTAAATAAAAAGCACTTTGACTGATTAATTTCTCAAAACAACCCGAGAGGTGGTGTCCCTGTAGAACGTTCTCCTGATTTTGGTTTTCGTTTTAAAAAGAAGACCCAACCAAAAGGTGGAATTGATTGAACGTTGCGGTGCGTTGTGTGCTCTGTAAATGTTATATAATGACTGTCTTTTAAAAGTTTAATAAATTGATAAAAGCTATGTTGACGTCATAAATGAAATCGTTACAGCACGAATTTCTTTCGAGCACCGAACCCAAGCATTCTTAAGTTTGTCGAATTTTCCATTTTGCAATCTGTAATACACTGCTGGCCACCCAAATTGCAACACCAATAAAGACAAGAGATATCACAACAAAATTTATTTTGTAGATAAAATGTTGACCAAGTATCAAATGATTAAATTTATAGACTTCTGTGAAGTGTGGTTCCTGCCAAAATCAGTAGCCAGAGTAGCCGCCATTGTTGGAGATCACCGCTGCCACACGCCTCGGCATTGATTCAAAGAGACTTTGGATCAGTTCTCGGGGTACAGCAGACCAAGCAGCTTCCACACGTTGCCAAAGTTGATCTGCTGTGGCAGCTGGGGATGGAATCTGGGTCAATCGTAGAGCAACCATGGACCACATGTTTTCTATTGGCGAAAGATCCGGAGAACGAGGTGGCCAGGGAAGCAATTCAATCTGGCGATTGACAAAGAACCGTTGGACAATGCGTGCCACGTGTGGTCGCGCATTATCCTGTTGAAATATGGCTGTGGGCAAGCCCTGAAGGTAAGGAAGGACAACTGGCTCCAACACCTCGGAGATGTAGCGCTGGCTGTTTAAAGTACCGGCAATGCGTACTAGAGGTGTGCGAGAGTGATATCCAATCCCGCCCCATACCATAATACCCGGTGCAGGACCAGTGTGGCGGTGCATAACGCAGCTGTTAAGCATCCTCTCTTCACGGTGTCTCCAGACTCGAATGCGACCATCGTGGTGTTGCAGACAGAAGCGTGACTCGTCAGTAAAGACAATTTCATTCCATTCTGCCGTCCACATCCTTCTGTTATCGCACCATTGGCGGCGGAGACGTCTGTGGTTCTGCTCAAGGGTAGACAAAGCAATGGACGTCTTGCGGACAGACCACTCTGCTGTAAACGGCGTCGAATGGTACGCGCAGACACTGGATGATGCTATGGTTCGTGATGTGACTGAGCGATCCGTCACTGCCATGCCCACAATTTGCCTGTCATCACGTGAAGTGGTGCGCTGAGGTGGATGCGATCGAACACGCCGGTCCGTCGTACCCTCCTGCATCCAACGATCACATATCCGCATTACAGTTGTTTGGTTTCGTCCAACACGACTACCGATTTCCCTGAAAGATAATCCACAATCTCGGTAGGCCACTATCCTTCCTCTGTCGAACTCGGATACTTGATCAAAAAGATGATCGCTGTTTTCAACGAGGCATAAATGATCGTTTTTTTGAAAAAACCACAAGAAAAACACAATTTCCGAACTTGAAATCGTCGAAATCTCCAAGCCTTAAATAGCGCTTTGAAGTGGCGCCACAGGCGCGCGTGATGTGCGTCTGCGCTGAAATTCTAATCATTTGCATATCTCACCTCCGCTAATGCATGTTGTAAATTTCATGTTATTTTCATGTTTCCTTCAGGGTGTTGCATTTACAGTGGCCAGCAGTGTATTTCTCCGGCAGGTCTACCTATTCAAGATAAAGTCGTATAATCACATCTTCAGACAAGTTTCATCTCAATTTACAGGTGTTTCTGACATCTTTAAATATTTAACATACATATGTTCGGAGGATTTAAATCCTCTATCTTTAATGTCGTCTATTTTAAAGGAAAGTAGATATTTCGATCATCCATGTTCTATTTAACAAAGCCTTCTCGCATATCCATCAGCAGTCACGGCTGCAATGAAGTAGCCATGTTGGTTTCTCTCAGAATCAATGTTAGACCATGAAGAAAATTCTTTTAAATGATCGTCTACTTGAATTGAAAGAATTTTTTTAATTGTACTCTATAATAGAGAAAAAAATTCTTACTCTCCATTTTAGAAATTTTATCCACCAAAGGAAATGATGTACTTTTAAATCTCAGTATACAGAAAAACCTCGTTTATCCGGACTAACTGGGACCATAGGCAATCCGAACAATCGAAAATCCGGATAACCCTACTAATATGGATAATAATGAAAACAAAATCCTTAACTAAGCAGACTTACTTTTTATTACGATAAAAAGCTATGTTTTGTAACAAAATTACATATAGTTGTTTACAAGACATTAAAAAATATTATAATATAGTATTGTTTACAAGACATTAAAAAATATAAAATAATTTTTCACATCATTTCTTAACAAAGAATTGGTCCACTGTCTTCTGTTTCAAACACGTGCGACGTTTAAATGAAGCACGGTCAAGCAACTTAACTCAACAAAAAGCATTTTATTACCATAATTCATTGTACAATCTATGCAGGAACTGCACATTGAATCAAACTAAAAAGCGAATATTTGGCTTACTTATAGTTACGTTCTTCCTATCATAGTTCAAAATTATCATCTAATGTGAACATCAATTTTAAAAAATGTCTACAAATCTGGATCCGGATAAGCGAGGTTTTACTGTACTACATTTTATCCCAACTTTTAAAAATATTTTTCTACGTTTCTTTTAAAGAAGAAAAAAGATAGAAAAGAAAATGCTTTCTCTATTACGGAGTGCAGTTTTTTTGTTTGTTTTTTTAATCTTTAAATCGAAGTCGAAAATCTAAGAAAAATTTTCCCACCATAAGGCTCGGTGCACACGAGCGATCGCGTCGTCCGTGTGAGTCGGTTAGTTCAACTCTATGTACTGCTTGATCGCAACTGCGGTGCCGCAACGACACCGGATCTCTCGTGTGCACCGAGCCTAAGATAGCATTGATCCGTGGTAATCCTGTATGGCTGCTACCCAGAAATCTTAACTGGAGAAAACATACTTCTGTTCGTCAGTCCGTTTATTAAGGCTGCTATGTATTAAGAAAAAAAATCGTATTTCCCTTTTCATCTTCTTGCAGACTCTTGTGGTGGGAGGAGTCCAGTTGACAGTTCGAGAATTCCACCCCCCTTAGGATTGACATTTCGAGGGATTGTAATGGCTCTCTCTATAGGGTGGTTAAGCGCTGACCCCAAATTTTTTATTTTAAATATATTTTTGCCAACTATTTACTGGTACATAAATGCTGATAATCCAAATAAAATTGGTATCGTCAGATAGCCTGAACTTTTCTGCAAAGCGCTATAGGATTCATTTTATAAATTTCGTCCACCGAAGGAATTTATGATCGTTTAAAACATACTATACCAGATTTTTCCCCGAATAATTTAAATTTTAAATATTAATTGCATTTTTTTAGAACGAAAAATGTACACAAATGTAAAATTTCTTTCTCTATGAAGGAGTACATTTTAAAAAAAAAATCTTTGAATCCAAGTCGGCAATCCGTGGACACATTTTCTACATAGGATAATACTGAGGTGAGCTAATCCAATGGGGTTAGTACATAGCAGCCTTAAGTCCGCCAGCTTACGCTAGCATCTCCTTGACTGAGTATGAATGCACACAAAACTCACATGCTTCAACAGACCAATGACAAAGAATGTAGAGGTGAAGATCATTAGGTAGGGGAAGAAAGATAAGATACGTCGCTATAGGAAAGAGGTTTTATCTTCTAATACTTATATGGAATAAAAACAGATAAAATGTACTTTAAATCTAGCGACTTTGGAATATTGTTTTTAAAACAATTAATCGGCTATTTAAAGTCTAACCATTCTAAAATAAGAACAAGTTATCTTTTTTATAATTATAGGAATTGATGAAGGTGTCACAGTACGTAAACACGAAAATAAAATTTAAGGGCAAAAGGTATCCAAAAGTATGGCATTTTTACGTAACTACCCATTAGAATTTTTATAAAAAAATTATTTAAATAGAAAGAACATCCCACCAAATTTTAATATCAATCATAAATTTCGATCAAAGTATCATAGATTTCGATGTGTACACTTTTGTTGCACAACAAACGTCTAAAGGGTAATCCAGTTAGCTCCAAGTGTGTCGTGGTATATCTAGACTTTTTTGCTTGGGAATTCATTAAGTCCGTTGTGTATTAACAAAAAATTGAAACTGTGAATGAGTTGAAGAAATGCATCATTCATGCAATTCGTGTAATAACTCCTGATATGCTACAAAACACTTGGAGAGAACTGGATTACCATTTAGAATTTTATCGTGCGACAAAAGGTGCACACATCGAAATCTATGATACTATGATCGAAATCTATGATTGATATTAAAACTTGGTGAGATGTTCTCTCTATTTAAATATTTTTTTAATTCTAATGAATAGTTCCTTAAAAATAAGTTATGAGTTTTTGATACCTTTAGCTTGGACACCATGTATTATACAAATATATAATATAGAAAAAGATTATACAAAAAAAATTATATAAAATTTTATTATACAAAAAAAAGTAAACCTATGACGACTTTAGAAACTTGTGGCTGAGTCAGATAAATAACTTTTCTGAAATTGTTAATCTAAATTTTACACTCTGTAAATTGATAAAGATTACAGCAAATGAAAAAATTTCCGCGTACTTTTGTTTCGTAATTTATTCGGCCTTTACAAATTAAAAGACATCTTTTCACTGACATGCGAGTCGGCATTTCTGAAAGATCATATCACAAAAGGAAAAGTAAATAAAGAATCTGACAGAGAAATGAAGTGAGCTCTTCAAACAGTTGAGAATGAGATGGGACATTGTGTAGCTCATTTAAAAGTTACGTAACTATAACTTCCAACTAGATGCATATCGCACAATTATTTCACCATCACCATATAAGCTCTCTCCACAAAATGTCCTAACCATGTTATATGCAAAGTGTAGCAATTAAGGAAAATGTTTTATTTATTCCTAATTCTTATTCTTGAAACTCACTCTTAATAGCTTGAAATATTATTCTTTCTTACATTTGAAACTGTTTGATTTCCTATTTTTTAGTTCTTGCTTAAGTATTTTCCTTCATTGACAACCATCAGCTGAAACTTCCTTATAATCATTTTAACATTTGAACCATTCACAAGCCTAACCGGTTTTAAGTCCAATTTTTGAATATTTTGAAATTTTAGTATCAAAGCACTTGATTGACTTTTAACTTTTTACATTCATACTAAATTTTCCAAATAATAAAGATTGACACCACAAAATGACAAAAAAAAATTTCAGGTAGTCTCTTCTAACGAAATTACTGCGGGTTATTAAAGTAGGATTACTTATCGTTGCTTACCTCTTTTGTATGTATATATGTATGTTTTATGTATATATATGTGTGTACTTATATATATCAAAATTTTGACCCATTGTGATACTTTTATGTTTAACCATTTACTGCTTGCCCAAGCGATACAGACTGGGTTTGGCATGCTGCCAAAATTATAACTGGTGATGACGGACTGTTTTAGCGTCTGAAATTTTGCTTTCCGGAGGACCGTTATGGGGGAACGTAATCCTACGTTAAAAAATTTTCGGCCATCGAATAATAAGTAACTTTTTTCAGAAGCCAGTCAAGTTAAGTCCATACTCTAATGCAAATCGTTGCAATAATGCAATTCAAACGCAGAACCAAGTACTCGATGATTAATTGTAAATCATTTAGTGTTGTTTCATTACAAAAAAATGTAAAATAAATGAGTCAGTTACAGTCTAACTGCTGCAGAAGTAACAACTTGGGAATTATTATACAATTATTGAAATTTTTTCTGTAGTAAAAAAAAATAATCATTTGAAGCCAGAATTGGACGCTATTACTTTTTTTCACTTGCCACATTGGTTAAGTACCTCAGTTACGCAAAAAAAATGTAATAATAATAACGATTACTCCAAGGATATTCTATTTTAAAGATTTTATATGTCGTCAGATAAAAGCTACATGTGTAATAATACATTCTACAGTGTTAATTTGAATTTATATTTTCAGAGGAATTTTAAAAAACAATGTATATTATTTTGTCACTTTTCTCCGCTTTTTTTATGCACTTATCTGAATTGGAAAGTGAGCTGATCATTTGAGAACTGAAAGTTATTAAAGTTTTCATCATCAGCCCCAAATTGTAAATCTGGATTTTTCATCCATCTTCCCAGAGAACCCTAAACGCGTCATCTACTTTTTTCGCACGACGGATGATTTTTAAACATTAATACTGGCGTGTTCTACAAACGAATATTCTTTTCTATAGAACTCACTTTAGTGTCAAAAATTTTTTGTGGTACGTTTCAATATCTTCTCTATCCCATGAAAAATCAATACTCTGCACCTCTACCAAATATACTACCCAATCAGAATGCATTCAAATAGATAAGGCAAAGGAAAAACTCCTGTCTTTAAATGTTGAAAAATAATTATACTTATTCAAATTCAGAACCACTAAAGTTGGAGAAAGTGACTGACTTCAAAGATAATTGCATTTCCTCGTGTAAATAACGTACAGCTAAAATATCAGATGTTTTTTCGTTAACCATGGATCAGTAGACAATAATATCCACAAAAAATAAAGTCGTTTTATAGCTAACTAGCTGAAAACCCGCACTTCGCTACGGAGTACATTCAAATTAAATACAACGGTCAATGTATGCAATTAAAGTCAAAAAAAATTGTGTATATATATATATATATATATATATATATATATATATATATATATATATATATATATATATATATATATATATATATATATATATATATAATAAATACAAAGATCAATGTATGCAATTGATGTAAAAAAAGAAAATATATATATATATAAAAAAAATCGTAAGGGATATTTTTATAGACAAAATAATCTAGAAGAAAATATTCAAATGTAATAGGACATACTAAAGAATATAGTACAGTTTGAGGAACATAATATCTTATTGTATTTTAATATTTTTTTGGATAATATCCAATCGTCTGCCGCATTAGCAAGAAAAAAATATTTTTTTCTATTTAGTTGTTATGGACGTGACAATAAATTTATTTCAAGTACCAGAAAAAGAAATCACGTGATCAGCATTTAATAAATTAAATTCTAAAAATTAATCTTTAAAAATTCACCAAAAATCAGAAAATGGAGGTAAAGATTGGAAAAAGATTTCATTTTAAAGGAATTTTTATGATCTTTCTCGTGATATAAATTTTATAACCTTCAAGCTATTATTTTAAATGCAAACTTAAAAAAAGTAAAAAAACAGCTTAAAAATTTAATTTTAAAAAATCTAAGAAGAATTTTTCAAAAATCTCTCTTTGTGCACCCCTACACTATAAAAAGAATCGTCATGCAAAATTTCAGCCCCTTAAGTCCAGCGGTTTGGTCTGTGCGTTGTATGTCTATCAGTCAGTCAGTCAGTCAGTTATGGAACTGTTTTATATATATATATATATATATATATATATATATATATATATATATATATATATATATATATATATAGATGAAAGTATTTTTTTACCATCATTTATCTCAAGAATTTTTATTTGCTTGTTATTAGTGTGCAACCTCGCGTAAATCTTATACAAATATAGCACAAATGAATGTTTATGCGACTGGTAGAGTTTACTGGTACACAAATTTCCTCATAAAGTTTCTGAAATATATTTCAAATCTTGCATTTTCAATGCATTAAACCCCCCATGGTTGAATAATTCAAACACTACTAAACTTTGTGTTCAACAGCCAAAACGGTGTCGAGGAAAGCATCCTAAATCGATTTCTCGCCATGCAGATCATTTTACTTTTATACGTCGCGGGTTTAAAAGGGTCATAAAAGATTGAGAACCATATACTAAGCAAAGGAAATATGAAAAATTTCACTTTTATTGCTTATCTTTTATTACTCTCGCTTTCAGAGTAAAACTTTACGTTAAAAAAAATTTCCGAGACTTTCAAGTAATCACTTCCGAATTATTCACATCTTACAGATTCTTCCTTCCTCAAAAGAACCTGGTACTGCGAAATATAAAAAAAAGTTCTACTCTGTACATACTTTTAACCATTTGGTGGGAACATCTGCCTGTCAGGCAGCTAGGGTTTCTTTATTCAATGCTGGGCCTCCCACCATTCGGCCTTGGGTACTGTGAGACTAAATGCATCTACAAAACGAACCATAATATAACCTGTGATAATTGGTTCTGTTCAATAGAAGCAGGTCAAGAAGTAAAGAGAAATGGTTTGACGATGATTGTGGCTGCCATGAAATGTAATAAACCACAATTACCCTCTCAATTTCTGGTTAGGAATACCTAGGAAAGAGTTATTCCTTCTATATCTGCCTCCCGGCCAGAAGTTTCCACTAGGTGGAGAAATAATCATGTTCCCACCGAAGGATTAACCTAATCTTTTGAGATCCAAGTTTGTAATTGCTTTCAAATGCTCTGTACGATGTTTGAGGAAAACAATTATTGCGTTGTCATACAGGGTGCGGCAGAATAGGAGTCCAACATTTCTCAAGGTCACTGGTAAGGGAGTGGGGGGCGGCATGGAAGGTGGCAACAGTTCGGACGTATTTTCTAGTTGTCAGTAGACACCATGAGTTGATCCGGTGAGCCTCGCGGTTTCGTTATCGTGGCGTTCTTTTAAAAACAATGATTCTGTAACCGCGGTACAAAAGGCATTTAGGAAGCGCTTCGGGTTCTATGCAACTAAGGCTGCTCCTGGTCGAAAAAACATCCCTGCGATGGGATTCAAACGTGAGAGAGAAAGTGGATCTTTGTAATCAAGGAACCAAGTGGTCGTCATCGGAACATTAGAAAACCTGAAAATTTACAAGAGGTCCGTGTGTCCGCTATCCGTGAAGAGGTTGCCTCCATTGACCTGGAGAAGACCAACATTGTGGGGGAAAACGTTAAGACTGGCTGCGGCAGTGCATTGCAAATAACGGGCACCGCCTGAGTGATCATATTTTCAAAACCTAGTGCAAAAAACTATATTAAGAGTACTTTTTGAATACATAAAGCTTTTATCTGTAAATTGTTTAGTTAGTTTTTTATTACTCTTTGAAGTGTGGTAGTCCAATCTGATGCATCCTGTACTACAAAATTACATATAGATTCAAGAGAATATCTGTGACTTGGTTCTAAAAGGGCCAATATAAAAATTGTTAGTTTCCAGAAAAATGTATTCAAAGATATTGAACATTTTTCTGAATGTTATATCTTTCTTATACTACGCGTCACATTATTATTTTTTTTACTTATTCATTGTTAGTGTAAAAAACATTTTTAAATCATATCAGAAAATTTCATCTGTTATTATATATAAAACATATGCCTTTGGCCCTTTTTGGATATAAAGTTACTGCATCTTAAATGACATTGGTTGATATTATTTAATAGAAATATCTCTTTGTTTGTTATTTAACAGTGGTCTTTTTAGAATTAAAGATTTACTAAAATGGAAAAACTTTTGGTATAAATAACGCAAAATTTGAAAAAAAATGACATTAGCCCTCTTAGAACCAAGCCACCGATATCAAGACATACTGTAATTAAATTTTGTGGGAGCAAAACTTTGTGTATAAAACTTTATCAGTAAACGCGTTGCGAGCACGGTCGCAGAAAATATTTTATTGCAAAAATCAGACATAATACATATATCATTTGTAAAAGGACACAGTAAGAGATGCGTATCGCATTCATTGCAAGTATAGATATCGCTACAGAAATTGCCAGAAGGAAACTTAATAACTATGGCAAAAAAAAATAATAATAAAGGTATGATATAAGTCAGATACTGATTTTTGGTCCTATTGGGGTAATCGAACTAAGCGAAAATTTAAACAATCAATGGAACTGATGCATAAAAGCATCGTTAAGTACCAAAATTACGTTTAGATTTATCGATTATTGGTGTATAATAATATATGTATTGACACAGCGTTATTGAACAGAAAATTGTTCTCTGCATTTCCTTGTTGCTACATGCAATTCTCGAGAGTGCTTATATCCACATAAAAGATTATCATATCCAGATATCCAATTCAATTTCGTTTGGCGCTTGTTCAGATTTAATTTGAGTGTTTTTTTACCATATATTTCTTGCGTGTACTTTATGATTTAGAGGATTCATTAATAATGCATAAAAAGGAAACCGCGCTAACAAGCTAAGGTTCAGTATTAAACCTTTTTATTAATATATATATTTTAATGCTGTACGTTGATAGATGTAAAAATATATAAAAATTTAATTTCAGCCTATTAAGTCTAAACACGATGTTGAGAGGGATGGAAATAATTTAGAACAGAAGAGTTTTATGTTAGAATCGGCATCCTTGTAGGCTCAAATAAAACAAAAAGTTTTTTCTTTTAAAATGATATCACGAGCAGCGCCAACGTGAAGTGTTCTGTATTATTGGTCCTATATTTTTGAAACTATGACAGTCGACCTTACATTTTACTGTAATAAACCACAGTATGATAAATAAAACTTTGTATCAACGAATACGAAAGAACCAACAACGAGACAGCATCTCTAACTATATTTTGTATGAATCGTGTAGAAGTTCAAAATGAAAGGAAAAAGAACCTTTTTTGTACTGAAAATTCTTAACAGTCCTGAAGCAATGTATATCACAAGACAGAGAAGAATTAATGTCAAATACATGAGAATGCAAACATTAAAAGAGCGAAAATTGTTTAGAGTCTTTCTGCATAATGATTGCTTTATAAAACTTTAACACCTATATAAAAGTTTATTTGTTTTTGCCTTTCGTATCGTAAATCTCGCTATTCAAAATTAATGAGAGAGTGGAGGTACTGTTATCAGTCTATTCAAATACTGCTGTCCAGAAAGTGGATCATTAAGGGAAGCAGTTGCAAGGTCGAAATAATAAATATGAATAAATATTTCAAGAGGACAGCAAAGAAGCTCTGATGACTGGGAGAATGTCTTTCCCTTCATTTATTTGTATTAGAAATGGATTTCTCCAAAATTAGATGATATTACTTTCTTCTGTTTCTAAGTCATATAAATTAAATTTGTTCCCCTTTATAGGGAAGGAGGATATAATTAAACGTCCAGGTATAGACCGCAAAAAAAAAACTATTTTATATAACTCATTTTGTACACGTATACATGCATGCAATAAACAACCTTGTCTTGTATGTGCATGTAATCAGAGAGACAAAATTTGAAACATACGTAAACAGACACTGTCTTCCTCATGCGCATATACACACACTCACATCATTAAAATGTGTGTTATGCTCGGACATTTACATACGTGGAAGCCTCTAATAGTTTTGTACCCATTAATTTAGCTTTCGGAATTCTGAGTGCCGTCGGCTTCGGAACCAGAGTCTGATGGTTCGAGATTGGTTGGCGTGCGTTTGTAGCCGTTCGGAATCGGCTTTAACCCTCTAACGGTATAGTGGTTTGAGACGAAATAGATGGTAAGGTAGAGTCAGATCCGACCCGATCTCTTTTTTGGATGAGGTTTTTGGTAGAAATAAGTACACAATAAGCATTTTTGCTGTGTAATAACATTTACTTATAATATTTTATATGAAATAAAACCCTTTTTGTAGAAAAAATGACCAACGAATTGTAATTTTGCTAAACAAAGGAAATGTCTTTGGCATTTACATAGAATGCTGTATATATTAGGTCAAATATTTAATTAAATCTAGCTAATTTTAGAAGTTAGTGAAACCAATTTTCCGAGCACAAAAATGTTAAAAGTAATATATACTGACATTTTTGGCCTTCAAAATTGAAACAAAAAAATTTTTAAAAGACTATAAATCATAAATAATGGTTTTCAACAAACACTAGTATTTACTCATTCCTAAAAAGTAGGGTGGTCTAGTAGGACTATCTGGTAGGGTTTATTGTCAACTCGATCTCTTGCAATGAGAGAGGAGAGCACGGGAGGGGGAAGACACACCCTTGGGTCGGATCCGACCAGCACCGTACCGTTGTTGTTTCCAATCCCTTTCGTGTAGGAAAGCCTAAACCAAGTCCAAAGGACCGAGGTCCTCAAATCCTAGGTTCTTGGTGAAGGGTAGTAAGCAGCTTTTCTTTAAGGCGGGGTACCACTAGGGCTGAAGTCTGCCTTGACGTCGAAGAACATCGGTCCCATAATTTTGAACCGAGTCAAGTGACAAGACCGGAACACTTGACCCCGCACCTCCAGAGGTAAATTTGAGAACTTGGAGGATATTGTAGCCGTGCCCTATTTTACGTGCCCCGGCCACCATTAGTGAACACGGCGGTGGATTTGCAGCGACGAGCATCTAACCAAGGACGTTCAGATCACTGGCCTGCTGCTCATGCCAACTGGGCCACCGGCCCACCGTACCGTTTGAGGGTTAAACTGTAGGTCACGGTCAATATACGACTCGTGTTGCAAAATACGACCGGAGAACTCCTAGCTAACCGATAAACGATTGCTAACTTACTAATATATATGAATTCTTTTGCTATTTTAATGTATCTTTGTAATATGATTATCAACAAACTTCATCTTATTGAACTGTGAGCCAATTTTTTAGTTAATTCTCACTTACGTCTTGACTCCTATTTCACTCCTTTCTGAACGGTATACGAATAGCTCAGATGCTAGTTTCCAGAACCGGAATGTGTAGGTTTGAAGCGTGGGCTTTAGTAGCTTACGGAATCGACTTTAAACTGCAGGTCCGGCCATTTTAGCCTTCTAGTTGCAAAAGATGGTCATTGCGTTCCAAAACAACTAACAATATTAGCTGCGTAAGATCGTTGAAATCCACATCTGGGGTCTTGAATTCTTTATCATTCACATGGTCACATGGCATGTCTACCAATTAAAAATCGTTTAAAGTGCGCAATAATTTTAAGTGTTCGTGTTTTGTCTAGATTTGCTCTCGACTCATCTTAACCAAATAATCAACTTGATCTCACTTGCTAGGCTGTTTAATGGAAAGGAAACAAGCATATTTAGCCTCCCAAAGCATTTTTGTCATAATTTTTTTTCTATAACCAATAGCTGTCTAGGATTGGGCTCATTCGTGGAATCAGAACAGACAATTTAAATATTCCACGTTACTCAACGTTTTGTGCGTTTTTGTGGACAAAACTGTACGTTGGAACTGACAGGTAGCAATATTGGAATTTTGGAATAAGAAGCCAGTCTTCAAAATCGTTCATAAAACATTACTTCTCTAAATCATCTATATAGTAGTATATAAAATAGTTCCGAAACTGACTGACTGACTGACATACAACGCACAGACCAAACCGCTGGACCTAAAGGGCTGAAATTTTGCATGTCGATTCTTCTTATAGTGCAGGGGTGCACTAAGAGAGATTTTTGAAAAAATTTTAGATTTTTTTTAATTAAATTTTTAAGCTGTTTTAGTAACTTTTTTTAATTTTGCATTTAAAATAATAATCTGGGGGTTATAAAATTTATATCACAAGAAAGATCATAAAAATACCTTGAAAATGAAATCTTTTTCGAATCTTTACCTAAATTTTCTGATTTGTGGGGGAATTTTTAAAGCTTAATTTTTAGAATTTAATTTATTAAATGCTGATCACGTGATTTCTTTTCCTGGTACTTTAAATAAATTTATCGTCACGTGCATAACAACTAAATAAACAAAAAAAGATTTTTTTTCTTGCTAATGTGGCAGACGATTGGACATTATTTTGTCTAGAAAAATATCCCTTACGATTTGTTTATAAATATACTAGCCGGGCTTCGCCCGTCTAGCCGGTCGGTTTAGGGACCCGCTCCCTACAGAAATAATTGTCAGAGAATTGAAACACTAAAAAACAACGAATAAAGGTATTGATATTTTGTGGTGCAACAATAAATATGTGTCACACTCAATACAGGGCATACTGTATGAGTCTCGTGGTGCCATCTAGCGGACCTGAGCGCAAATAGAATCAAATATTGCATAAAAATTGAATCAATTAATTTGAAGTGTATATAATGTTTTAAACCATCTTAATATTACTAAGAGAAGTAATAAGATTTTAATAAAATTTATTTCTTTTATAATAGAAATGTTTTTTGGTGTTTTTAATTGCATAATCACGCTGTGAATGAATCACGCTTTGGATCTTTTATTTCTTGTCTTTTATTGCATGACCTAGTCTTGCTTGTCTTTTATTGTATAACCCAGGAAAAACAATCCCTTGTAGAATTATATTTCTTCCATAATTTCTTAATAAATCACTCAATTGTAATCAGAACCGAAAGATGGCACCACGGCCTTAACCCTCCCGTGATTAGTATCCAAATAAGATTAGAATCCAAATAACTCTAAAACTATTGAAGTAACAGATTAAGTGTACGCAGAAAAAATTATCAGTTTTTAAAGCTCTTTCCAAATATGTAACATTTATGTACTTTCATGAAAATAAAAATACCATTTTCAAATATGGCGGAAAGGCGGTGGAAAGGCGGCTGAAAGGCTCTTCCATTTCTGGACTCACCCTTCAAAAACTGTTGGTTTTTTATTAATTAAAAATTAACGCTAATAAAATTTTAAATTCGGGCTTCGAGGTGCACATGTTCAGACTCTTCACTATCCGTGTGCCAAATTTCACAGTTGTAAGTTTCATAAATTCGTCTGGAGGCCGCACACACACGCAAACATTCGCTTTTATTAATAAGATATATTTTTTTCTACATCAATTGTATATATTGATTGTCGTATTTATTATAAATATATATATATATATTTTGCATTAATTGCATACATTGACCGTTGTATTTAATTTGAATGTACTCCGTAGCGAAGTGCGAGTTTTCAGCTAGTCTGTAATAAAGTTTAAAAAGTATGACGCATTTTGATGAGCAGAATAGCACAGCGCAGAATGACACTTCTTCGTCGTCAGTAAAAATAAAATTTCTTTGTAAAGAGTTTTGTGAAATAGCACTTAAAGTAAATATAACTTACAATGCACTAGATAGCTTAGGGTAGACTAAAATGATAATGCAACAATCTGCAGATCAGAAGACTCATAGTGCGTAACCCAGTCTTGAAAATCTTACGTTAAGGGGTAATTATCATACATAATACAAAAACATTTAAATTAACCCAACCTTTATGTTTATATATTTACACAATATGAGAAGCATATCCTAACTCGATTGTTATATAAACCTGTCAGAAGTGTATTGTTCATCAAGATGTTACAACTCCATCCCTTTGAGTATTCACATTTCTTAAGATAGTTAAAAAGAAAAAAAAAGAATTAATAAACAAATCAGAAAATTTATCCAAATTACTGTATTTTAAATTCTTTTAACTCAATCCTTTTAATATCAACCTTCATAAGAAAATTGACTTAAATTTCACACTCAACACTCCGTACCTCAACCCTGATAATATAAGGCATCCGTCACTGAAAAAGTTCATTTTACAGCCCAGTTGCATACTAATGAAAAGGAAAATGGCAACTGTGTATTAAAATAGTCTGCAAATAAAGTTTTTCAATTCTTTTTAGATGAGAGTCATTCCGAAAGCATGCGCTACGAATTTGCGCTAGTTCACCCCATTGGAATCATCATCCTTTCTACGGCGACGTCACTTTACTTTGATGCAGCAATTACGGGGTGGAGAGAAAGACACTTGACCTCAAGGACAGAAACCAATTGAAGAAAATGGACGGAATGAGCAAAAATTCCGTTGAGCGTTTTTCAAGTTAATCTATTTATCAGCAGTTTTAAACGCATGTTGGAAACAGCTTTTCTGTTTCACGCTTTTATTGGAATGATACAATTCCTTTTAATCCTTATATATACGTGATTTTGGGGGGATGAAGGTATATTTTTAACTGAAAAAACCGGTTGAAACTTGAAACCACAATAGAAAATGACGTTCAAATTAACTGTTATCTAACACACTATAAATATAATTTCTTCGGTAGAATATTTATAGTGTGTTAGAGCGAAATCTAGATATGAGACTTTATCCTCCAAGTGAAAGTCTCTTATCTATATTTAGCTGCTTAATATAATAACTGTAGATAAATTCGGATTTTTTAAGGATTGATACCAGATATGCTTCACGTCTTTATGCTTCACATCTTTAATACCAAACTAAGCATGATTTCTTTTGCAATTAAAAAGAATAAGAATAATTCATATTTCAAAACTCAAAGGAAATTTAAGGAGGATCAGTTATGAAATTAGTTTTCTGTCCTCTGGACTTATGAGAGCTCATAAAAAAATTCTTTACGATATTCTTGAATCACAAGTAAGAAGGAGCACACAACTTCTTAAGAAGTGCAAGTCAGAAGAAGCATGCGAATAAAATCCATCCAGTTGCCAGAAAAATAGTGGAAAATACAAACACCTTAAATTAAAGAGCATTCATCCAGTAACTAAAAGCGGTAACTATTAAAATATTTTCTTATTCAGATCTTGCTAAAACACTCAAGATCTTCAGCACACAAAAAAATATTTAATGCTAAAATTCCTAACTGAGATGGGAGAACAACAGTAAACTTTACTGAACTTTCGCCGAAAACGACAGATTAAAAAAGTTGTCTCTAGTTTACCATGAACAAAAATCTTAAAAATCATCCTTTTACGACTTTTAAATAAATTTAATATAAGACCACATAATAACTATGCTGGTTTTAAGGATGCGTTCACTGTTACACTATCAAGCCATGTCATGAGCCCTTGGGGCCAGCCCAATAATTTCTATTATTTACCGTGATCGGGACGCTAAAATAAATGTTTTGCCGAGTGACCACGTTCCTAACAATGACAAAAATATGAAAAATGTAACTCATTACTTAACATCTATTCCTCTTTTATGACATTAAAAATATATTTAAAAACTTTTCCATTTATTAAATGTTTTGCAGATAAAACCATTTTAACAAAAAAAATTTCCGTGAAAAAATATTTTACACAGCCATTCTCATCTGTGTTTTTGTCTGACGAATCTCAGAGCAAAGGAAATGTTAAATATTCATTAGTATCGCAGTTTTATTGTTAAATTAAAAATGTTTGTCCTTAAATATATATTAAAAAATCTTATCTTACATACATTGTAAAATCTAAGTATGTATAAGCATACATAATCAAGTTTCTCAAAGACTTTAATGTTTAAATAAAATTCATAACAAAGACTACTTAAATTTATGAAAATATATCCTGCCAAAAAGGTAATAATTTAAAATGGTTTCAAGGGGATTTGAATGCAAATAAGTAAACATTGGGAATAAATAAATAAGTAAATATAAAATCAGCAATTTAAAGTCATATTGAGAATTATAATTTTTCTCTCAATTTAAATTAAGTTCATTTTTATTTGCTGTTTTTGAAATCCCATATCGAACGTTAAAGCAGTTTAAATGCTAGTTCATAAGCACATCATTTTTTATATTAGAGGAGTTTTAAATTTTAAAGTAGCCAGAACAGTATATCATTCATCATATTTTCCATGACAGCCCAGGGTGGGCCAAGGCCTTCTGTTGAAGATTCCTCCAGGACAACCAATTTCTAGACCTGGTGTGTCAGTTCCTCACTTCAATCACTCTAAAATCAGATTCAACAGAGTCAAGCTATCTTAGTTTTGGCCTTCCTCTTTTCCGACTAGTAAAGGGCCCTGCAACAAAAATTACTGAACTAATTGTTGCAGTAGCATCAAAAGTGCTCTGCTTCTGTATAAAGACAAAACATTCCAATTTCCAATTCTCAAGTCTATAATACGTTTTCCAGGTCGTTTCCATAAGGCAGTTCGGCTAGTTTCTGTAGTATATCATTCAATAAGTTAAAGTAAAGTTAGAAACCTTTGACAAACTCTTTGGGTATTCAGATAAGTTTATTTGTAGACTGTGGTAATGTTTCAATACAAATAGGATTTACCTCTCCATTTTACATGCAAAAAATAGATTGTGTATTTAGTATTCACGTTTTTGTACACGAACTGTGTTTTTGGCATTAAATCTCAAGTTTTTCCATGCTATATACGAACTAATTTTTAAGTAATTAGGAGCTAAAAGCAAAAACTTTATATAATAAGAGAATTTGCAATAATATGAATGTTATTGCTTCATTTTTTTTACATTACTTAAAGTTAAATTTGATATTTATAAAAAATAAAACATTTTTAAAAATTAATATATTAAAAAATTAAGGATATTAATGTTAGGGAATACCAAAACTAACTTTATGTTTTGAGATTTCTTGAACCGGAAATCCACTGGATTAAATCATGAGTTCTACCTTAAAATCTATCGTATGTTACGGTAAACCCCGTCGGGGAGATATGTAAAATATCATCTTTGCAAATGCAGAAATCGGAAAGATTTTATGAAAATTTGTCCATTATACTCAGTGGATATTTCGAAGAAATCAGATAAAATATATTAATAAACAGTAAAGATTACATAGAAAGACAGATAAGAAAGTTAAGTAATGTCGTATTTAGTAAAACAAGTAAATGATTCTTTAAAAAATGAAGTAATAGTTACGAAAAGGAAAATTGAACGAGAACAAAAGACTTAAAAACATAACAAAAAAGACGAGAAACTTATTAAGAAGTAAAGGGTAAAGTTGATTTTAAAAGAACAAGCATGAAATTTAACTTATTTAAATTAACTTTTTATAACAATTATCTTAAATGGTTAGTATCCATAACTTTTATCTAAAAGTTGTGTATTCACTATTAAAATGTCAATAAATGTCAGATGTAACAGACTAATAGATGACATTTGACATTCAAACTGAAGAAGGTAGAAGTAAAATTTCATCAGAGCATAAAATTTCCATAAAATATTTCAATTTACATTAAAAACTTTTCATTTATTTCGAATGCGAGGTACATAATGTTCGCAAACAGTGTATCAATTACGAGATAGTTATTTGAAGAGAATCACTTTAAAATGTAAAATAACTTATACATAACTAGAGCACATTGAAACAGAAATAAAACACACGTTTATTCTATAGTAAGTGCTTTAAAAGAGGGTGATTACTGCCGAACATTTTAGCGGCGTTCAAATAAATTTACATCGCGTTATGAATAATGCATATCAGCCAAATGTGCATATGAAATAAACCTTACGGAACTATCGCGTATTTCTTGTATTCTTTGAGATAATTATAAGCAAATATGGCTTCATATTTTCAAAAATCTCAGAAAAAATTCATTCTTCACTGAAGTGTTTGAGAAATATACCCTTGTTTATTATATAGTATCAAACCTTTCTTTCTTTCTTTAAGTTCGCTTCGTATGTTTCATCTATACCATGCATTTTGCTATTATTTTCATGTTTTCCTATACACAGTGATGTTATGAAGGTGTTTGTTAGATATTTCAGGGATAATGGTTTCTAACCCATTTTATTTATATCTGCTTTCCCATTCAAATTCTTGAAAAAAGTTTCGCAACGTCTCACATATTTTCTTTCTTTCGGGTGCACTAAAAAGTTAGGCCTTTAAGGTAAGTAGGAATGTTTGCGTAGACCTTTAAGAATGTTGGTAGAGTTTCAAGCAGCGGATGGTGAAAGAAAAGCTCGAAGTATGAAAAGTGGATTCTCCACGGTATACTTATATATTTAAACTGATATTTTTTCGAATTTACCCGTATCTTTGGCTAACATTCATAGATCTTTGTAACTGTCACTAGATACTGTAACTTCATAACAAAAGGGGCGCGATGGCCCAGTTGACAAGAACAGCGTGTCAGTTATCTTAACGTGCCTGGTTCGATGCTCGAATGTGCAAATCTACCGCCGTGTTCACTAATGGCGGACGGGGCACGTAAAATAGGTTGTGGCTACAATGTCCTCCAAGTTCTCAAATTTACCTCTGGAGGTGCGAGGTCAAGTGTTCCGGTCATGTTACTTGACTCAGTTCAAAATTACGGGACCGGTCATTTAGCCAAGCCAGACTCCGACCCTTGTGGTGCTAATTCAAAACGAAAGCCGCCCCTTTCAGCCCAATAGCCTTATTAGGACCTGGTGAATGGATCCTCCAACCAGGGTGCATTAGCAACAACAAAAACTTCATAACAGCTATTGAGGTTAAGGGCAATCATTAATTGTCCGCCCCAACTGTGAGTTTTTTAGGGTATCTTGTAACTTCTCACTATTTTCTTCTGAGGGTAGTCGTGTTAGTATTGTTATTCACAGAAGTCACTCAGATAAAAGTGTGTAAGTTGTAAGGGAAGCATTCTCAAATATCTGAAACCAACGGGAAAGTCCAATGCTGTTCCCGATTATATTTCAGCATATTACTCATAACGAACATAAAGAAATGTAGATTTTCTTAGGGAGAGTTTTTAACGGGCCCAAGGTAGCCTAGGGGTAGTGTGTCGGCTTCTGGGCCCAAGGATGCTCGGTTCGATTTCCAACGAGCGCCATTAAATACCTCCATGTCTAGCCCACATATGGGCACGTTAAATCCGTAGACCGGAATGTCCCTGTAATGAGGTCAAAGGGTGGGAGAGGGTACGATTCTCCCAGATATCGCATCTGGAGGTGCTCGGTCAAAATTGCGGTGGCATCTGGCTAAATCGAACTCCGACCCTTGAGGTGCCGTTGTAAACCCAAGTCACACCCCTCAGTCCTTCAAAGCCTTTATGGACCTGGTCTAGAATACTTCTGGGCAGCGGGCGTTAGCAACAACAACAGTGAAATTTCGATATCAGGGAGTTAACTCCCTGATATCAAAATTTCACTGTGACAACATAATTTTTACTTGAATGTGCGCATGTAAATACTTTTATGTTCAATTAGTGCTTCAAATTAGTTTACATTACTCAGCCTTTTACACTCATGTTTACATGTAGACATACACACGCAGTTTATGCTTGTGTGCGTGCGTATGAAGTTATTTTTGTCAATGAAGAGTAAGCGAAAGACGAAAGCAAAGATGATTTTTCAAATTTTATCTATTTATTATACAGATCTGTAAAATAATATCGCATGCATAAAGCATAAGTTCTTTACATCATAATATTTTAACAGTGCACCGGATATAAAGTACCATTTGACTCACTCGTTTATGATGAAATTCAATTCATTTAAAAATATTGAAATCATTATTCAACGAATCTAAAACTTGAGAGCCGTTTATGAAACACCTTTCATGCAGCTTTCATATCAGGGAAAAATTCTCCTCAAATGAATTTAGTTTCCATTACCCGCTACCGGAATTGCAAAATTAAATTTTCATGTCCCTCGATAGCATTAATGATTATTCGTTTAAGCACCGCGAGAATTTTAAAATTCTCTAACCTCGGACGCTATTTAAATGTAAAAATGGTATTTCCATTTCAATGTGTACCGTTTCCAGCCTAGCACCCCAAGTATGTTTAAACTCGAACTATGTGTAGTTTAATAGTATCTCTTGCCGCTGTTTTCTGAATTCTGGCTGCCATAAAATGGGAATCAACTAGTAATTTCACAATTTATATTCCGCAGTTTTTGATTTAAATTAGGAGTTGGCACTCGTTTCTGGCATCGCTTCGCTTCCACTTCAAAGTTCCAATCGAGTTTTTGAACGATCCCATTTGTTAGGTAGTGACGTTCATTAATAACTGCGAGAGATTAATAATGAACTTCGATATGTTATTTAAAATTCTCTCATATTTAAAAGGATCGCCTTGTATATAAGATTCATGATCTATAAATTTACCACGGGTTTTCATATCTTAAATAATGAAAAAAAATTATATAAACACTTTTATCAAAACAAATTTTTCGAAAATAAGAAATTCAGAGAGAAGTGGTAGAGAATGGAATCAAATAATTTCTACTTTACGGGAGAAATAAAAATACAGTCGAACCTCCATATATCGAACTTCCCTATATCGAAATTTTCTATATATCGAACTCTTAGCAAATCTCCATGTTCATTACATAGAAAAACTGTTTCTATAAATCGAAAAAATCTCTATATATCGAAATTTTTGGTCAAGACAAATTGGGAGATTTTATTCCACTTTAGAATAAAATCTCCCAATTTTTAGCATTTGAAACAATACGTCGTGAACTTCAATTCGCGGAAAATGTCCCTGATGAAGTTTTTAGTGGACTGAATGAATACGAACATTTCTTTGAACTTTCCGCAAAACTAACTGTTCAGCAAGATATTCGTAGTTTTTTTAAAGAATGTAACTGTGATCATTGTAACCACTGTCTGCATTATTGTTTTTTAAAGATATGTAGTAATCAATAAATCTTTCATATTAATTCATTTTTTAGTTATTAACTTTCATTTAATGCGATTCGCATATAAATTAGAAATGGAGTTTCGTATACGAAAATTAGCTTTAATTCTTTTTTTTAGGAGAATTATGATAAGACTAAGCTTAATTCTATATATCGAAATTTCTATATATCGAATTTTTTCCGCGCAATTTGCTACTTCGATATATGGAGGTTCGACTGTATTTATTACATGGGCCTCAATCTGGGGGCATACAAAAATTTCGCCGCTATGGAAACGACGTCATCGGGACTTTTTATCTACAATTATGCTCATTGGTAGGTTTTATAATTATGCGTCCTGATGACGCCATTTTCGCACAGCGAAATTTTCATATACTTCGAGACCAGGGCTCCCTGCGACGAGAAAAATAAATACAGAATGCCCACAAAACATACCAGATTGTAATATTTTTAAAAAATCAGATTTAACCAGCAGGTCCTCTGCGAATACTACGGATTAAATTAAATTAAACATAAATGGTATAATGCTGAAAGGCTTAGTAGTGTAGTAAAAGTAAGAAGATAAGAAAAAAAGTTGTATCCCATTAGATTTAGTTATTTGTTTGGCACAGTTGGGTATCAGAGAGACAGAAAAGCGATTAACTCTTATATTTTTTTTCATTGAAACTTTCATACTATTTAATTTCAGTTTTTTTATTTAAAACAGGGATAATTTTTTAATGCACTGAACAAAGATTTCTAACTCGCATAGAATCGGAGCAATCCGTCCTCTACGAATACTACGGATTAAATTAAATTAAACATAAATGGTATAATGCTGAAAGGCTTAGTAGTGTAGTAAAAGTAAGAAGATAAGAAAAAAAGTTGTATCCCATTAGATTTAGTTATTTGTTTGGCACAGTTGGGTATCAGAGAGACAGAAAAGCGATTAACTCTTATATTTTTTTTCATTGAAACTTTCATACTATTTAATTTCAGTTTTTTTATTTAAAACAGGGATAATTTTTTAATGCACTGAACAAAGATTTCTAACTCGCATAGAATCGGAGCAATCCGTCCTCTACGAATACTACGGATTAAATTAAATTAAACATAAATGGTATAATGCTGAAAGGCTTAGTAGTGTAGTAAAAGTAAGGAGATAAGAAAAAAAGTTGTATCCCATTAGATTTACTTATTTGTTTGGCACACTTGGGTATCAGAGAGACAGAAAAACGATTAACTCTAATATTTTTTTTCATTGAAACTTTCATACTATTTAATTTCAGTTTTTTTATTTAAAACAGGGATAATTTTTTAATGCACTGAACAAAGATTTCTAACTCGCATAGAATCAGAGCAATGAAATAACAAATTGTGTCGGAACAAGAAGATTCGTAAACTATTCGGTTTGGTTTGGTTGAGAGCGCTACACGAGGGCAAATTAGACCGGGACCAACAGCTTAAAGCCAATTCCAAACGGCTACAGACTTACATGACAACAGCGGGACTCGAACCCACAAACACTGGTACCGTAAGCCAGCGCCCTAATCATTCGGCCATCATACGGCAATAATCTATCAGGAAAAGGAATAATCATACCCGTAAAAATATAAGTACAATAAAACCTCGTTTATGTGGAGTAACTGTGATTATAGGCAATCCGGACAATCAAAACTCCGGATAATCAGGATAATATGGGTAGTAAGCAAAACAAAATCCTTAAGTAAGCAGACCATTTATTACGATAAACAAACTATGTTTTGTAACAAAATTACGAAGCATTATTTTTATATTTTTTTAATGTCTTAATAACAACTTTTCACACCATTTCATAACAAAGAATTGGTTAGTCTAGAAAAGCTTTCTCAAACTGAACAAAAAGCATTTTATTACTGTAATTTATTGTACACTATGCAGGAACTGTACATTGAATCAAACTAAAAAACGAATATTTGGCGTACTTATAGTTACGATCTTGCTATCATAGTTAAAAATTATTATCTAATGTGAACATTAAATAAAAATGTCTTCAAATCTGATCCGGATCAACGAGATTTTACTGTATTCATAAACACCCTTTCAGAGGTTTTATCAATAAATAACTATTTACGTAATTTTGTGCAATATAATCCTTGTAGTTTGAATTCAGCACACCTTTTCTTTTCTTCCAAACGGAAAATTCATTTTTTTTTAATTGTGGAAACAGTGAAACGAGATTTTAGGCACTGTTACAATTAAACTAGGTGTAAGAACTAGACTTTGAAAAGTAAATTTCAATTCAATGCGTGATGCCCTATCAACTCAATTTTTCAGCCGAACGTGGAACCGACATTATCCAGATATATGCTTTTCGTATTCTACTGTCTTTTGAAAACGTCTTGAATTTTGTGACTAATGCAAGAGTATCGCGTTTCACAGAGTTAATCATGTATATAACGAGAGAGTAAATTTACTGACAAATCACATTTGCATTTCAATTAGTTCGCTAGAAACAACTTCCGATTGGATAATTAGAAGCGACATTTTTAAATTTAATCTCGCACAGAGAAAGATTTTTTTAAATAATACCATATGCCTTTTAGTGTAGGCGGTAAATTGAATGCCATCCTTAACTCAAAATGACGTTTATTCTAAACAGTTCCAAATTAGATCGTATTTATCGTGAAAGAGTTTAATGAAATTCTCTTTAGACAAAGCGAAAATTTAATATTTTTAACAAACTTGTAAATAACGCTCGTTTAAAAATAAATTTTTCACAAAGGGGATTTTAACTATTAAAAATATGCCATAAAATATATAGAAAAAAAGGGTCTTGTGTAGCCTTTGTTCTGTAAACATCCCTAAGAGCTTAAATTATTTAAAAGCGAATATTAAGTCTTGATTCCGGAGTACAAGTACAGTATAAACTTGCAATATACAGGGTGGTCATAAACTTTGCCGATATGTGGACCTCTAGCGGCAGTTCCGTTCAACCGATCGAGATGAGATTTCAGATATAGTTATTCAGAGCTATGAGCTCGGGATTATGTGAACGGCAATAAACAAGCGCTCACGGTTATGGTTACAGGTACAGAAACTCGAAATTTTCAAATGGCAACGCCCACTTTTACCCATCGCAAAATGCTCAGCCCATGCGAAAACCCTAAAGAGCGTTGGAACGGTACGTGTGTCACAAAAAACGGACGCGTTATGCACGCACAAAAAACAGCTCTGCGAAAGGCCAACAAAAACACGATCGGGGCACGCGGGGGAAATTTGCATATGACAGAGGCAAGACACCAATCACTGATGACAACACAGATCGGACAAAAGAAAACTTATTTAGATTACACATTTTCCACATGGTTGCGATCACAGACCGTTCGCAGACCTTTTTTGGGGGGCGTGAATAACGCATCCGTTTTATGTGATACATGTACTGTTCCAACGCTCTTTAGGGTTTTCGCATGCGCTGAACATTTTGCGAGGGGGAAAAAGTGTGCGTTGCCTTTCGAAAATTTAGAGTTTCTGTTCCTATAACCGTAACCGTGAGCGCCATTTGGTTACCGTTCACAGAATCCCGAGCTCATAGCTCTGAATAACTATATCTGAAATCTAATCTCGATTGGTTGAACGGAACAGCCGCTAGAGGTCCATATATCGGCAAAGTTTTTTCATGACCACCCAGTACACTAACATTCCACACGGACGAACTAAATATGATAATCGGAGACGTCACGTGTTTTTCTGTCAACTAGGTGTTCGACCACACCGTTAAGTCACCTTTCGCATTTACAACGATTTTTTAAATGGTACTTCAAATGCAAAAAAAAAAATTATGGACAAAATTAATTCCTCAAAAAAAACTGACCTATTTGCTTGACTATACTTTACTTCGAAGCAAAGTCTTTAAAACACAAAAATGCTATAAAAGAATCTAAAATTTCAATCAGTAAGATAGCGTTTTACAGAATTTTTTTTCCGTTAACGCTAAAAATGCGATGAAGAATTAGCATTACTCCCTTTCAAGGCCAAAATTTTGCAGAAAAATTTTGCTAAACAGAAATTTGTTTTATGAAGACATGACTAATAAATTATTTATTATTCGTAATTTATATGTATAATACACAATTATATAAACATGATGTAATAGAATAGAATACAATAGAAATATCATAGAATCCCCGCAGAAACATTAACTATGTACGCAATGTTTCGAAAATTAATGTTTGAGTTGCATCCTTTGTGTGAACAATTAAGTTGCACTAGTAAAGCTATGCAGATTTTTAAAAACTTTAACTTATGATACGAAGGAAACTAACATTCTTTCTATTTCCCTTTTATTGGGCTTTCTACTATATTCATCTGAAATGCGTGAGTAAACTCAACTAAGTCAGACAGAGAGTGAAATTCAAAAAAGGTTCTTCGTGAAATTTTTGCATCAAGAGATATCTGTAATTGAAAAATGCTTTTATAGCTTTTCCTTTGATTCTACGACCGTGAAGCTAGAAACGTAACCCTGAAGTCACAACAACGATATTTTTCAGCTATATCGGTCTGAACAATTGTTACACTTTTATCATCATTTTCAGTGACTATTTTAAAGGCTTTTTATTGGCATTATTTTTAAATTATAGAAAAGGGAAATTTTTTTAGTTGATAAACCTCAAAAGAGGTATAATTCCATGATATTTGATGCTTATTAAACATTAATAAAAGCCCTAATTTAGTTCAAAATTCCGAGAAGACATTTTTCAGATCTGGATATCAATTTTCCTTACAGTAAAATACAGGAAATGCTTACATTTCGAAATCTCAGTTCTAAATTTTAGAGAAGACATTTTTCCGATCTGGATATCAATTTCCCTTAGAGTAAAATACATCAAATGCTTACACTTCGAAATCCCAGTTCTAAGTCACCAGATAAACGCCAGATCTATCTATAAATAAGAGCTTCAGTTTATTATCTGATGGAAATAACAGGTTTCAGATTACTCCATACGCAAACTAATGCTTTAACGAAATTGTAACATTAATGGGGTAAAACCTAAGTTTACTACATTACTATAAGTTCAAAGACATTTTGTACCTTCTGTTTAAGTTGGTTTAACATTAATCAAGTTTTCTATTTAAACTACATTTCATAGATTCTAAACAATTTACCTTTATTTAAGCTATCTATCAAAACTTTTCAAATGATATTTCATTAGATGATTTATGTAATAACTAACATATCATTCGTTCAACATAAATAAAGGCTTCAACCCATAAGAATGACAAAAGTTTTCCCCTAATTGTTTTGCAGGAAACAAAACACTCTACCCTTAAACGGACATTGAAATATTTCAGGAAAAGACTTACCACCCCCACCCCCACCCCCCACCTCCCATCCCAAAAAAGAAAAAAAATTATTTGCAATCAACTCTTAACTAAAAGTTAGAGATATATAAAGAGAAATGAAAAAGATCTTAAGTATTCAAAGCTCAAAATAACACCTAACAAAGGGAATAAATTAAACCACCTCTTATGAAAGAAAGATATCGGTATATACTCAAAAGTAACCTTATGACGTTTATACATTTTGAAGAGAAACTATTATAGGAAGGTAAAAGGTATGGGATCTCATTTCTATTAAGGACGTCCTTTTCGTAAGTCGGAGGCGCCTCTAGACATACTGCCTAGACAAATGCGAATAAATCTTTTACTTACTCTCCTTTGACCTAGACGTGCGTACGTTTTATATATTTCAAAAGCTATTTTGTAAAGAGTTGTTTGTAAGAATTGTATATTTATAATTCATGTTAAAACTCCAGTTACACAAGGTTCGCAAACTGCCTTAACTTTTAAATCCAGACCGGATTTTTCATAATAACAATAAAAAAAGCGTCGCTTACATTTTGCAAGTTTTTTTGGCAAATTTCCCGTGACTAAAACTTCACATTTAAATATTAATATGTATCTGTAATTCATTTAGGTAAAAATTAACAAAAATTCAAAAAGAACATGATTTCAAAATTATAAGCTTTGTATTAAAACAACTGTAATAATCACGCGCATTGGTTCAGCCAGTCCCCGCTAGGAAGGTAGAACTGATTGAACTACTTGTCTGACGTCGCTTATGTATGGGTATTTGCAGTGGCGGCACACTAAAGTGCCGTGACACAGTGGTTGATAATCACTGATTTACAGCAGTGGTTCACAAACTGTGTGTCGCGGCACAAAGACGGGTCGCGGATAGTTTGACGTTAATTTATATCATACTGAATGAATTTAAAAATATAATTAATTTTTTTTTAATAGATACATATTTAATATTTTATGTGTTAAAAATGTATATGCTATATTGCTAAATAAGATGTCAAGCAGCCCTACAATAACTCCATCAGCAAAAACTTTTCTCTTGGATCTAAAATAGAGAGGATTTGACAGAATTTTTATTCTTAATGTATAACCCTTTCAGGCCCAAAAATTGTGGGGGAAAAATTTTTTCACTTAAAAAAAATGGAGTAAAAATTCAGCAAGTATAGTGTGGATTTCACCACCGTGTATTATTGTTCACAATCTAGATATCTCCACTTAATTATATCCAATAATAAATTGTTGGGAAAATTTCTTCATTATAAAATGGAGTAAAAATTCAGCAAGTAATAAAATATAGTGTAGATTACATCACTATGTTTGTGCTATTGTTCACAATTCAGATATCCCCACTTAATCATATCAAATAATAAATTTTTGGGAAAATGTCTTCACTTATAAAATGGAGTAAAAATTCAGCAAGCACTTAAAATATGTGTAGAAAATTAACTATCACTGGCTATCGGTTGCTATGCCGGCGACGGTTAAGCCTAACCTCGCGATTATTTATGCTTTCTCTTAATGAATTATTTCTTCTTCGCTTTCTTTCTTGAGACTGTTTCCAATTTACACATGATCGTGCAGCTCGCTTTCGAGTATTTCTGATTTCAGTGCGTAAATCCATGTTGACACGCGGTTGCAAATTGCGGACGGTCGCTAATATTTACATCTGGTAGTTGCAGCCATTGCCATTCGGAGTGTACAAATATCGTCGATTTTTGTGCCACATACCTACGCGTTTTCTGTATATAGATAGCGCAGAATTTTCAAGAAACCCTAGAATTTTCAAGCGTCTCAGTTCTTTAGCCAAACACTCATGACTAGTTCAAAGCTGGATCATGGCTCAAATCTTCGGAATCTTAGGAAAAGCTTCCTTGGAAAATCTTCAATTTATACGCTATTAACAACCCATAACTTATTAGTATTTCTGTCAATTAATTATTCATAAAATAGGTCCTTCTATTTCTTCCGGATATATAGCCTTATAGAATTATAAGGGCTGAAGTAAAATAAACACAGTCAATCTTCGTTCAGTTTTTAACGTAGGATGATGTTCCTCCATAACGGTCCTCCGGAAAGCAAAAATGTCAGATGTCCTGCGTGGCGAGTCATAATTTTGGCAACGCGCCAAACCCAGTCTATATCGCTTTGGCAAGCAGTAAACAGTTAAACAGAAAAGTGCCAAAAAGTGTCAAAATTTTGACATATATATATATATATATATATATATATATATATATATATATATATATATATATATATATATATCTATATATATATATATATATATATATATATATATATATATATATATGTATATATATATATGTATATATATATGTATATATATATGTATATATATATATATATATATATGTATATATATATATGTATATATATATATATATATATATGTATATATATATATGTATATATATATATATATATATATATATATATATATATATATATATATATATATATATATTATATATATATATATATACACATACATACATACATACAAATATACATACAAAGGGGTGAGCAACGACAAGTAATCATACGTTAATAACCCACGGTGTTTCGTTAGAAAAGACTACCTGAAACTTTTTTTCTGTTTTAAAATGTAAGGGAGAATTCATGTAATAGGGAAATAATTTTAAATATGTATTCTAAATGTTCTATTGGTGTCTTCCATATGTATAGGTAATAGAAAATACTGTATCAAAACAAATGAAACAAGAAGAAATAGTTTTAAATATTCATGATAGAAAGTAAAAAGAAAAATTTTGCGAATTTTAAAAGTCTGTGAATTTTTTCACCAAGAGCTAAGCAAGAGAACGTTCACGCTGCAAGAGACGGAAGGTAAAAGGGAGTCTATTAAAAGAGATTAAAATAAAGAATGATTGGAGCACGTTATTTGCAATTTAGCTATGCTTATACTCAACTTTTGCTACTTCTTTAAAATTCACTAATAGTTGGGTTTTTTTACATATTTATAGTGAATATTTAAAAGCTTTTCTTCCCAAATACAGGGTCCGTGCCATAAATGTAAATTTTTTTATGGTGGCCATATTTAAAGATTGGTGTTTCTAAAGATATATTTGACTTTACTCTCAATTAACCGACTGTTGTCTTGATACTAGTAAAAGTGGAATTGCGCAAAATGGTTTATTTCATATCCGTAAATACGTGGAGGTTTCTGCACATTTCTTTCTGAGCCTCATCGTGGTCAGCCAGATTACATGATCTGTAGTCGTACATCATTTAAATATGTGTGGATGTGTATGTACGTTTATTTTGTGTACGCATATTTTTAGAAATACAAACTTGTTTTTATATGCATCTAAGTGAGTATATATGTGTGTAGTATATTTGTGCGTATGTGAACCAGGATCAGATAAGTATTTAAATATGTGACTGATGTGTGGATGTCTTTGTGTCATTTCCTTTCAAAACACTCGCAAATTATTCTGCAAATATTGAGATTAAAGGTTTCTTTCTAAGTGTAAAGATTTTTAAGATGCTACAATCTATATATATAAAACAGTTCTGTGACTGACAGACTGACTGACAGATAACGCACAGGCCAAACCGCTGGACCTAAAGAGCTGAAATTTTGCATGGCAATTCTTAAAGTCTAAGGGTGCACTAAGAAAGATTTTTGAAAAATTCTTCGATTTCTTTAAATTAAATTTTTAAGCTGTTTTGTAACTTTTTTTTAAGTTTGCATTTATAAAATAATAATCTGATTGTTATAAAATTTATATCACTAGAACGATCATAATAATTCCTTTATAATGACATTTTTTTTCGAATCTTTATCTCCATTTTCTGATTTTTGGTGAATTTTCAAATATTTTTAGAAATAATTTTATTAAATGATGATCACGTGGTTTCTTTTCTTTTTGTGATACTTTAAATTGATTTTGCGTCACGTGCATAACAACGAAAAAAATGACAAAAAAATATTAAAATACGGTAAAAGATAAAATTTAACCACTAGACTAATTGAGATGGACGTTTTTAAGAATTTAATTCAAATTAGTATGCTTTATAGATATTAAACATACAAATTAATTGTATGCATTGACCGTTGTATTTAATTTAAATATTTTATTCTACATCATTTTGTCTATAAAAATATCTGCTACAGTTTTTTTTATAAATGTATTTTTTTTTTGCATTAATTGTATACATCGACCGTTGTATTCAATTTGAATGTACTCTGTAGCGAAGCGCGGGTATTCAGCTAGTGAATAGATAAAACAACGTTCTTACCTAGAATACTGCAAGCCTTGTGCTTTATCCTGCATAATTCAAATGGAATTACTTGAACTCAGTTTAAGAATTCGAATGTCTTATTACATAAAAATGTTTCAGTGAACAGAATTATGACCCGCGAGTTAACTCCATACTTACTGTAGAGATTGAAAAAATAATTATTTTTCACTTCGCCACCATAAGCTTAAAAGTTCAAACTAGTGCGTTCTCCAAATCTTAAAAACTAATAAGAAGCACTAAATAAATGGAATTTTTTTTAACACAAAACAGTTTGAAAAATAGTGTTTTAGCAGATATCGCGAACTATAAATTTTAATTATTAACCTACAAAAATTTCAAGTTTTTTTTACTTGTTCCACCTGTTTAAAGCTCGAACTTAAAAAGCTTCTAAACTTTTAATAACTAAGTATTTTTGTTTAGTTATATAGAATGACTAACCTTTTTCTAACTGTGAAACTATATTTTTACCTAACTATTTTCTCGTGAAAGTTTAGATACATAATTATAAAATAGTAAAGCCCTCCGCAGAAACAATCTTCTAATGACTTCAAAAATGTCTACGAAGTTAAAGAAAAAGTTTTAAGGATTACCAAACCTCCAAACAATTAAAAAAATAACATTTTCTATAACAATGTAGTGGCAAAACTCATGAAGTTTGCTTTACCGTTCAGATACAACACAATCATGTTCGAAGCGTCTGCAAAATAAACCAATAAAGCTATCAGACTATTGAGTTTTTATAGTGTTATCGTGAAGACCCAAGTGGTATCATTAAAACTTAAGAAATATATTTCTTGCTCTTCCAAATCAAGAATCATGTACAGTCAAAGAAAAATGAAGAAAAGTTTTGAAAGAATGAGAGCAATAGAAACCACTTCATTCTTAGCAGACACTGATTCTCCCCGTCTCTCTCCAAACAAACAAAAATTGTAGTATATATACTATAATTTTTGTACCAAAGTATATATATAAGTACACTTTGTAACAACAAGAGCATATTCTCGTCGTGACTACTTGTTTTCCTAGGCTGTCACCATGAAAATTCTGGCCTATTTTTTTCAGAAATTACTTTTCTTGTTTCTGTTGATGCCGCCATAGTCAATAAGTACAGTGTGTCCGTAAAGTCATAGTGCACTTTTGACCGATCACAGGTAAACAACAAAACAAGATAGAAATGTGAAATCTTCGCCAAACAAAAGGAAAACTCTCAAAGTTTTGCACCTGTTCAGTGCAGTTCGATGTGGGCTCCATTTGTTGCCCTACACAAATCTAAACGATAATCAAGTTCTTCCCACACACGGTTAAGGACGTCTGGTGTAACAGTCTGAATAACGTCCGTGATTCTCTGTTTTAAATTATTGGTGTCGTTGATACGTTCACTGCACCCATGTTGCTTCACATAACCCCCCCCCCCAAGTAAAAGTCTAATGGCGTCAGATCCAGAACAGAGAATCACGGACGTTATTCAGTCTGTTACACCAGACGTCCTGAACCGTGTGTGGGAAGAACTTGATTATCGTTTATATGTGTGTAGGGCAACAAATGGAGCCCACATCGAACTGCACTGAACAGGTAGGAAACTTGGAGAGTTTCCTTTTGTTTGGTGAAGATTTCACATTTCTATCTTGTTTTTTTTCTGTTTTTCTGTGACTGGTCAAAAGGGCACCGTGACTTTGCGGACACACTGTATAAATGGTGTGTGAACAAAGGGAATTCACCAGCAGGTTTAATTAAAGCCGGAACACATTTGGCAACGAGATAAATGGACTGTATTTTGTGCGTCCTGCCCACTCAAAACAATACAGAATCGATTTCTCACTGGTTGAATCCATTTTGTTCGATATACGTTTATAATAGTCCTTCATAGACAGAAATACATTCCATAAATAATTCCTTAATCCATCCATTTAAAAATCATAATAATCCAGCTATATTTGACGTGAAAGGAGAATGAGGAAATACTGCTTCAAATTTATCGCTCTTCAAACTTTGGAAAAATTTACTGGAATTTCTCTTAACGTTTCTTGCAGAACAAGAGAGAGATCCAATGTTTGAAGGGCAACGGCATTATCCAAATAATTTATATTCAGTTGTGAGTTGCTAGATTACAGAAATATTTCGCTAGTTACATTTAATACAGAACTTTATGGGAAAATTACACATTATTTATGTTTCAAGCCATGTAAATCCAACTAAATTCGCTAAGCAAAATAAAAAAGATAGTAACTCGATAAGCATCATTAGATTAAATGGTATAAAACTTAGAGAACATATATTTTTTATAAAATATGATAGATACAAGACGAGGCAGATCCAAAATGTTGCCCTTTTTAGCATATACAATCAAAAATTCGAGAGATATGTTAGTGAAAATTAGATTGCTAAATTTTCAAAGACGTATCACCACCCTCATAGGCAATATAGGGTTTAAAAAGAAATTCTATAATGGTTTAACGTTGTCCAGAAGTTCAGCGGATTCTGAACATTGCTCTTTTTGCAATAATCTTCGAATATTTAAAAGCCACGAATTTCCGTATTTTACTCTCCGAATCATATCACTTGAATTTTTGGATGAAGAGAAATGTATAGCCCTGTCTCCATAAGAAGTAAATCTCAAAATAAAATATTAGACATAATAATGGATAACGCTATATCCGTTACCTGATAAAAGAGTTCAAAGTCAGGAAAGTCTATTAGTGTAGAATTTTACTGGACGTCTTGTTCCATCAGCTGATAACAGCGATTTAGTGAGACATCTGTTCCTGTTAGTTGTTGTTGGGTTGTGTTAGAGCTTTATAGTCAACTTTTGCTACAGGAGGACTAGTTAGACCGAGGCCTACTTCTTAAAGCCGATTCCGAACGGCTACAAATGTCCATGCTAATATTGGGACTCTAATTCAAAGACTCATAGAGGGCACCATAGATGGCACCAAATGCCATCGCCATACGGCCATCGTCCGGCTGTTGTTGTGCTGGAAGTTATGCCTCACTGGCATAACTTCCATTGTAACAGGCTAGTCCAGGTCTCAAATGCGGGCGGGAGAATGCGCCTCCGGTTTACAATGGTACAACGATGGTCGGAGTACTACTTTGGCTAGGTGCCACCTCAATTTTAACGGAACACCCCCAGTGGCGACGTCTGGAGAGATCCTACATTCTCCCATCCACTGACCTCATAAAAGGACTTGTCAGTCTACATTCGGATTACGACGTTCGGATTTTAACGTGCCCATACCAGGACCTAGGTACGAAAGTATTTAATGGCGTTCGTCTGCATTGCAACGGAGAACCCGCAGCCCGAATCTCAACTAGCTACCACTAGGCAACCTTGGGCCCATTCCTGCCAGTAAAACTAACCAGTAATACTGTTAGCCTTCTTTGATTGCCAATCTCCTTAGTGGAGGGGAATAGGGTACTTAAGGAATAGCAGAAGTTTTAGAGAAAATGACCATATCGATGAGCAAAAATGATATTTAAGGGCGCGGTGGCCCAGTTGGCAAAGGCAGCGAGCCAGTGATCAGAACGTCATCGGTTCGATGCCTGTTGTTGACAAAAACACCGACGTGTACAATAATGGCGGCTGGTGCACGGAAAAAATGTGCCGTAGCTGCAATGTTCTCCAAGTTCCCAAAATACCTCTGGGGGTGCAGGTGTGTTCCTGTCCCTCAAGTGTTCCTGTCTCGTCACTTGACTTGGTTCAAAATTTCGGGACTGGTGGTCTTCTAGGTCAAGTCAGACTTCAGCCCTAGTGGTACCTCACCTTTAAGTGAAGCTGCTTACTATCTATGTCCGGCAAGTTCGCCATGGACCTAGGTCCTTTCGACTTGGTGTAGGCTTTCCTACACCATGGGGATTGGAAACAACAAAATGATATTTAATTCCTTAATAACCTGACCTTATAACAGCCAACTACAACAAAGATAATGATGATTCATTCCTGAAACAAAGTTCTCCTACGAACTCATTTTTGAAAATCTTCAAACCATTCACTGGTTATCATAAATAAATTTAACCAGAATAGTCCATTTGAAAGTAAGTACTCAGTCAGGGGTTTTAAATCTAACCATTTGCGTGAATACAGTTCATATCAAGCGTGAGAAAGAAAAAAACTCAGCTCAAAATGGCAGACTATTTCTGTGCGGTTTTCCTCCCGCTATCGTAAAAAGCGAACATGGGAAACAGATCGCGAGACTTCACATTAAAAATATGTCACTCCCAAAAAAAAAATCAAGAAATTGAGAAAACACATCCGAAGCTGCTGAATTACGAGGAAAACTCCCCAGTCATTTTCGGAAATTTTATTCTGCGGCGTGAAATTTATCATCGATTCCTGGGTTTCAGGGTGTTCTGTTATATTGTAGGAAATGAGAACAGACGTTCCTTAATATTTCTTTTCCGAGAGAGAGGAAAAGGCTGGATTTTTTGACATTTTCATTAAAATGAATTCCGTATTCAAAATACTAATGCGGTTTCCTTGTTTGTTAGAGAGAAGGCTTTTCAGCCAAGCAGGGAATATAACTAGTCAGAATGCGAGACAAATTACTTTTAAAACCTGATTATATTTGTGATACAGATATCGAATATTGAACGATGAAAAAAAAGTATTATAGAAACACTGAATTTATTCCGATAAAATGTTAATGTAATTTGCATCATGCAGCTTTGTTAACACATTTCCGTCCATAAATTTGACTGAAAAGTGTATGAATATATGTTAGTGAATATCATAATATGACTTATATACATTGAATAAAAAATAGTTCTTACTAGTCATTTAATTTTAAGATTAAAAATGCATAAAACCGATGATTTAAATGCGAATAAGAAACAAAGTTCTGTAATCCTTCTGTTTATTTTATAAAGATAATATGTGATAAGACCATTTTGTATAGAAACAAATTTCGTTGCTAGCATCTATCTAACGTCTCGGGGAGGGAAACATTAGAAGGAATTTTAAAATGTTATGAGTTCGTAGCCACTATCCTTTGAAGATACAGAGTAGAAAATTACTGGGACTGTTAAGTTCCTATTCTGTCACTTTTCTAAAACTTCTGAACTTCGAAGATATTATATATATTTTTTTGAAATTATAGGTACTGAACTGCAACTTTTTGATGACTTGTGATTTAAATGGGAAAAAGAAACGAACATTTGAAGTAAAATTCAAAGCATACCAACCCCTTTCGATAAGATATGCAATACGTTATTTGAGAAAATAATTTCACTGTACGTAAGTACGGTTATCTGCGATGGTGAAAAGAGACAGAGGAGCAGTAGTGGAGGGAGAGGGAGGGCGATAGTTTCCAGGGTACCTAAGTCCAAAACAGCCCCGGAGTAAGTATGAAATACTTTTATTGAAGGACATCAACCTACTCATTTTGAAAGGAAGGCACAAGTTAGGGCCTTTTTGCAGGCTCTTGTTACACTTTCTTCGAATGAGAAAACGTTGTAATGATCCTCTGCCAGTAGTGAGATTGTACCAGAGGACAAATGAGCCACTAAACCCTCCCAAAGGTGTATTGGATATGTGGCGGTTTGCTGCAAAGAAGAGAACTTTCGAATATGCAAATGGCGGACGGCGGCGAGTGTTACGAGCAGGTACAGCGAGCTGGGAGTTAATAAGATTCGAAACTATGAGGGTGGATCCAAAAAAAAGGGTTACAAGCATTAGCATTTGAAAATTAATTATTGTGGAGGTAATACTTTTTCCTGAGTGTAGACAGATGGCACTAGTTGTCTTGCAGCGGTTACGCGGGTAGGTCAAGTTTGCAGCCGCATCAGAGCGATTGAAATGGCAGGACATTGAGAAAAGTGGTCTTTCTTGAAGGTGAGTCCATACTGCTTGCCAAACTCAAGAATTGCTGCAAAAGTTTAACTGGGAAGTCTGGAGCTACCCCCATATAGCCCAGATTTGTCACTCAAAGACTATTTCCTTTTTTTCCGAAATTGAAGGAACATTTATCTGGAATAAGGTTCTCTTCAGACAGTGATGTAAAAACAGCTACCGAGAACTGGCTCAATGAGCAGGGATGTGATTTCTACCAATCCCAGCTAAACAAGTTTGTCATGCGTTCAGATAATTGCCTAAATTGATTTGGTGATTATGTGGAAAAATTATCGAAAAGTATGCCTCGTAATTCCCTTTTGTATTTTCTGTCTATTGTTAGTAAATATTTTTTTTATTATCCTTGTAACCTTTTTCTTGGATCAACCCTCGTATTAAGTTACCCGGTGGTAATCCATAAAGGAATGTGCTACAGATAACCAGTCGCTGCAGTAATTCCTGAATACGCAGCCAAGGGTCCGTTTGCTCGTGCATGATTTTCGGCCTTAGGAGCCGTGTCAATGAGTAAAATTAACTCCCGACGGATGGGCCCCACTGGCCCCTTTGGGAAATAAGAAGAGGGACCTTATTTTCTAGGAGGCTGATGTTTGCGTTCGCTCGAATGCGTTGGCCAGCTAATTCCCAGCAACACGTCGTGTGCGAAAGTTTCTCACTCGAATGGGGATTGTTTTAATTTTGTTGCGTTTAAAGTTTTAAATGTTTAAAGTCTTAGGGCCTGTTCACATAGGAGTCCGTTGCTTTGAGTTAAGGAAAATATGACGTTGAGACGAAAATAAACCAATCATATGCCTCCAAACGATTAGCAATGAAATTTTTAACGCCTATGATTGGTTTATTTTCGTCTCAACGTCATCTTTTCCTTAACGCAACGCAACGGACTCCTGTGTGAACAGGCCCTAAATTTTATTAAATTTGAAACTCGTGTTTGTTTATTCCCAGCCAGGACCTATTTCAGTTCGCTAGGTAGACACCTTCCGGTAATGGAGTCAGGTAGCGTGGGGCAGTAGAGGTATTGCATATCAGTAGGTACCCAAATGCCCGTCACTGTGAAAAACATATATTCCTGTGTTGAAAACCATCACTCACAACGTTATATTAACAAAAAATTAATTTAACTAAAACTAAATCTACAAAGATTAATGTGTAGTAGCTACGCTTGAAAGGCACGATATATTTTGTTTTAATCTCGTTTTTAAAAAAGATTGAATACAGCTGACTTTAATCGATTCTCACTACTAGAAAGAGAACATGGAAAGCGTTGAGTAAATTTACATAAAAAGTGAAAGATTTGTCAGAAAAATCTGTTAGGCGTCTATGTAGTCATCAATAATACATTCTTGAGACACCTTTTTCTGTCCGCATATCTTTTGCTACAAGGTTAAAGGATTTACTAACTCAAATAGTGTCATAAGCATCATCTAGTTCAAACTGGAAAAATCATTCAAGCAGCTCTTGCTTTCCTAATGAAACATTTTTTTCATCCGAGCAAATTTGGAGTAAGTAATGGAACTACTTACAGGAGACGCCGCGTCAGCTCAGAACTTCGTCATTTTTATTCTAATTTATCCTATATTTTTTTGTATTCAATAGCTAGTAAAACTTCTATTATATATAAAATTTTAAAAAACCTTTAACGAGAACAGCAATCTTTATTATTCCCAGAAGAAACTTTAACAAACTCCAACTTTATTTATTAAAAAAACCATTAGAGCAGAAGATTTGTATAATAATGGTAACATTTTCCTTTCTATCCTTAGTACAGAAGAATATATTTTTAAAAACTCTGCACAATCTCCGTTTTTAATAGGATAATTTCTTACTCTTTTTCACTTCAGTTTATAAAGCAAATTTCTTGTGGTTTTTCTGTATGGCAATCAAAGAAATTCACGTAATAAACCTAGAGTTTCGTATATTATTTAAATGGCTCACTATAATTTAATTCTAGTTCACGAAAACATGTAAGGAATTGTACTACTAAGGATGTGGAGATTCAGAGCTAGTTAAATTCAAAGACAGCATACGTTAAAATGTTTTAAATAGGCAAAAGATAGCTTTAATTTAATGGAATTAAGATTGAATAAGGAAAGGGGATAAAAAATTTCAGGTAGCCTCTTCTAACAAAACTATCACGGGTTATTAACGTACGATTACCTATATTTGCTTACCTCTTTTGTATGAGTGTATATATCTACATATATATATATATTTTTTTTAGCCAACGCGGAGGCACTTGTAATCAAACATTGGCCTATACTACGCCGCAATTTTACTGCCCATTTTATTATGGGGCACCATATAGGCGGACAGCATTACCCCCTATGAAGGGACGACACGGGCGGAAGCATTTTTCGTGGCGCCACGCCGGGATTCGATCTGAGCACCCTCAGCACCGTAAACTAGCGCGCTGTACCACAGGGCCGCCACAAGCCCCATATTATATATATATATATATATATATATATATATATATATATATATATATATATATATATATATATATATATATATATATATATATATATATATATATATATATATATATATATATATATATATATATATATATATATGTGTGTGTGTGTGTGTGGGGGGGTACTTTTCTGTTTAACTTGTTCAAGCGATAGACTGGGTTTGGCGAGGTGCCAAAATTATAACTCGCGAGAACGGAAGGACGAACAGTTTTAGAGTCTGAAATTTTCCTTTCCGCAGGACCGTTATGGAGGACAGTAATCCTACGTTAAAAAGAAAATAAAAGTTCTTATTTAAATCTATTACATACATGTAGCAAACATTTAAATACGAAACTACATAATCACGCGAAGAACACCTAAGAGGCATAAATTAGCATACTTAAATCAGAACATTAAAAAATATAAAATTTTTACGACAACATTTTAGAGTGGAGAATGTGACTTTCAAAGGAGATTCTGTGAAATGTTGATTCTTACTAATCGGTACCTTTTTACCTATGTTCAGCGTCTGCAGGTATCCATTGAATACATATCTGGACCTAAGGAACCAGTGCACAAGATTTTAAGTTAAAATGGGGGTAAAAATTCAAAAAAGGCGAATTCCCTGGCTGAGTGAAGACACAAAAACTTCCAGCGGCTGAGGGCAAATGACGAAGGAAAATATTTCGTTCTTCAATGGAAGAAATTTTGTAGCGACTACTCCAAGGCCCTTGTAAGTAATAAAAAGAAAGGTGGCGTCTCTGAACTATTTATTGCTTTAGCAGTTATGAGCTAGTTCTTATTTCTAGGAACAAGAATAAATAAATGAAACCCCAAATTAGAGCTGATACTAAATAAACGAAGTTTTAAGAAAAACATAAAGTCCAAACAAACACTGCGGATTACAACTGTTAATTAGCTTCAAGTCAAATAAAAATTGTCAAGTTTCTCATTATAATTACAATATAATACATTCCTGTTGCAGTACGACTGCCTTATTTTGCTTGTAATATGCATATATATACAAATAACATATTTACTCTGTTTCATTAAAGTGCAAAGTATATTAAACATGCTTTTGGCAATCAACTTAACTGACGTATGGCCCTTTTTAAGCTGTGAAGGCTTGCGGGCTGATTAGACCCTCGGTCCTGAAAAGTTTCCTAATTTGCAGCTTGTTAAGATGGAGCAAATTAAAGGAAGGAATGTGATATGAATTGATATATTACTTTGTACATAAATTAACAGTGTGTCGCAGAAGGGTGTTCTGGTTAAGTTATAAAGTCTTAATGTGTTGCGTGTTTAGAAAGGTGGATATAGAGGAATTATGAAAGGGAATCTATGTGTATAACATATGTGTATACAGGGTCGTGGGAAAAGGTGTCCGATTTCATTTGTGCACACTGGGAACAACAATTAACCGATCGGGATTTTGCGTAGCAGCAGAGGGTATGTGAAACCTGAGAGTTTCATTTTTCCACGTTATGGGAACCGCGACTTCGCTGGGGCTTGCGTAGACGCTGTGATGTCGCGCTTCCTCCTCCATGGGTTTTGACGTTGGACGGTCCAATTTTTTGGCCACTAAGAAGCCCCACCCCGATTTGACCCCTCTAGACTTTTTTCTATGGGGTTACCTGAAAAACATCGGGAATGCTGGGAAGATCCGGGATTACGTCGGACAGACGCACTGCTATAATAGCGACTGTGAGTCCAAAGAACGAGCGTACCTGGATGGAGATTGTCAGATCGTCGTGACCCGATGTATAAATGTCTCGTAGAATTACTGCAGGAATGGAGAAGTTACTCTTATGTACATCTTGCTTAATATGAAAAATTTACATTAATAATTATATGCAGGAGTTTGTTCCGTAGAACCATCGTCACATCGATTGGAGGGAGTGGGAAAATAACAGTCCAAATTTGAGACCTCAGTCCCTCTATTCTCCGCACTTTCTCAGTATGTCCCCATACAATCCAAGTTCAGTCTATTCTTCCCCTTTTCGTGCTGTCTAATTCATTTATAACCTTCCTTGGAAAGTTCTCGTAAGTTCTACCGCATCATGTGCAGTATCTATCATGCTTACCGGGAGTTACCTTTTCAGACTTTTCTCGGCAGCCCCCTTCTCTGTGGTTAAGCATTCACCTGTACATGCCGGTCGCGTCAGATAGGCTCTTCGCATTCTTACGTCGCCTCTGTTCCTGTGCTAATCGTTTTCCTAACCATTCTAAATGATGTTCCATTCCACTTATTATCGGAATAGTCCTCTTTAAAAAGTTCTTTGTGTTGTTAATGGCCCTGTCGATCATACTTAAACTAGTCACATCTTTCCCAATTAAGAATAAGTCCGGTTCGAGTCTGACAGAGATCATCTATCGCCTAGATATGTGCCGAACTATGAAGGGTGCCCAAATTGATACCCACTAGATAATGTCCAAAACTTCATTAGTTTCTGTATCTTTCGGTGAAAAAATAAGTACCATGAGTTCTATTATATGGTTCTTTATTTCCCGTTGCAATCGTGGACACCATTTTTGATGTATGTGTGCGTGTGTGATCAGCTTCGGTACTCGTCCCAAGTGCTAAAACATGTACGAAACAAGACAGCGCCCCCGCCTCCTGTCTTTCCGGGCGAAAAGAAACATCGGATGATTGTTTCGGAGGATCCCATTTGGATCGAAGGATCACATTTGTAACTCCACTTATGGGTGCAAAACTATAAGTGGAATTACAAAATTTTGTTCAAATGCTTCACCCTGGCAAATCTCTAGCAAGCCGAAATTTCGAAATGTTTAATGATCGAGCATTGTCTCACTTCAGAAACGTTTTGAAAGGTAGGCAGAAGAAAATTTCAATTGATAGGTTTGTAGTGAAACTCCTTAAATCCGAATCTATAACATGGATCGGGGGTTTTAAGAGACAGAAAAGGGAGAGAAACCCTATGCAAGAGCCTCATATTTTATTGGAAGGAGACTCCCCTTCCAATCAACCGCTCTTCTCCTCTACTTCGCCACTATCCCATTAGGCCATCAACTCCTTGCAGTACAGGTTGAGTGGAGATAATTATCAGATAACACAAAACAAAATTTATTTAAAATTATCTCTGTGAAATTTAACCAATTAAGTACCAATTAAGTACCGAGGTACCAATTAAGTCTGGAACCAATTAAGTACCGAGGTACCACTAATATATATATATATATATATATATATATATATATATATATATATATATATATATATATATATATATATATATATATATATATATATATATATATATAAAGTTAAAAACCTCATCTTTTCTTTTATTCACCATAACACAATAAAAATATCAGTGTTCAATGGAGAGACAATATATCAGAGTTATCTTTAAATTAATAATTAATATCGTGACGTTCTGTTCAGAATTAATTTGCATACATACTCACGAGGGGCATGTTTGTCTATGTGTGTGTGTGTATATTTATATGTTTATAATCACACTCGCATGAACATGTAAATACGTATATATATGCCGCTCTTAAATACAAATCACATGCATTATTCTATATAAAGATTAGTTAATGGGTACAAAGAGTTTTATGTTCCAAATGCATATTAACTAGATCGTTTGTATTCAAATCTCGCCAGTTGGTTAGTAAACAATGTACTATGGTAAAACCGTAATGAATTTCGCAGATCCGCTCTTGATAACATACGTGTAAATGACTATAACGTCATAATTTTCAAATACGAAAGAGGATTGAGAAATGTTCCATTTCATTTATTCTACAATTATCCCATTCCTAAAAACGGTAATAAATTATTTAAATATGTATGATTTAATATATTTATGGCATTTTAACACAAATATAAGCCATAAAACTAATATTCAATAAACTCTGATATTTACAGAAGAATTTTTAGTTAACAAAGTTTAAAAAGCTTTAAGTGTTAAAAATATGCCTTTTTAAAACTTATCACATTTAACTGGGGCCAGAGGTAGCCTAGTGGTAGTGCGTTGGGCTTGGAACTAGAGTTGTTAGGTTCGAATCCCGACGAACGCGATTAAGATAATATCTTCGTGCATAGGCCGGATATGAGCACTTTAAATCCGTAGACCGGAAATACCTATGACGTCAGAGAGGGTGCGAGAAGATACGAATCCCCAATGACTCCCCTGGGGGTGCTCGATCAAAATTGGGGTGACACCAAGGGGTGGTGTTGGTTCACCAATACAGTGTCCCCATTGAAAGCAACATACAATTCTCGTGGGTTATGTGCTAATGTTTTTCATTGACATATACATACATATATACACATACATACATACATATACATTATATATACATACATTATATATACATACATATATACTATATATACCGGGTGTCCCAAAAATGACCGACGATTTGAAAAACCAATTAAAGAAAAACGGATGGTGATAGAAATGTACGGTTTGCTGCATTCTGTTTAGGTAACCAGGGAATTTATTCTTACAAATTTTCAAAATTTAGTTGCAAAGTTCGTCAACAGATGGCGCTGCTGAGTGGGAAAACTATAAAACAATGTTTTCAAAGCAAGAAGTATACGCAAAGTGGCATGGATTGGCCTCTCTACTCGCCAGATTTGACGCCATGCGATTTTTTTCTTTGGGGGTACCTGAAAGATCAGTTGCATCGTCACAGTCCACAAACTGTAGATGAACTGGAACAGTACATCTCTGCCGCTTGTCAGAATATTCAAACTGAAATATTGCACGGTAGTCTGCGAATTTTGACCTCAGACTGCACCCCGTTGTTGCTGCAAACGGTGGTTATTTAGAAAAAAAATTTTATAGTTTTTCCCAGTCAGAAGCGCCATCTGTTGACGAACTTTGTAACTAATTTTGAAAATTGGTGAGAATAAATTCCCTGGTTACCTAAGCAGAATGCAGCAAACCGTACATTTCTATCGCCTTCCGTTTTTCTTTAATGGATTTTTCAAATTGTCGGTCATTTTTGGGACACCCGGTATATATATATGTATATATATATATATATATATATATATATATTCGCATAGGCAAACAACATTTAACTAATATCACGTAAAATCAGTTTTTGTTGAATTAATTGTTTATAAAAAGTCTAAGTTTAATTCCTAAATTCAGGAATTTAGAGGTTCTGAGGTGTAAAGGCTTTTCGTTTGTAATCAGGAACTCATTCGACAAGTCACGGCAAGTACTTTGTTTTTTAACTAAATACTATTTTCATGTCAAAATTTTATTCAAAATAAAAGCATATAAAACTGCTTTATATTATAATCTTCTTTTCGAAATGTCTTGCTTATAACATTCTTCATTTTTAAAATACCTATAAGGTATGCATTTCATACCTTATGGGTGTTGTAATAAAAGACAGCATCATGATGTAATGGTGTGTTCATTTAATGATTTGTTATATTTTTTGGTCCACCAAAGGTATATTAGTTATATCATAAAATACCATTTTCATTATTTTTTTGACAGTTCCTCCAACTATGAAAGAAACGTCCACCCTAATAATTAGCTTAATCATTAAGCTACTTAAAGTTCCATTACAACTCAAAGAAAAATTATTATAAATAGTGGCTAATGGAAGCAATTCATTATTTCCAAATTGACAGTGGTTATTACTCATTACGATGTTAGAATAGAAGTGGTAAAAAGCATTGATAATAAATTAACAGGCTGACATCTTTTCTTTATTATTTTTAGTTATTAGTTTTATTATGGTCGAAAGATTAAGGTGCTGACTTTCGGTTTTGTAAGTGGGAATCTCGGTTTTGACATCCGAGTTTGTAGACGTTCGAAATCGACTTTTAAACTGCATGTCCCGGTCTGTATCTCTCACATAATTAAAACGATATAGTCGCAAAAACATAATATTTATTATTCAAGATTTTGCACCCTGTGAGTGCAGATCTGTCCAATATGTTACCTGGGGGGAAAAATAAGAATTTCCGATTTGCCACCTGTTGAACTAGTTGTTTCGTAGTATATAATTACCGCATTTTACAAAACCATAAGACGCACCTCTTTACATAAAAAAATCGGTGTGCGTCTTAAGGTAACATTAAAATAAAATAAATATTTATTATATACACTAGGTGAATACCCGTGCTTCGCTACGGAGTACATTTTAGGATAATGACAATGAAAAAATAATGAAATTGTTTTTTACAGGATTTCCTAATAAAAGATATTTTTTTGTTTCTTCATTGGGTGGAACTAAAATTACCAGGCTCGTCCGCGAACTTACGCGTGAGCTAGCTACGTAAATCTCATCGTGGGAAAACAACATTCTCTTAAATCTACACCAGGGTATTTTAAGGTTTGACCTTTAGACTAGTTTATCGCCATGGCGAAGCATACTTTGAGGGAAAATCGCAGTATTATTTATAGGTTTAATTTAATATCCATTAAACATACTAATTTGAATTAAATTCTTTAAAAACTTCCATCTCAATTAGTCTAGTGGTTAAATTTTATCTTTTAATGTAGTTTAATATTTTTTGAAAATTTATTTCGTTGTTATGCACGTGCCGCAAAGTCAATTTAAAGTATCACAAAAAGAAAAAAAAATCTTTTGATCAGCATTTAATAAATTAAATTCTAAAAATTAATTTTTAAAAATTCCCCAAAAATCATAAAATGGAAAAAAGATTCGAAAAATATTTCACTTTAAAGTAATTTTTTTGATCTTTCTCGTGATATAAATTTTATAACCCTCAGATTATTATTTTGAAAGCAAACTTTAAAAAAAGCTACAAAAACAGCTTAAAAATTTGATTTAAAAAAATTAAGAATTTTTCAAAAACCCTTAGTGAACCCCCACACTAAATATGAATCGCCATGCAAAATTTCAGCCCTTTAGGTCCAGCGGTTTGGTCTGTGCTTTATCTGTCAATCAGTCAGTTACGGAACTGTTTTATATACTATATAGATTACATATATTTATTATATATATATCATACATATTTTATATGATTTATTATATTAATATGTATTTTTTATCTTTATCAAGAAAGAAAATTAAAATATCTTTATATACCTAACAAAATACAAAATATTTTTTTCTAAAAATCCTCCCATATATTTCAGTTGCATCTTATCGTCTTATGTTCAGAAAAATACGGTAATCTATAGAAATAAGAAATTTTAAAACTTAAAATATGCAAGTCACGTCTTCAGGTTTCGGACGATTGTTCAATATTTGTTTCTGTATTCAAAACTAATAAGATTTAAATCAGCATGTAGTTTTCACGTTGATTAACTGAATGAATTTGAATTTGGCTACAAACGAATGGTACTTTAATATTCTTTGGCACAAGTCCAGTTAGTTTCGATATTTTTCGATCTGGTCGCTAATAAATTTTTTTCAGTTCTTACGACCATAGAGTAGAATTTTAGTGTTACTTATCCAAAACAACACACGAAATTCGGGATCCTTACTAAAGACCTGCATAGGAAACAAACAACCTAGGAGCAAATATCTCTAGAGAGTCGATGTGGATTAAAATAAATGATACTCGACCGTGTATGGTGAATTAATTTTTTTTTTACCATTTGGGGGTATAAAATGTTAATGCAAGGCGCAATTTTCAATAAGAGAACGGATACCAGCTGTGATTCATTCTCTAGTCGACGTCCGGTCTCTAAACGGGCCCCAAATATTTCTCGTCAGCAACATGATTACAGTTAGCACATCTTTACTTGACAGGCTAGATCTCTCCAAATCGTTGCAGATAATTTCCTTCTATAAGCCTAAATTGTTAACGTACAGAAACATCTAAACATGTAAAGGCGACAATGGACCTTCAGATTCACAAAAATATGTCCCCAAAACTATTTTTTTTCTTTCGGAAAATGATTCTGCAACTCATCAGCCTTAAATTTTAAAAAAGTATGTTGATCCGATCATTATTAACCAAGTTATAAGAAATTTTTCAAACGTAAACAATGGAAATGTTACGTTAAATTAAAACTTTAAATGCTATTTTCTCAAAACAAGTTTTCATGTCGTTTCGGGTAAGTTCAAAATGTTCCATGCATCATAATTTTCTTGAATTTTCATAAAATTTCATAAAATGATTATTTATATATATATTAGAATAAAACTTACTAATAAATTCATTATACTATTTTAAAACAACTTAAAATTTTTACAATCAAAAAAAAATTTTTGATAAAATTTTGCATAAAATGACCTATTTTTATCGAATTTTATCTTTTTTCTAGTTTTTATAAATATGACTGTAAATAAAATATTGCTAGTAACTTTTATTATAACTATATAAAGCTAGCTTAAGAAAGAAAATTAGATATCCGAGACAAAAATTGATGCGTGTGAAGCATTTTTAAATAGAGTAATTAACAAACTGATTTTAATTAATATCTTAACTGCATTCTGATTTTTTTTAAATTCAGAATTTTCATCTCTAAACAACACTGTATAAGTATACAAAATTTCATAGCAATTGGTTGATAAATAAATAAAAAAGTTTTTCTTGGGTTCCATTGTCACCTTGTTTGGAATTTTTTTTCTAAATCTTAATTTCAAACTAGTCTACTTTTTTTTCTTGAAAACGAAGTTATTAAAATCGAAACAGAAAAGTTTTCGCCCTAAAATAATTGCACCAATAGACATTATCATTGGTTTATGCATAAGATACATCATTGTTTTCATTTATCTGCCTTTTATTTTATTTTTTATATTTTTTACTGCCACTCGAGGCTACTTTCAAAAGAAAGTAACCTCGAGAGGATCTAATTAATGAATTATTTCTATTAACCCGTAAATGGTAACATCTGTCGGAATCACTCTAACAACAACGTCCGTCCATGAGACTAAGTTGGAATTCGTAGCTCATTACTTATGTAATTTTCCAATTTTCATTTAATTTTAGCTCTGCATTTGAGGTATTATTGATTTATAAAAACTATTTACTCTTGGTTTTAATTTTATTCAGTCAAAGTCAATCTAATTTGTTTTAGAATTTCAATAAGATCTAAAAAAGAAAAAAAAAATATTAGAAATATATTAGAGTAAAAAAGTAAACTAGCGACAATTATAAACATGATTAAAATAAAATTTCATCATAAAAGTTTTACAAATTTTGTACGCAAATAGTACATATCTTTTTTTAACACTGCAAACAGTTAGGTGTATCACACTTCATATACTTGTAGTTCGTCATTCTATTTTTTGGTGCAAGGACAGTACTTAAAGTTTTTACTCTTCTCCAACTTGTCACTTTTTAAGGATTGCTTACTTAAACTTGCTTCTTGGTCACCTTCTGGACACACAATTTCCATTATAATTTTATTAGGCATCTGATAGACGGACCAAATACGTACCTTTAAAGTAATATCCGTCTCTAAAGCGGAGTGAGTTTTCTTAGAATGGCGGTAAAGTAAACAAAACTCAAAGATAAACAAACACAACTAAGGTCATGGAATAATTGAAGCATAACTCGAACATGAAGGTCACCAATCGATAATTACGCACCCTAGCGGGGAAAAGTATGAAATCTACACGTCCGAGAGACGAATGTTACCATTTACGGGATAATGCATAAATGGGAAATTCGTTATGAACTCCTTCCTCTATCACCGTATATACATGCACACATGTATGACGATATAAACACAAACAGTGATCAAGCCAATAAATCACAAAATATACGCTAACAGGAATAAAATTTAATTCAAATACATACTTCGATTATAAGGTGCGTGCATAGTTGTTTCATACGACAGAAGGTAATATAAAGGTGAAATTAAAATCTAAACCATTAATAAAAACAAATAAAGAAAACTTTTGAATCTAAACTCAGTGGTGATAATTTGTGGTAACAATACCGGCACTCGTTAAATAATTAGTTTTCATTTTTTCTATAGTTTTTCTACTTTTATTTTAAAATATTAATTTTAAGAAATAATGCACTATTTTACACTTCTACTTAAATTACACCACTTATAAAGAATTAGAACATCTTTATGTTAGCTTTGACGTTAAATTTAAAATGTTTTTTTTTAAATGTAGCTTTTCTTTTACTTTTAACTTTATCATAACAGACTTTCTCCCATTTAAGTACTCCAAGCCTTGGTTAAAACTTCCTGTAGGCTGTTACGACTAAGCAATGCTTCTGTGTAGCCGGCAGTTATACTCCATGCGTCCTCGCTCTGGAGCTCATCGACCCACTGCGATTGCCTCTACTTAATGTACTACGTGAATTAGTGAGTTTCAGTGGCGGGCTTTCAATGTCAGGATGTGTATCTTGAAAATCGCATCTTTCAGTAGCAATCCTTCGTTTAATGATAATGTCGGTACTTGCGGCAAAGCGACTTAAACATTAAACTCAAATTCATAAAGTTATCTTTATTTGGCTTTCTTTTATGTTTCGGTTAAGGTATTCATATTTCTTCAAAGATTAGACCTATGCCTACGCCTTACCAGAAGTATTTTTGTTTATTCCATCACTAATATCGTGTGTGTGTGTGTGCGTGTGTGTGGGTGGGTGGGTGTGTATGTATATATATAGTGTGTGTGCGTGTGTGCGTAAGTAATATAATTTGCAATATTAATATTACGTTGAACTCTATTAATCTTTTTCAAAAGAAAGCTAGTTAGTCTCTAATAACAAAAAGTTGATTTCTATCACGTGAACAATGTACATGTTTAAACTCCAGAACTGTCCTTGGATTCTGAAATTCTGGTGGTTGCTGAAACCTGTAAATACACACCACACAATTTTATTAACTTACTTCAGAGAGATAAATATAGTTCTCACTGATTTAATTGTCGAATTAGCTCTTGTGTAGCAAAAATAGACCGTAGCGTTCTAAACCAACAAACTTTCGAGTGACCCGCCTTGCATATAAAAATTTAATTACTATAAAATGTCTCCTATATATACATACATACATAAATAAATACTTCTTTATTCGTTGCCTTTCATTTACTTCCTCTTCATTATAACCCCTTTAAGCGAGTATAAAAGTGAGTGAGATATTTGTTAAAGGGTTCCCTAACACCACTTAATTCAAATTGCAGATAATTTTGAATATATCCTAAATACTCTTTAGAAATGTCCGCTTCTGATAAAGCCGATTGAATCACTGCAGGCGCTACTATTTATTTTTAATTGTTTAATACATTTGAACAAACAGATAGTTTCTCTTAACAAAATCATTAAGGCTTTAAAAGTTTAAGAAACATTTTCTGAAGTTCCGACACCTTGAGAGAGATTTCTTTTTTAATAAAACAAGCACATAGAGAGACATTTTCATTCCTTAGAGAAAGAGCGAGATACTGGATCCACCAGAAGAACTCGATAATTGTTGAAATTCCACAAGCCGTTTCGGTGACATCTCGACAGAGAGCGAAAAGGTTTTAAGTTCTTCGTTTTGGTCGGAATCTGAAGTCATTTCTTTCCGTCCAGAAAGTCAAGACCCCCAACCACAGACAGAAAACAATTAGATGGGATTTTCAGTGAACAGTCCGATGATATTCCCCAATCCCATTAAAATTATGTGGACGAAAGTAAGGAAAAATCAACGAGTTTCAAAATAGTTCAGTTCTTAGATCATTATAGAAACGAAAGATTCAATCAACTCTTTCCCCAAGTAAAAAAAGATGAATTTAGTTGTCGAAGCATTTAAATGAAAACTAAATTTTAAATCTTGCTTTTGTGCCAGCTGTAAATTTTTAAATTACAATTTAAAAATTCTTCGTTAACAGCACAAGTGTTTTTAAATATTAAATGTTTCTATATATTTATTTTAAACTGATTATTTCAAAATTATTTTTCTCCTAATTCCCTATCTTCTACAATTGAAGGATATATTCCAATGATACATTCTTGTTCCTATACAGATATTATAACATACGCATTTACATAAAATTAATGAATTTCAAATTCAAAAATAGCGAATTTAAAAGCGAAAGAAATTATTAAATGCTCGATCATGATTTCGACTGCGCTTTAAAATATTTCGTGGAAATGTTGATTTTTCAATACCGAAAACAAAATAATTCGATTCAAATATCACAGGTGACGATTCTCTGTTTTTTAACGTTCCTGTTGCATTTCTCAAGAAAATGCTCGAAAATTGTTGAAAAACTTATTTCTTCAGAATTTCTTTTATCCTACTCGCCCACTTTCTCCGAAATGTTACTTTTGGAACAAAAAAAGTATATAGTTCTTTTGGAACAAAAGATCAAAAAATTCTTTGGGGATAATCTATGAAAACCACTGCAATCTATTCTATCACTAATAAATAAAAATTGAACCTTGCATTATGTAGTATGAGAGAGGTCTTATGAGACACGGAGCAAACATTCTAAGCAATCTTTTTGTGAGCACACACTGCTTAAAAATTGTGGTTTAAATGTATATGTTAAGATCCAGTTTCCCACGTACGGTAATAAAGGAAGATATTTAACTATATGTTTGACTATTGCAGTAAAATTTGGCATCGTGATTTGTACGTTCATTTCAGTGTACGTTTTTTTCTATCTATATTAAACTAAAACTAAGTTTGTTAGTAACTCATTGAAGACGAAGCGCATTATTTTATTTGTAAGAATATATACCCATAAAATGAGTTGAAATAAAATAAAACAAGTTTTGTTTGAAAATATGCATGGGGTGCCGATATATACAGGCTCTATTTTCATTTAAATTTTGTAGTCTATTCATCACTAAGTTTATAAATAAGATGAATCTGCTTTGAATTTCAATGCTTCGATCTGTAGGCTCAAAGATCTCTTGAATCTCTTGATCACAGTAAAATTATTTTATTTCCTACAAGAAAGCCGCTTACTCAGCATTCCGAAGAGAAATAAAATGTTTGATCATTTTGAAAAAGTGGTAAATCAAAAACGATTTATCATAAAAACATTCTTGGTTAACACTACAGGAATTGCTTCTCGAAATAATAAATTCCTACTGTAGAAAAATGGATAACAGTGATGGGTTGAAATATTACATTTCATTATTTTGAAATAAAATTCAATGTTAGACCAAAAGGAAAGATTTTCTTAAATTCTCTATAGCCCAAGAATAATAGAATTGATAATCCAAAAGGTCACCAGCGATCTGGTTAGTTAATATAAACATTTTATATATATCGCAGATAAATCTAATTCATTTCCACGAAACTGCACTGAATAAATTTTATAAATTTAATATTGAAATATGTAGCTTTGTTATGCCTCAATACCATTCGTCATATATACAAATTCGAACTAGTTTAACAGTACATTTACTTAAAAATTCCCAATTCGCATTGAAATGTTCATAAGAACCTCTATCCGCGAATTCGACTGAAGCATTCTGGCAAATCGCTAGGATTACCTCCTTTTAAATGAGCTATATTTGCGCTGTCAACAGGATCGCACGTTTACAAGTTATCTATATATATAAAACAGTTCCGTAACTGACTGATTGACTGACTGACTGACATACAACGCACAGACCAAACCGCTGGACCTAAAGGGCTGAAATTTTGCATGGCGATTCTTCTTATAGTGTAGGGGTGCACTAAGAAAGATTTTTGAAAAATTCTTTAGATTTTTTAAAATTAGGTTTTTAAGCTGTTTTTGTAACTTTAAGTTTCATTTAAAATATTTGTTTGAGGATTATAAAATTTATATCACGAGAAAGATCATAAAAATCCCTTTAGAATGAAAGTTCTTTCGAATCTTTACCTCCATTTTTTTGATTTTTGATGAATTTTTAAAGATTAATTTTTAGAATTTAATTTATTAAATTCTGATCACGTGATTTCTTTTTCTGGTACTTTAAATAAATTTATCGTGATGTGCATAATAACTAAATAGACAAAAAAGATTTTTATTTTCTTGCTAATGCGGCAGACGATTGGACATTATCCAAAAAAATATTAAAATACAGTAAAATATATGATCCTCAAACTGTATTATATTAACTTTACTATATTCTTTAGTATGTCCTATTAGATTTAATTTGAATATTTTCTTCTATACTATTTTATCTATAAAAATATTCCTTACGATTTTTTAATAAATATATATTTTGTTTTTTCTTACATCAATTGCATACATTGACCGTTGTATTTAATTTGAATGCACTCCGTAGAGAAGTGCGGGTTTTCAGCTAGCAATCTATATGCTTGTATATAAAACAGTTCCGTAACTGACTGACTCACTGACTCACTGACATACAACGCACAGACCAAACCGCTGAACCTAAAGGGCTAAAATTTGGCATGGCGATTCTTCTTATAGTGTAGGGGTGCTAAGAGAGATTTTTGAAAAATTCTTAGATTTTTAAAATTAAAATTTTAAGCTGTTTAGTAACTTTTAAGTTTGCATTTAAAATAATAATTTGAGGGTTATAAAATTTATATCATGAGAGAGATCATTAAAAATTCCTTTAAAATGAGATCATTTCAAATCTTTACCTTCATTTTCTGATTTTTGGTAAATTTTTAAAGATTCCTTTTTAGAATTTAATTTATTAAATGTTGATCACGTGATTTCATTTTCTGGTACTTTAAATAAATTTATCGTCACGTGCATAACAACTAAATAGACAAAAAAAGTATTTTTTTTCTTGCTAATGCGGCAGACGATTGGACATTGTCCAAAAAAATATTAAAATACAATAATAAATATTATGTTCCTCAAACTGTACTATATTAATTGTACTATATTCTTTAGTATGTCCTATTACATTTAATTTGAATATTTTCTTCTACATTATTTTGTCTATAAAAATATCCCTTACGATTTTTTTATAAATATATTTTTTTTGTTTTTTTTACATCAATTGTATACATTGATCGTCGTATTTATATATATATATATATATATATATATATATATATATATATATATATATATATATATATATAGGCAGTAATTATATACATTGACCGCTGTATTTAATTTGAATGTACTCCGTAGCGAAGTGCGGGTTTTCAGCTAGTGTTTATATATAACAGGATCATGCATTATCTGATTTTATCCCGAGACATTTAAAGCCAGTGATGGGTGAACGATAAAGTCACTTGTTGCGCTATTCAGGCATATACTGTCAAATAGGTCACGGGTTTTATCAACTCGTGGTGACATTCAGAAATAAACTTGGCTACATAAAGTCACCCAGAGATACCATGGTGGTTAGAGGAAAGAGAGGAAATATTCTAGGGTATTTACTTTCTCCAGAAAAGTCAAAATTTCAGCAGTTCAAGATTGCTTTCACACTGTGATGCAAATCGCATCATAAATAAAAGCGAGGCATTAAGGGTACTGTGTAATAACCCTATTGAATTCGTTCGCCTCAATGTTGACCTATGGAGAAAATTTGTTTACTATATACACCTACATAAATTTTGATAATCAAATAAAAAAGGTATTTTCAGGTAGCCTGAACTTTTTGGCACCTTGCAACAGGATTCTTTTCATAAATTTCATCCACCACGGGAATTTATAAGCTTTTAAAACACACTAAACCATATTTTTTCCAGAGTAATTTAAATTTTAAAATATTATTTTCATTTAAAAAAAAGAAAAGTGCCCCAAGGTGTAAAATTTCTTTCTCAATTACGCAGTACAATTTTTTTTTTTAAATCTTTCAATCCAAATCGGCAATCCTTGGGCACATTTTCTCCAAAAGTTCACATTGTGGTAAGCGAATAAAGTAGGTTTAGTACACAGCAGACTTAAGAAAATATTTCATCCAAATCAATAATAGTAATTAGACTTTTGCAAATTACTCTTCCATAAAACGGGAATATTTTAGTGGCTCCTCGGAGCACAAGAATCTTAAAGGAGAAAGATCAGGTTTTTCATACATAAACCACGGGGTAGCTTCTACCGCTCCGGTGGCCATACATATACTTCCATCGGAAACACTTACCTATGAGTATTTATACGGCAGAAATGCTGTGTAGACATTAATTCACCGCTAACAATTCTTCGCAACTGCAGCGTATAAATTGAAGACATAAACGCCTGCAACAGATGCGTTTAACTGTCACACGATCTTATTCAAAGTGGGATCATAAATTCTACGCCGATTATCCATCATTCTGACAAGTGAATGCATCTCCATTCGGATTTGTTTCATTCAACTACTCTCGCACTTGTAGATCGTGATGCGCGCACGCATTCGGAATGAATTGGTGCCTACTATATCAGAAACATAAATAAATACCTCGTAAAGCGTGTGAGATCTTTCAGACTGCCTGAGGATTTCTCTCCTTTGAGGGATTTATTCGTGATCCCAAAAATGGGATAGATTTTGTCGTAGCACCTGTTGGTGCCTGCAGCGCTATAGATAGCGTTAGTTCAAAAAAAAAATATCCCGGAATCTAACCTAAAATGTATCACCTATTCAGATCTGCTTCATAAATAAATCGTGCGTATGAAAATGTCGCTAAGATATTGCTTTAATTCGGTGGTTCCTAACCGGTGGTCCGAGGGAAACCAAGAAGTGTTCCGCGACGTCAGGAGTGATAAAAAAAATTGGTTTCATCGTTTCAAAACGACCGCGAATTTAAACAATTTTTTAAACCTGGGAGCAAAACCTAAAAAGGATCTTCTATTCAGAACTGCTTCATAAATAAATCGCGCGTATGAAATTGTAGCTAAAATATTGCTTTAACTGGGTGGTTCCTAACCGGTGGTCTGAGAGAAACCAAGAAGTGGTCCACGACGTCAGGAGTGATAAAAAAATTTGGTTTCATCGTTTCAAAACGACCGCGAATTTAAACAATTTTTTAAAACTGGGAGCAAAACATAAAATATATCTTCTATTCAAGATTGCTTCATAAATAAATCGCGCGTATGAAATTGTCGCTAAAATATTGCTTTAACTGGGTGGTTCCTAACCAGTGGTCCGAGAGAAACCAAGATGTGGTCCGCGACGTCAGGAGTGATTAAAAAAACTGGTTTCATCGTTTCAAAACAGCCGCGAATTTAAACAGTTTTTTTAAAACTGGGAACAAAACCTAAAACATATGTTCTATTTAGAACTGTATCATAAATAAATCGTGCATATGAAAATGTCGCTAAAATATTGATTTAACTCGATGATTCCTAACCGGTGGTCCGAGAGAAACCAAGTAGTAGTAAAATTGGTTTCATCGTTTCAAAACGACCGCGAATCTAAACAGTTTTTTTTTATACTGGGAGCAAAAAAAAATATTTTAGTTACCAATTTTTTGTTCAAATTCTAAAAATTTATCTATTTTTTCCGCTCTCTGGGTACGTTTTGAGAACGAAAAAGTCCTTGTTCTGCTTAAAAACTTCTAAAAATATTTTCTGTGACGCGGACTCGCAGCGTCACAGCCATTTCGCAGGAAATGCAAACTCAAATATCTCGTTAATTTTTAAGTTTTCGTATGCTTTTATGTTTGTTATTAAAATACTATGTTCATAAGTTTTCTTTTACGTTATTTTTTTTATTGTTATTAAGTTTATTTGTAACTTTTTGTTAAAGTTGTTTATCACAAATTGATGGTTTACTAGGAAAATAAAACCCATTTTGGCATCTAAAAGCGTTGGTTGAGAGATAGTTCCCGACGATTTTCTTTGTACATGTGGTCCCTGATCAACAAAAGGTTATGAACCACTGTTTTAACTGCATGACAAGCCTATAGCAATTTAATCCGTCAAACCTTGAAATCCAAGAACAGTAATAATCCCCGTACACACCAGAAAATCTAAGATATTATATATATATATATATATCAAATAACTAAAAAATTTGTTTCTCTCTCTTTGTCTTTATCAGCTTTCCAAATCAGAGTTATGTGCTTCAAACAATAAAAAGCATTATACGAAATTTGAGCTCCTACTCAAAGCTGCGTACGTACAATTTAACCTCTCGGGTATTGCATTATAAATAGAAATATGATCCTCAAAGAAGCAGTCACAAGATTTACAGCAGTATGTTTCAAGCATTTTTCATAATTAAGGAGATTGGCTGAATTTGAGAAGATGGTGAACAAAAGCTTTATCAAGATGGAATTTTGAAGACACAAATTTATAATTGATTTGAATATATGATTATAAATCTTTATATAAATAATGTATATTTATTTATGTAAAGATTCAGAAATGTTCGACATTTACAAAAGATGAAGGCTAATTTATAGAAATGAAGAAATTCTTCGCATATCCCAATAAGTTCCTCTATATGTACATTTTTTTCTATCCATATAAAACATTAAATGTTAACCAAGAGTTCTCCAGCTCATAAGGAAACATTAAATTTTTAACACCGTTTTAATGTTAAAATATATCAAATTTCTTGTGAATTACTGGGCTTCATTGATTGATTTATTTATTTATGTATTTATTTATCTATCTATATATATTTATATATTTATATATATATTTATTTATTTATTTATTTATTTATTCATTCATTCATTCATTCATTCATTCATTCAGCCATTACAAAATACGATAATTCTAACACTTTGCTATGTTCTTATCCTCTCCTTTAAAAAAATAAAATTATGCCTTGAAATCATTTCGGTATTCCAGTGTTTACTTAAAGTAAGAAATTCAGCCCAAATGAGCTATCACAAGGCATCTCAGCTTCAGTACACGGTAAAAGATTATTAAATCAACTTCACTCAGCTACTGCAAGATTGTAACAAAAAATTAATTCGTTGTCATTGACTGCCTTTTAACTTTGCACTTGTCTATTAGCTTTAATTAAACTGGGCACTTCTAGCGGATTGCCCAAATAATTCACGTTGCATCAAAGTAACAATTTCCAAGAACAGTCCTTCATAATTTAACTACCTCGCCTCCGTAACGGCAGCCTCTTTAATAGTCTTTATTGGCGTGGCTTCATTGCATAACACTTGGAAAGTATCAAAAAGGAAGACATGGAATATTTAACGTAAAGTTAGATACGCAAAAAAACGAGCAATATACGAGCAATAATAAACTGTTAGCTCTTCACCGCAGTCTTAATGTAAAAATAATTCTTTAACTATTTTTTACTGGTTATTTTATCAATTTCAAACTTTTTTCTAGTTGTTAAATCACAAGGATTCTTTTTTTAATTAATATTCATTTTTCTTTGCGCTGTGTTATATTGAAAAATTTATGAAACACTTAGCAGTAACTAATAGAAATACATAGAAGGATTATAATAAAGCTAACAACAGAGAATAAATAAAAATTATAAATAATTCTTATTTGCCCTAACCTTAATGTAGAAATTCTAACTAATCATATTCTTAAACAGCTCCCTTTTTTACTTCAAAATAATATTCATTGTTAAATCTCAAGAATTATTTTTTAATTAATATTCATTTGTTTTCTTTCGCTCTTTTATATTAAAAAATTCCCATTTCAAAACTACTTAAAACAGCACTCAAAATTTTCAAAGTTTTGATGTACTTTAGTCAGTTAATGGAGCTTTACTCCAAAGTGAAAGACCCCAAAAAATACAAATAATGATTTTCCGACATCAATTTTAAAATCTATCTCCCTGTTATCATTACTTGAACATATATTTGAAATTAAATCTTCCTCAATATAACCCTATTTAACATATCTTCAAAGGGAGACATCGCTAGACATGACGACAGATGAAGAAAGGTCATCAATCAGGATGGGACTATCTAAGAAACAATGGCTTTTTATTGCTACTTACCATAAAGTCTATGAAGAACCTTATGAGTTTCATTCATAAGTATTACCAGCGAGTCGCAGAGATGCAATATAAAAAAAAGGAGAGAAGACATGTTCTGGGCTGAACACTTTTAAAAAGAGTAAAATTAATGCGGGTTAAGCAATATAAAATAAAAATGAAATAGTCTATTTTTCATATGCTCTAACGAAACGAAGAACTTGGGATATTTTTGGTTGATGCTATATTCTTTAAAAAAGCGAATTGACTCAAGAGAGTTGTATAACTTCTTCCTTACCCTTTTATTTATTGAATTTTCTTACTAATCTCACATAGTCGGGCCGGAGTCTGGGGTTGGTGCAGTGGGACCTCTGCCCTGAGCACTAAATTTCAAAGTTATGAAATTCGTATGAGTGCGGGTAATAGCGGGAGTAACTACGGCTCTCTTATAGGAATTGTATCCTCAGTTGGAGCTGTAGGATGCATTGTGCAACCCACCACCACATGGTTCCAGCCGGAAACTGGACTTGTACAGGTTAAGAGGGGCATGGGTTAGTGACCTAGTCTTACTCCTGATTGGGTAAGTACTAACAGGTAACAATGATTCTAAACTAATTGCTGAATGCGGGACCTTCTTGTGCGCGCAGGACTGCTTGCAACGACCATGCATTTTCAGCCAAATTTGCTACCTGTCTTCGGGTCGGGCAGTTTTTCTATTGGACTTATCTCACATAACCACTTGGGACAAGAAACCCTTCTGAAATACGAGGGATTCATTGGTGCCTTTCGTTTTAGTGCTAAACTGACTGATATGCCAGTAAGTCAGCTGTTCAAATGAATGTCTCTGACATTGGTGTCTTACCTTCAAAGTATCATAGAGTATGACCCCAAGTTTTTGGTTGTATGTTATAATGCATTATTCGGTACCATAATCTCAGACGCAATATATGGTCAGATAACAGGGAAAATAGTATCAAACCAGTGAAACCAAACAGGAAACAGAAACATTAAGATATCCACTATAAATAACTGCAAAGTGTTTAAATGTGTTTCTTAAAATCCCTTTCATAATCTACTAAATTACACATAAATTGTACACTTCCAAACTTTCAAAGAACGTCTTCATATAAATGCGCCAATCTGAACTCGAATAACATTTAAAATAATATTTTATGGATTGCTAACTTCTTGTACTTTTAAAGTTTAATATATTTAGGTTAATATATATAGTTTCAGTATCTAAGATTAAAGTTATTTGCCCCAACGCTGTCATACGCTTACTAAACAAGCCTTCCCTGTTGTCCGAAATTAAGATCTCAAGTCAACTAATTGGTTGGGTACGAATCTATATCATTCTAAAAGAGTTTGATACTGTCGTATTCAAGGACAACCATATAAGCAACCGGCTTGACGTATCGATCTACCCATTCATTTTATGCACAATCATAATTCTTTCCTTTTTGCCGTGCATAACGAGAGAATAGCCTATTTAAAGCGAAAAATATAGCCATTTGGGAGCCCTATATTTTCTAGTACAAAAATAAAATTGCTTAGATGCATAGCATCCGAGAATAAAAAGGGGGGGGGGGTTCCTCACGATAAACCTAACTGCATTCTATTATAATTCAATTTCTCTCCCACCTCACCTGGGGTAGTTAACTTGCCGGTCTGCTCTGACCATAAATTCCACGCGAAAACCGATTTCCATGTGATTTATATGGGCGTTTCACATTCGAGCAGATAAATCGTTTATAAGAACTTTCTCACACATTTATTGACGGTAATTAATCACTCTTCAAGACTGCAGTTCAGAAACTGAAATAGCTCATCTTTCGAGCAAAAGATTAAAGTTCGCGAAGCTCCGACTTTATTTAGAGTTCCACAGAAATAAATAGTTTCCAGTCGAACTGTAGGTATGTGTGCAACCTCGTTTACATTGGTATCGTTACACTTTTCTCTTGAAATTTTTTTTAAATATCGCTATATATTTATAAGGGTTGAAGTTTATTTTATAAATGAAATAAAATAAGACTTAGCCGAAACTAACAGTTGAAATTATATATCATTTTCAACTAAGTATGCTAAAAGATTTAGCGAGAAATTTTAAATACATATCACAAAGAAACAAGCCTGCGATTAAGCCCTTTTTTTATAAATACTTTTGAAATACAAATATTACTGTTAGGAGTAAACGTTTTTAAAATAAAAAAAATAATAAAAATAAAAAAACACACACACACACACCTAATTTGAATCTTTGTTATTTTGAAATTTTTCTTTTGCATATGAACAAAGAAAAACCTTATTTTAAGGCGAAGAAACTTGTTTCCTGGTTACAATCCTTCAATTCTTTCATGGTGTCTTTCTTGATTTGATCACTACTGTCATGTATTTTACTCTACCATATCATGTATCTTCATGTAACCTGACAGATAGACTCGGATTTTTCTTGAAAGGTGATAAATAATGATTGTACTCAGCGGTAAAATCCTCACGTCCTCGGATTATAGATATAAGAATGTGGGATTTTTTTTCAAACTATTCTCCAAATATTGCTAGTTCCAGAGTTTTGAAATTCTCTCAAACACTTATATTCCATAGTATTCCCTGGGCACAATTCTTTTCCAAATTTGCCCTGCAAAATTTTTCTCCTCATTAGCACATAGAAATGGATCGTTTGGGATTAATTTTCATAGTTTATCCTTCTATCATGATTATTAGATGCCGGACGAAGGCCTAATGGCTAGGGCGCTTGCTTTTAGTACCAAAGCAAGCGCCCGAGTCTGTGGGTTCGAATCCCGCTCTTGGCATGGATGTTTGTAACCGTTCGGATTTGCTTTAAACAGTAGGTCCTGGTCGAAAAAGCCCTAGTGTAGAAAAGAATGACAGTCCTTAACCAACCAGCCAAAATTAGTAGATAAAATCCTTCGATTTCTATCAGATTGCACTGTATTAATTTCAAAATGATAAAAGGTATTACGACCTAATCACTTCAGTTTTGAAAGAGCTGTGATGCTCTGAAAGCAGTCTTCTAGAGTAGCAAGACTTTTAAACAGATTTCTCTTCTCCTGGCCATAACCACTAATCCTTTCATGCTCAACCTTAGGCATAGGCAAAATTAACTTTAGAGGCTCCTGGGAGCTAGAGCTCCATATCCTCTGTATTCAATGTGGAATGTATCATGATTATCGTTCTCTAAAATTGATACTAATAGTACTGAGAGTGTGTGTGTGTGAATAAAGAGAGAGAGGGAAAAAAGTAAATTAAATTTTAAAAGTTTTAACAGTTTAGGTTGGTAGGTAATGAAGGAATAACTGGGGTGTAGAGAAAAGATTAATAAAAGAGAGAGAGATGATTTTGGAAAAAATATTTAACCTGAGACAATCGAGGAAGATTCAAAGAGTAAGGATGACCGGACAGAGATCTAATGAGAGCGAAGCAGCGAATTCTACGAAGAGAGCTAATGGGAAATGAGACAGTGTGCGGAGCAACATAAATGGAGCCGTGGTTGATTATTCGGAGTGACAGTTCGGAAACCAGAAGTAGTCAAGCGAGTGGGGGTTTGAAGCAAGGAGAGGGAAAGTAAGTTAGCTGTTGAGGATGGGAACAAGCCCAGGGTTTATTATCAATGTGACCTTAAGCCGCCTGCGAAAATCTCTAGGGTCATAATCTGGGAGGTTAATTAGTTCTTCACTATTTACTGCATATAGGTTATCATAAAAGTTTATTGCGAGTTCTTTGATATGGTGTCTAATAGGCTCTATTGTCAAATCTCTATGAATAACTTCGTTACGGAGGTACCAAGGGGCTTTCCCAATTCCGCGGAGGGTTTTATTTAGAATAAAATACAGTCTTTGGATGTAAGTGTCCGCTGCTGAGCCCCAAACAGGAGTAGCGAAAAGTAAGATGGGCATATTCAACCTTATTTTCTCTTGTTACGTTACGCGGACCGCAACATAGTTACACTAAACCTCCTATAATAGTCAAAAATATATAACTCAAAACCTAAATGCATTAAAACGTTTATTTAAAAGTGATTGGTAATTTCATTTTTTTATGTTGAGACGAACTTTGGAACTATTTAAGACAAATCAAGTTTATAACTTGCAAATTGTTACTCTCAATACGTCATTAAGGTAAGTATCAGTAGATTTCTATGTCCGTTCTTCGCATATGTCATTTTGAAACTGAATGATTTACGAAGAACCGTTGATGCGTACAATGGGAGCAGCAGGTGACATTTTTTGTACAGTTTTGTAGTTTTCAGGCACGAGGCGCGATGTAGTTCTACCTCCTCGTGGTGCATGCACCCAGGGCAACGACTTTGACGGCAAAGTGAACTACAGTTTTGGCATGCGATCTTTTACTGCTTCTTGTAGATCTTTGTATCTTCGTATTCTGCAGTGGAATGCGGTTTATTTACCCCGGGCTAAGAAGGCTGGCCATTGGAAATACGAGGGTCATTTTTAAGTAAGAACCGTTTTGTAATGGAGTAAGAGAAACTTTAGTTATGAACGTAAATTGTATCACAAACTAAAATCTGATTTCTTTTCCTTTTCAACATAGTCACCATTAACATTTAAACATTTGTCAAGTCGTATCACCAGCTTTTGGATCCCATCATCAAAGAACTCTCCGCCTGACCGTCAAACCAGTCAGTAACAGTTTCTTTCAACATGTCATTATTTTCCAAGCACTTTCCACCAAGAAATTCCTTAAGTTTTGGAAACAAATGAGAGTCTGATGGCGCTAAGTCAGGGCTGTATGGTGGATGATCCAGTAATTTCCAATGAAAATTGTCCAGTTGCGTCTTTGTTCTTGCCGCAACGTGAGGCCGAGCTTTGTCGTGAAGCAGAACGACGCCGCTAGAGAGCAGTCCCCGCGGTCGATTTTGACAATTTTCATACTTAAAAAATGACCCTCGTAAAAAAAAGTATTTTTCAGGCACTCATTTCCAAAATTTAGTTTACAAAAATACCTGCCTGATAATGTATGTGAGGGTCTCAGGCCGCACGTAAAAGCTTCGTGGGCCGCAGTTTGGGTATCCCTGCTTTCATCCTTACACATGCAGGTTTTATGTGCGGAAAAATGGAATAAGCTCTCCTCCCAGAGAAGAACTGCCAGACGATGGCCAAATAGCTATGACGTTAGTCTTCAGAATCAATCTGGGGGTTCAAAACTCACGGTAGGCATTGGTGTTCTAAATTCGCTTCATGCGGTTGTTACCGGTCAGTTTAACCCTCGTGATGCAAAAGTTTACCACAGCACTCTCAACTAATCTAGGCAAAAACCAATATTTTCCTTCATTTGATGTTTTACAGAAAGGGCTATCTGTAACCTAAGTGGTCTAAGGCTTGGAATAGAGCATTGAAAAAATGGTATAACATTCCATTCTATCTTCAGCGTCTCAAGAAGATAAACTCATTTTCCCCATTGATTCTCAATTCAGCAAAATTGTCATTAAATCACGATTTCAAAGTATGAAAAAACAATGTTCATGAATTAATCTATCTTGGAATTTGAAAATGAAACCCATGCAATTGACTTTCAACAGATTTTTGAACGATAAGGGATGACGACAAAATGTGCTTTAGAGGGCTTCCAAAATCGGAAATATACTGAAGTTTGCACATAAAGATGTTACACCACACATTGATTATCGATGTTTCATTAATCCAATCAAAACATTCCCCAGGTATTCGCTGTTAGTAAATTTCCAATTAAAACCAAATTAAAATTTTATACAAGGTATACTCTATAATAGATTCTAAGTTACGGTTACTAGGCAATCTAAATGAAACAACACATTTTCAATATTAAAGATGATGAAAAATTTGATATATGAAGAATATGAATACCTCGCAGTTTCCTAACTTAGGTGGGAAGTAGCATTTCATTCAACCCATTTAACATGCTTTAAAATCGATTAGAGTTGAAATTCAATTAAAATGAATGTTCAATAGTTTAAACATTTCACTACAAACCTTTCGCGAAATCCTTGAATCAATCGCACTGTTCCAAAGAATTTTCCCTCACACAATATAAATTGCAAATTTAAAGTAAAATTTTGCCAAGGGAAGAGTAATTAATAATTAAGTCTTACATCCTGTCACGAACGAAAAATTACTAGTGAAAAAGAAAAGATATTTATTGAATTGAAAGAGAAAAATTCCTGGAGATATATCATACGTTCTTAAACATTAGTATAATCTTTAAAAACAATTTAAATGCTTTAAGAGAAGTCAAATTTAGATACGCAAATCGAAAAAAAATAAAGAGTAAATATTTTGACGTAATCCTTTAAGCTATTCTATTAATGGAGAATTGAAAAATGTTCACGATATTTTTCACGAAATTATTAGATCATTCAATTCTTCATTTAGAATCGGGAAAAATATTCAAATGAAACAATCTTTTATAAGATAATACTTGATGCAAATGTATATGTATGTTAATGCAATTTCTAAAATAAAATTAATCGATAGGTATAACACTTTTGATATCTGAATTATTTTTAATTCGAGACAACTTTAAACATAAATCTCGGTTGCCTCTGAACATTTAAAATTAACTTATGAACTATTCTACCTCCATTAATTTTATCAGAAGCTTTTTTTTAATATTTTCTTCCCTTTTATCCTCCTTTTAGCGTCTCTAGCTGCGTTTACATGGACAACAATAATACCCGGGATTTACCCGCTAATAGGGAAAACCTTCGAAGCCCGTTTACATGGGACCACATTTTCATCCTGCTTTTACCCGTCTTACCGGAAGTAAAGGCCGTCACATGATTCGGCGGAAGTGATCCTCATACACCATCATTCCTTGTAAATCACGTTATGGGTTCGATCCCAGCCGGTGTCATACTTTTCCAAATTCACTGTATTGCTATTTTTAGCTTTCCATCTTCGAACTCCGCATTTATCTCGTTACGAAGTGTATGGTCCTGGGGAAGGCCTTTTTTTCCCCAATTGCTGTTCTTTTGACCTCGTATTCTTAAATTTTAAAAATAACAACAACAAAAAAATCATAAAACTTTAAAAATCCAAAAAGATTGAAAAACTTACAAAAATATTTTTTGTATTCTTATGATATCTGCTTTTCTGGGCCTCTTAATATTATTACTTTTTTGTTTTCCGTGGATTATTAGTCTTATCTAATTTTTCTTCTAAATTTTCTTAACTTGTAAGTCTATATTTTTTCTGTTAAAATTAACTTTTTGTTTTAATTTAACTTTACTATTAATTTTTTTTCTTTTACCCGCGTTATTCTTACCTTAATATTTTCAGAGCCTGACTAAGGCAGGGGCACAAGGGGCAGTTGCCCCGGGCCCCCACATCAGAGGGGGGCCCCCAAATCGAATAGAAAGTTTAGTAATAAGTATTAAGTTCTTCATTACTGAAGTAGTGAAGCAGAGGGGGGCCCCCAAAGAAGTTTTTGCCCCGGGCCCCAATTAGGCTAAGTCGGGCCCTGAATATTTTAATTCATTACTTAAAATTTTAACTACTGAGCACTCCCACCTTGATTACATATATCTTGCTTACAGGAGATAAAGTCCACACGACCAATGCACTCCTCTTCTAAAACACAATTACGTCTGCGTCTATTTGTTATTTAAATGCAGCATATGTCAGTCGCTGTTGATAATTATAGAACGTTTACGATTGTTTACTGTTGTTTTTAAAAATAAATTTAGAAAATAGATAGGAAAAAAGGAATATAAGAACTAGAAGATTGATGCGGATATTAGATATAATCGTACGATCTATGGCTTCATCGCTAAATTTAGTTTTTCCACAACAAAGAATGTGGGAAAAATTACGAAGCTCTGTTTGGTGGGAAGAAATTATTTTAAATTCCTGAAGTAATAAAGACTGGAAAGAAAATTTTCCAATCGATAGGTGCATTTTTTTTAAATTATAAGATTAATTGTAAGATACTTATTGTTTTAATAAATCCTTTTATAAAATCAAAATGTAATTTTGATTTCAATTTTGTTTCAGTAATTTTTAGTCATGTATAAATAAAAAAAATCATAAATAGATATAAATAAATTTTTATCTGTGAATTCTAAAATAATTAATTTATAAATAAATTTTAATGTTACGTTTAATTATTGATTATACTTATTAAATTTATTAATTTTACCATAACACTTTAAATGAAAATGTTACTGAAATTTTATTGAAATGAAATTTTATTTCTTATTTTACATACCAGATGGCAGTACCATTCTATTTATAATGTAATTGGGGATGGTTCAGATCAAGAAATAAATGAAATCCTCCGGAAAAAAATAGGCACTTTTCTACTGTTTTCTTGAAAATTATGCGATCGTTAAGGGGTTCCAGATCCTTCCATCGATCATTTAGCTGCATTTTCATGGATTCACACAAGTTCAAATCCGCCATGTTATTTACTCCCAGCTTCGAAATGCATCATGGGTAATTAGCGGGTTTTATCCTGGGTCGAAGCAGGGTCGAAAATCCACCCTGCATTTTTCCCTATCGTAGGGAAAAAGTAAGAAACGACCCTGCTTTTACCCGGGTTTTTGGCACATGTAAACGGCACTTCTGAGACCAGACAAAATGAAAGAGCAATTCTCGAGATAATCTCAAAGGTTACGTCGACCGGCACCTTTATCGACCAATGTCGTTTAGTTCATACATTGTCAAACTGGAGACCGGCGCTGCGTAGCAAGTCCTGCAAACTCAACCGAGGGTTGATTTCCCCTGTTTGGTTTATGAATAGTATAGGCCTGAGCGCCGGAGGGACAGTACAGATCTGCCGACCAATTTGGGCAACCGGGGCCCCAAATACTAGAGATAAATCTGCACGGAATAGAGTACGCTACAAATCACTCAGTTAAAGTTACATTGTTACACCGAGAACCAATAAAACATTATTGGATAAGTAAAAAAATACAAAATTTAGAACACGTCAATCTCTTTACTGTTTCTTTTACATTTCTAAGGCACAGTTTAATAAGGTTTGATTTTTGAAAGCAATAAACAATTATTTAAATGGATTGCTATTAAAGTTCAACATACAATACTACATACGACATTTCATGCATTTATGAATTTTTCCGGGAACTTTCTTGCCCTTACACAATTACTCTCACTCATGTTACCGTGATTAGGGTTGAAATCATTACAGATAGCAAGCAAGATTCCCATGCCGTTTTTCTCTGGTAAAAATAAAATGCACTGCTTATCTTTTCTCGTGAAAACTATAAAAGTAGTAAACGTAGACTGTCTCCCTTCATTATAAGGCCCCTATAGCAAAAGATAATCATAAACCGCAAGAAAAAAACTACAAAATAATGGTTAAAACATACAGACTGCAAAACTACTCTTTATAACTGCTTTAAAGACGCTTATTGTTTATCGGTCTCAGATTTTAGAGACGGGCGAAGGCATAGCAATGTCAAAATGGTTTGTTTATATTTGTTAGAACCCAAAACAATCATTCCCACGAGTTTAAAAAGAGTTTTGCTGCACTTAAAGTTATAGCTAATGAATGGGAGGCACAATTCAGCGAATATACCATGCCAACTACCATGTATATAACATTAATATTTTTTAAGCCAACAATTCCCGTAAAATTGCTTTAGATTATTCTCATAAGAGTTTTGTTAGTTTGCAACTTAGGGTTCAGACTGTTTCAAGGGAAACTATAATGCAGAAAAATTTAAGAGAAAGGCGGGCAATAGAACAAAAGGACGGAATAATGAGGATTTATCAGTTAACTTCATTAACGAGTGTGCCCATGTGTAGGCTGGTGGTCACAAAATTTCTTCCCCTTGTTTACCTCTTTCGAGAAACCACCGTGTCATGTGTCCGTTACTTCAGCCGCCTCCCACGGCATTCTTCTGGAATTATCTGTTGCATGGCCTCTTTTTATAAAAAGGTTTAAAGATCCTTGCTTTTGTGAATAGCCCATGGCAACAATCACACCTAACAATCTTCGGACTGATGATGAATTATTACTTAGTTCGAAATCAGTTACCTCCCCCCCCCCCTTCATTTTATTGTAGTTATTAAGCTCTGTGCGTCCCCGTTTTTCATTTATATCGTCCTGTACCTGCGGTTTCAAGGAAATTGTGATGTTTGTACATAAAAAATAGGATGGGACCTTTTTTCGTGTATCAGAGAAATCGTATTTTTTCATCTTTCTCAAAACACGCACTGAAACACAAATAGTCTTAGCGAATCAGCTAAGAGGTAGATTTAGGTTGTGATGTTTGCATGACAACCTAAATCTACCTCTATCTACAGTCTGCCAACGAGCGGGGTATTTTTTTATTATGAGGTACGATAATCTCTAAGTTATAAGGCTCTTGACTATGCGTCTCTCTCACTTATCCATCCATTATTAGTGAGGCCGGTTGAACAAATTGAAACATGTTACTCAGTTTTCGTTTACAATTCTCACTTTAAAAGGCACGTTATGCGTCTCTTGATTATGTGTGTCTTATTTATAGGTCAGTTTTTGGTGATTCCGACTGAAAATATTTAAATATAATGTTATTAAATTTTCATTTATATGTCTAAGTTTAAAAGACATCTTTTGTTCATATCGCGAAAATTCCTAGAGATAATATTTATAAAGGGCCTAATCATCAAAGAATCTTTACAGGGGCCGTAGCCAATCTTAACCTGATTCACTCAACGTGCAATCTCGGGCTCTCCCGATTCTTAACCACACATCTTCCCTCGAGTGTTTGGAGGCGCACCTGTCGCTCTGGAATTGCTGCCCAGTCCACACACTGCGATGTCCTGCAAACTCTTTCTATACCTTAGTGTTAGGCAGAGCCTCTATCTAAAGGCGCCTGATACTACACATAAGATAAAAATTGACGAAACCTGATGCATAGGTCAGTTTTTCTCAGTTCCCTGCCAGTTTCTATGGAGAGGACTTGTTGCTACATTACACGAGTGAATAAACTAAGCTGTCAAATTGACCTCATCGTAAAACCTGAAGAAGCAAACAATTAAAGTGTGTAAATTTATCATAGGACTTTGATTTCGTCGAAGACATTTTAAATTTGTGTTTTTAAATCACTCCATCCCTTTCAATTTTAACATCTTTGTTTTCATAAATTAAGACTGTTGTGTACTAACCCTATTGGATTTGCTCACCTCAATGTTAACCTATGGAGAATATTTGTCTACTATTTACAACTACATAAATGCTGATAATCCAATAAAAATGGTATTTTCAAATAGACTGAACTTTTCTGCACCTCTCAACAAAATTCCTTTTATAAATTTCGTACACCAAAGGAATTGATGATCGTTTAAAAGACACTATACAAGATTTTACCCCGAAAAATTTTAATTTAAAATATTATTTACAGTTAAATAAAACTAAAAATGCCCCAAGGTACAAAATTTCTTTCTCTATTATAGAGTACAATTTTTTTTTAAAAATCTTCCAATCCAAGTCGGCAATCCTTGGGAAAATTTACTCCATATGTTAACATTGAGATGACAGAATCCAATAGGGCAATCCAGCAGCCTTATGCAAACTATCACTTCTCAGACTTTCATTTATATGCATCTTTTCTGGTCAGTGACTTAAACAGACGTATGAATCAGCATTCACTGTATTTTTATCCTTCCCCAAACAAACTCTTTCCTGCCTCTAAAAGTCGGCAAAACCTTGATCTACATTTTTAATCAAAAGAACTGAAGATCATTTGCTAAGCCTTACCAGTTTAGGCTGTTATCAATCTGTAACCTCCGACCCATCCCCTAACCTATGGCTTTTTCGGAACAAACAACGACCAACGTTTGGATTAACAACGATTCGCCAACCCAAATTTTGACAAGCGCAAAATTTGGGTATTTGAAGTGACGTATCACTGGGGTTAGTAAGACACAACCCTTCCACTAGAACAAAGATGCAATTATAGTAACACTCCAAGCCATTAAGAGCAGTCTGGTCATATTTGAGATATCAGCTGTTCGTTATCACACTTCACAAGAACATCGGTATTGATGTTACAAGCCTCAGATTTCATGGTTGAAATTTCTTTCCTGGTGAAAAAGGGCCATAAGTGCTCTTTACAACAAGGATTTGACGCTTGTTGTGCTAAATGTGTCTGGAATAATGACGTAAAAGTACCTTGGTTATTTTTAGCCCAATATTTTTTTTTCGAATTTGATATTGTTTCAGATGCTCTGTCAAATATAGTTAAACGGGATATTTTAGTTGGTTTTCGTTATCAAACGATTCTTTCTGACATAGTTAACCTGAATTATGTATTTTAGTTGAAGAACTGACAACAGGTATTTTGTCTATGGCTTATGAAAGCAATTATTTTTTTAACATATTCTTCTTCTTGGAAATAAGTTTATTTATTCATTACATATGCCCGAAAGATTGGCTATGACGCCATTTGTCCTCAGTTCAGGACGAGACTACTCGCCATTCATTTAAGGGGGCACCGTATAGGTGGCCAAAATTACCCCCTTCAAGCTGGTCTCGTAATTTTGAACCGAGTCAAGTGACGAGACCGGAACACTTGACCCCGCACCTCCAGAGGTAAATTTGAGAACTCCGAGGACTTTGCAGCCACGACAGATTTTACGTTCACTGGCCACCAGTAGTGAACACGGCGGTGGATTTTCTCAGCGACCGGCATCGAACCTGCAACCCTCAGATCACTGGCTCGACGCCTTTGCCAACCGGACCACCGCGACCCTCTTGGAAATAAGTACCTAGGCTCAAATTAAAATACAGTACAGCTTGCTCTGGGCCGGCTGAAAAACATGAAATTGGGAAATTCCATTCTATTCAATTTGTTACTGAAAGAGAACGTACTATAAAATGGGATTTAAAAATCACGGTTTGATACCGTTGCAAGAACAGAACAGTTCAGATGGTTTGATGATGGTTTGATGGTTTGACCAATGAGCTTAGAGCAGCAGTGAGCAAAATTTTTTCGACCATGACCCACTTTCTTTAAGGGGGTCTGGGACACAAAAATCTTTAAATTTTCGAAACAACAATTTATAGCTTTAAAAATTTTCTGCGTTTTTTTTCGCTTAAAATGACGTTTAAATCATGTTTCTATCTTGATTAGAACAGGAGATATTTTTTTTTCTTTTGCAACATTCTATTAGCAGCTAATCTTTGCTTAAACCTTTAAATGCGTTTTTCTGCATGATGGGTTTTTTCACCATTTCTCGTCTTTAAATTGCTATAAGTCAAGAATCATTAAAGATAAATGGTTCAAATTTAGAACATGTCTTTTTCAATTATTTTACTTTAATTTTTATTCAGCAAATTTAAAAAACAAATATTTACTTTTGAAAACATGATTTTTTTTAAATAAGTAACATCATTTTTTAAATTTTTACTTTGAATATTTTTGATTTTTTTAACTTAATACTTTAGAAACATTTCGAAAATAAGACTATATTTCTGTTTAATTAAATGAAAAAAATTTGTAATTCGACAAATAATATTTCGAGTTGAAACGATTTTAAATTACCCCACTCTTTTTTTTAATTTTAATTTTAATTTTTTGTAACTTTCCGAGGAGTTTTAGGATGCGATTTTGTTTACAAATTATATGATTAACATTCACAAAAAATTTCAAAATTCCAACTCAGTAAATAAAAAAAAATTATTTAAAATGTGTCCTGGATCACCTTAAATAAAAAAATAACTCGACCCCTGAATGAAAAAAAAATTTTCTAGAAGTGAAAAATTAAGTTCTAAAAATGTTAGCAAAAAAATAGACCAAAAAAATAAGAAAATTTTGACAAACTATTTTTAAAAATCAATAATTATAGATTTTAGGTATGTATCTACTTTGCATAATAACAATAAAAATGTATCTTGTTTGCCTTCTGCACTTGTTTTGGCAAATATGATGCAACTAAAACTTTATTTTCAAATATTAAATGTGTGCTGCAATTAGGTAAAAATGAACAAAAATTTAAATTATAAAAGAGCATTATTTCAAAATTATTACCTATGTATTGAAAAATTGAAAATTATAAACATCTATTTATGTAAAAATTTTAAAAATGTATGAGAAGGGTGTAACGTGGACCTCAGATAATATTTGCTCAGTATTTGGGGAAATATGGGAGTGCTACTAGTGCATCATCTTCCCAGTCAAGTCTTGATTGTTGCTCCTTTTTTTACAGCTAATAATTTTAAAAACCCAATCTCCCACAGATAGGTAGAAGCAAATGGAAGTATAGCCCTTTTTTAATGGAGATTTTATCGTAAAACTGTTTGAAACCTAATTTAACAATACCATATCGTATTTTTAGCATAAAAATATTAAAAGTGTGTAACTATAGAAAATTTAAAGCATATTTTTAATTAAATAATTCAATATGATATAAATTGACTTCACTCTATCTGCGACCCCTTCACGTTTTTTCGCGACCAACAGTTTGCGCACAACTGTTCTAGAGCAGTGATTCTCAACCGCTGTGCCACGCCACTTTAGGGTTCCGCGAGATTCTTGAAGAGTGCCGCCACTGCGAATACTCATATACATAAGCGACGTCAGACAAGTAGTTCAATCAGTTCTACCTTCCTAGCGGGGACTGTCTGAACCAATGAGCGTGACTATTACAGTTGTTTTAATACAAATCTTATAATTTTGAAATCATGCTCTTTATGAATTTTTACCTAAATGAATTACAGATACATATTAATATTTAAATGTGAAGTTTTAGTCACGGGAGATTTGCCAAAAACACGTGCAAAAGGTAAACGACGTTTTTTTTATTGTTATTATGAAAATCGCAGTCTGGATTTAAAAGTTAAGGCAGTTTGCGAGCCTTGTGTAACTGGAGTTTTAACATGAATTATAAATATACAATTCTTACAAACAACTCTTTCCAAAATAACTTTTGAAATATATCAAACGTACGCACGTCTAGGTCAAACGAGAGTACGTAAACGATTTATTCGCATTTGTCTAGGCAGTATGATTAGAGGCGCCTCCGACTTACGAAAAGGACGTCCTTAATAGAAATGAGATCCCATACCTTTTACCTTCCTATAATAGTTTCTCTTCAAAATGTATAAACGTCATAAGATTACTTTTGAGTATATTCCGATATCTTTCTTTCATAAGAGGTGGTTTAATTTATTTCCTTTGTTAGCTGTTATTTTGAGCCTTGAATACTTAAGATCTTTTTCATTTCTCTTTATATGTCTCTAACTTGACTATTACAGTTCTGGAATGATAACTGGTAACTCTGGGATATTACAGTACTATACTTTTAAAGTAATATCGCAGCCGTCCACACCCGAAGGTTATACGGCCCTTCAATAATAAAACTAATCATGCCGACTGCAATCCAACCCAACCGGGTCCCGAAGTTTTTCTTTTTGCAATTCGTTTACCTGTCTTTTTTTAAAATCTGATGGGCTATCCACCTTCCCCTTGTAGGGGGAAGTGTATATTCATAAATTCCTGCATAATATTCTTGATGTACTTTCTACAATAATAATCCGTAAATAATTTACTAGGGGCCCAATCTTGAAAGCCCAAAAGTAGGTTTTTTCGTGCTTCAGCCCATTTGCTACAATTGTATATACAGTGCTTTATAGTTTGTATATTGCCACACTCACAAAGATCTGTTTTAGCAAAAAATCTGTTTTGATAGACTCCTATACAGCCATGTTCAGTTATTGCTTGATTAACAAGGAAATCTGCCGACAGTCTTTTCGTAGAAACTCTAGGGAATACCTCAAATACTTTCCTTCCTACACAGCTTCTTTCCCAATTTTCTTGCCGTATATTTATGTAATAATTCTTAATTTTATTCTTAATCTGTTCTTTAGTTAATTATAATTTCCTGTGATTTCATTCAGTGTTGTTGCTTGTTTAGCTGCTGCGTCTACCATCTCATTTTCATTAATGCCACAGTGGGCTTTAACCCAGTGTAAGTTTACTGCTATCTCATGACTTTCTATTAGGTTTTTTATATTTTCAATCCTATTTCCCTTAAAATAATATGCGCATATAGCTTGCAGTGTACTTCTAGAATCACTGTATATGTCGATTTCCTGTATTCCTTTACTTATAGCATCAGTGATGACCATGTCAATGGCTTCAACTTCGGCGCTATAGGATGATGCATTATTAGGTAGACGTTTAAGTTTTGTTTCTTCTAAAACATTAAGGTTGTAACGTGTACACGCCGCACCAACCCTACTATACTTTTAAATCTGGATCACGAAATGAGAGTAGCATTATCATTGTTACGCCCAAATATAAATGAAGTTATCAAAATATAACAAGCTCAAATTTCGCATTTAATGTAATTTGTAGTTAAATAAATATTTTGTTTACTGGCTTGGGGTGGCCCGGTGGTATAGCGTGCTGGCTTTCGGTGCTGATGGTACTCGGATCGAATCTTTGCGCGGCGTCTCGCCATTAAAATACCTCCGTTTGTATCGTCCCTTCATAGGGGGTGTCACGTCGGCAGCCCCTTTTTTTCACAAGCAGTGGACTTAATTGTCCCTTCTCCCACATGTGTTCTTTTGAGAACTGTTTGAAAGAGTGTCAGATGTGTACGGGGCATCCGGATAGATTTTTCTGGCGGCGGAGGAACTCAAAAGGAAGGAATAATGATGTTTTCTATTCCAGAAAGTCCCATCTGTTACAGGTTAACGTGACCCGAGGGCGACTGTCCAGTAATTTGGAGAGAGAGAGTGACGAATGACCTATGAAAAGGTAGGACCCCTCGCCTGACAATGTGGGCTAGTCCTGAGTGTCTCCCAAGTGAGAAATGACAGAGAATGGCACGTGCGGAAGGGACGTAAAAGACCCGGAAATGAGGACTATTAATAGTCTCGAAATATTCCAGGCTTTTCGAGAATGGACCGGGGAGGAGGTGATAAAAGGTGGTAGCCTTTTGTCTCGGGAAACTTTAGTTTGTCGACGACGCTGGAGAGCGGTCGTTCTGTAAGGCAGAGGTTTGTTTCTGAGAGAGGAGGTTTTTTAGCCGGCAGGCTAGAGATAAGACGCGTGCGTTGGGCCGCGTCCCCATGAAATTGTTAACTTTGGCGGTGAGCCACTTCTCTACTGCAAGGGCAGTATTGTAAATTTTGTACATATGTGTAAATGCATAACTGAATAAAGAGTATTTTATTTACTCTAAGTCTGTCTCCTCTCTGATAATTTATGTGGATGTTTTGGCTAGAGATTAGCCAGGCTCGGTTTAACACTATCTACGTCCTCGGCAGTGAAGCTACATTGTGGGGACGTGATAGAGGTCATGCTTGTCCACCTAAATGGTGCCCTCATAATAAAATATCCAGCAAACTGCAGTGAAGTATAGGCGAATGTTTACACGACAAGTGCCTCCGTTAGAAAAAAAATTTTTGTTTACTTTGTAATGAAATTTCATTTTATATCTCAATGAAAGTTATGTCGTATGCCATTTTTACAAAATATATTATAGGTACATCAATCAATTATCCAAGTAAAATTATTTTTAATTTATCTTATTGGTAGTGTGCCGCCAAATTCTTTTTATTAAAAGTGTACCGTGACAAAAAAAGTTTGAGAATCACTGGTTAAGAGGATTTAATGAAAATTTTCTACCGTCAAACATTCGTACACATCTGAAGATTTTATCAAAATCTTCAGATTCTCAAACTTCGATTTGATTGGGCGAGCTAAATAGAATTCCGTAAATGGGATTCAATTCATAGTAGTTTTCTTTGGACTGCGACTTTAGTTCCTACCTCGCATAATTTAAATATTCAGAAGCTGTATATTATTAACATTTGCGATACTGCTGAATGTGTGTACAATTATCCTTTACTTCTACTCCTACCTAAAACGAGACAGGTAAGGCCGTATCAAACTGATTTCACATCTTAGGATAGCCAAAGTTTTGGTGCTCCTTTAAAAAAAGGGAATCTATCAAAAGATTTATTATAGGAAAATTTTGAAATCTTCTGTAAATCTTTAAATTTTTCATAATTTTTTTTATTTGGCACCTCTAAGGAGAGCGCTTTAAGGCAGCTGTTTCTAAATTTGCAATTAATAATTTACGTTGCATAAAATGGGTAATTATCTAAGTTACAAAGTTTAAAATACATAATTTCTAAATGTATCTCAATATTTATTCCATACATCACTTAAAATAAGCGAGGTATGTTGTTATCGAATCCCACACTCTAGGTCTGAGACTTTTGGGATTTATACATTATATAATATTATTCCGAATTTTGAAAAAATCAGACTAATATGATGTAACTATCCGAAAAATTAATTTTCATTTTAGAGTAACCACTTGGGAAATTACTATTATTACGTAATTCCTCAAACGAATATATATATACATATACATACATATACATACATATATGTGCGTGTTTGTGCATCTAAACGTATATATAGGTATGTATGCATGTATATAAAACATTCATTCAATAACTTTATTACAAGAATAAAATCTAGTATATCGGGTTGGATATTATTCCACTAATAATGTTTAATAAGATACAGACCAAAAGTTGATGTAATATGTATAAAGGACAACTAACTATAATGCCTTTTATCGCAGCTAATGAAACAAAACTTTTAGATGATTATGTTATAAATCATAATTTCTCTAAACATAAATTAATAAATAAGAAATCCTAATGACGTTTACTACTTTTAGTTAGCCAATGACAACAAAAATCAAAGTAACTAAAATTGATAGAAAACTTAAATAATTAAATAATTAAAAAGCCATGTGCGAAGGGGGGCGATTTTTTAAGCGTTGTTGTTGCTGTTGTTTTTCAACATAAAATATTAAACTGTTGTTAGCCAATGCGGGCCACTTGTCATTAAAGACATTTGCAGTTTATCCACAAGAATAGTTGATTGCTTTCAATGAGGGCACCGTATACGGTGAACCATTACCTTCCTCTGGTACTACCTCAATTTTGGCCGAGCACATCCCATGGGTGACATCTGGATGGCTCGTACCTTCCCCCACTGAAATCATCGAATGACTCCCCGGTTTACGCATTTAACATGCCCATATCGGACTTAGACAAAAAGTTATTTAATGGCATTCGTTACATTACAAGGAAATGTTACATAATTACCCGTGATACATAAAATCCTAAAGCAGTCAAAGCATTCCCTTAAAACTCTTCCCTTTTATTCATCTCATGTTTTGATATTGTGCATTTCCATTTGTGCATGAATTACATAAACTTTGGGTGGTACCAGAGCTCAAACACGAAACCTATTTTTAAAGAAGAAATCCACATTTTGTGACACGAAATATTGCATGGATATCTATATAGATCACAAATGCACTGGATGGAAAGGAAACCGAATTTTCTTTTTGGGATATAAAAAAATAGCCTTTTTAAGCTACATTCTAGCTAAAAAAAGGTTATTAGCTACTTAGCAAAATGCTACTCAGCTAATCAAATTAATGGTAGTCTTAGAACTTCCGACCTGATGTGTACGATTCCCATTATGATACTTATGATAGATGACTGCGTGATAAACGATACGTTTACCTGTCCTTATTTCGCTTTAAAAAAATCTGTATCGAAAAATAAGCCTATGAATAATGCCTATATGAATTAACGTGTAGCTCATAAACCTCGCTTTTTGTACTCCGTGGAATATATCGTTGCGAGCATGTCGAGCCCAAAAATTCAATAGAGTTCGAAGTCGAAACAAAACTACTTTCGTGAGAGTGGGGGAAAAAGTAAGTTGTTTTTTCACGAATATCGGGAAATTTACAGAGAAAAAAAATCTGTATATTTAAGTTGCTAAGCCGACTTTTTGGGCAGTCCGTGAGAGAAAACTACTGTATCAATTTACTTCATTTTGGTCTTAAACGAAAGATTGCAATCCGTAGATTTGTCAAATTTGGTTTTTGTAACTGCAATTTTTATTAAAGAGCTATAATTTACAATTAAAATTTGATTTCTGTTCATTCTCAGTGGCATGTTTCAATCTGGCTTTAGAAACTTACTGTTTCTGCGCATTCTCAGTGACAGGTTTAAATGCCAAGGAGCCTCTCTAGATCTTTATCTCTCCAGCCATTTTTGTTTTTATGATAATTATGTTTGTGAAATATAAGATAAAACCTGATGGAAATTGTTTATTTCGCGCTGTTTAATTAGAGATAATTTACAATTAAAAATTTGCTTTCTGCGCATGCTCAGTGACAGTTTTAAATCTGGCTTTAGATAACCACTAAGCACGAGGCCGCTTAAACATTAATTTGTTTCTGCGCATTAATATGATTTTCAACATTTGGCAATGATGTGTTGAGTATAATTTGTGTATTAGTACATTTATTTACTGTCTAGCCGTCATGTTTTGACGGGTACCAACTAGTACAAATAAATTTTAATAAGTCTTTCTCAGAGTCGGATATCGCTATTTCAACACTTTTTTATAACGCATAGTATCTCCCAAGTGATAGACTTTTATAAAGCTATCTGGCATCACATGTTTAATTTCATAACTACTTCGGACTCAGATTGAATATAAATGGTATATACTACTTATCAGGGTAAAGAAAAAATAGAAAGATTGGTTGATCTGTGATCATTTTTTTTATTACACGGGGGCTAAAAAGACGGGGACAGAGTTCGGTTCAAATTCCGGTTCATTTTTCAGATTCTGGATGTCTGTACTTCCATCAGGTCTCGAACCCTCAGACTCTGGTCCCAATGTCCAGCGGTCTGATAGTCAGAAATGATCAGACTCGTATTGTTTTCTCAAGTAATTTTTTAAAAATCTTAGAAGTTTTCTAATATTTTGTTGTATTACCATTAGCTTATAAAACATGAACAACCCTCTTTCCGGTTTGCATTCAACAAGCTTTTTAACGTAGGATTACGTTCCTCCATAACGGTCGTCCGGAAAGAAAAGTTTAAGACGCTAAAACCGTCGTCGCGAGTTATAAATCAGGAGTGGCAGAGTAGATATATGTAACTTATTTTTCTTACAATCGACCTATTCTGCATAGGGTTATCACTCATCCTTCTCTTCGTATGTAGGAATTTTATTGTAAAAAAGTAAAGAGGTAAGCAACGATAAGTAATCCTACATTAATAACCCGCGATAGTTTCGTTAGAAGAGACTACCTGAAATTTTTTTTGTTATTTCTGTCTCGATTTCGTACCACTCATCCAAATTTAAAATTTTAGTAGTTATGTAAGATGTTTTATTTTTTAATTTTACAGTTCTTGCCAAATACGTTCTATCTGGTTTATATATATCTTGAGATTCAAGTTTAACTTTTAATATTACAGTATTATAATATCTGAAGATTTTAAATTTCTACTTCATTAGGTTTAAAGCATACTTCAACTGATTTTTGCTAATTGAATCCGGTTTTCAAAATTCTTGTTTGTTTTTAGTTTTATAGTGCCAAAGTCTAAAATTTTAGTTCTTTTTCGCTAACAAAGAATTTTCTTTTCCTTCCCATCGGCTTGCTCACTAGATCACTCTTAGGCCGTCCGCACATGGAGCGACTCAAAGGAAACTCAACTGGTTAGCGACTGAAATTGCTTATCGGTTGCAAACTCGTTAGTGATGCGGCTCCGCACACGGGCCGACTCAAAAGTGATTCAAATCAATAGTTTGCGACCTGTCATGGAAGGAAGAACATCATTATTCCGGGCATTATTTTTAGTTAAATTATTATCAGAAATTAATTTATTTTAAAAAATCGTTACAATAGATTGTCTTTGATCAATCGTTTAAAAATGGACTGTATATATGGGCGCACATATTCCATACAACAAAAAACGTTATAATTTCATTTCATCGCTAGGCAGAAGTCACGTGACTCGTGTACGTCATTTGGCAGCTTGCCAAAAGAGCGGCTGTAACATAGATTGTGTAATAACACGCACAACGCAAGAGAAACTGGCGACTGAAGTTGCCAGCGACTCGACACGTTGAGTTGCCTGCGACTGATTACAAACGCGTTGCTGACGGGTTTGTAACCAGTCGCGCCGTGTGCGTGGCTCCATTCAATTACATAGGTTACTACTCATCACGGACTGGTTTGTGATTGGAGTCGGTTATCAGTTTCTTTTGAGTTGCTCCGTGTGCGGACTGCCTTGCTCTTTCTTGTAACACATATTGCACATAATATAAGTAATTTTGCAAATTTACTGCATGAATTTCACTCCTTGATGGGTTTTTAAAAAATGTTTCTATCACTAGAGAGATTTATTCCGTGCACAAAGGGATCACTGGGTTTTATTTTGTCCTGAATAGTGTTTTATATAAGAATTTATTACATCAGAAACTACTGAAATGTTTAGATTAATTCTTTGATTATGTCCTAAATTATCCTTCTTCAAAACATAAATTAAGAACTAAGAACTCATGACGTTTACTTCTTTTAATTAGCCAATGACAATAAAACATCAAAATAACTAAAATTTACAGAAAACTTAATTAAATAATTAAAAAGCTGTGTGTGGAAGGGGACGATTTTTTAAGCGTTGTTGTTTGTTTGTTTTTTCAATATAAAATATTAAACTGTTGTTAACCAATGCGGGCCACTTGTCATTGAAGACATTTGCAGTCTATCTGCGAGAATAGTTGATTGCTTCAAATGAGGGCACCGTATACGGTGAACCTTCCTCATTGTACTATCTCAATTTTGGCCGAGCAACCCCCTAGGTGACATTTAGAGGGCTCGTACCTTCACCCACTCACTGAAATCATAGGACTTTTCTGTTTACATATTTAATGTACCCATATCCAGCCTAGACAATAAGGTATTTAATGGCGTTCGTCGGGATTCGAACTAAGCCCCAGTCCAAAACTAAACGCGCTACCACTGAGCTACCTAGGACATTAAAATATTAAACTTAGTGTACTTATTATATACCAATAACTTCTATTAAAGGAGGAAATATAAATGAAGGGTCTAGGGGTAAAACCACTTTACTCCAAAAACTTCATTTTGAGAAAAACGAATTTAAAAGTTGGAGTAAAGTAGTTTTTCCCCCCGGGCACACCAAAACTATCACTATTTTTAAAGGCTTTAAAGTGATTCTGCCCCAGATATGAATCCATGTGGTGTTAGTACTCCTTGAAAGCTAGAAGATGACACTGCTAACTCATTTTCGTAAAAATTGCTGTTTGAGATAAACGAATTTGAAAGTTGGAATAAAGAGGTTTTTCCCCCGGCACACTGAAACTTTATCACTATTTTTAACGGCTCTAAAGTGGTTCTACCACAGATGGTGATGCACGTGGTGTTAGTACTCCTTGAAAGCTACAAGATGAATTTGCTAACTCATTTTTGTAAAAATTGCTGTAAAGTGGTTTTACCACTGGACCCTTCAAATTTTTAGTTCAATATTTCATCTAGAAAAATTATTCATGCTAAAAAGCGATTATCTTATGAGCGTAGTTTAATGAAAATTAATTTCTTATATTTTCTATTTAATGCATCTTTTATTTTTGAAATTTAAAAAGGGCCTAATCAATTTTATCACTTTATACTTTTTATACTGCGCAGATATCTTGTTGCAACTTTCGGGTAACGCAGAGAGCACTCCTAACAAAAATTGTTCGATAGGAATTCATTCGTCTTCAGGTGAAAACTTAAGAGATTTAATTAAGTACATTACTTTCGTCACAGAAAATGGAGTAAGGGTGCTCTCAAAAAGTAATTTGGTTAAACTTCTTGTAGGTTTGATGCTGCTCTAAAGCTAATAAAATTTCGGTGGAAAGTAACTCCAGAGGTTTTAGATTTTATTTTAAAAATGCAACGTCTGCTTAGAGTAAAATTACTTGCTTTGATTATTATAAATTAGTTTCCCTGACCTCCATCCAATAAAGATAAAACGTGATCTGGTTTTTAATGCGTGTACCAAAGACAAGTATGCCCGCTATACTATGCTTTTTTTATTTTCCATGTACTTACATAATAAGTGAACTTGAAATTTTCTTCAAATTTATCTATGCAGATATTTTAAATAGGCTCACTTTTCGCATCTTCTAAATGAAAACCACAAAAATTTTTGGGAAAAAAATGCGAATCCTAAATTCTATACATGGTCATCTGATCATATATATATAAAGCATACAGAATTTTTAAACGGTACTCTAAGTTGTTATAGATGACTGATAAATTGCAGTAAATACAGCTCACTATGAAAAGAACCAAGCGTCATCCACGTTTGTGGTGCAGAGGTGTTTACAGCCAACCCAGGAGCTATGGATTTCCGTTTTCACTAATATTTTGAATCCCTACATGGAACAGACGACAGGTACACTGTGGAAAAAGATTCTAAGCGAGGAACTACCACAAATTTTTACTGGTGTATGACAATTTGCAGTCAGTCCAGCTAGAACAGCAGCAAAAAAGAACAAAGCGTCATCTACGTTTAGTTCTACAGTATCCTACTGCTATGGACGTTGGTTTCTTATATTTTCTTATATTTTCTACTTATATTTTCTACTCCCTAGTATGTCATAGCCGACAAGTATACCGAGGGAAAAAAATGATAAATAGTATTCAATCCAGCCCACGAACAAAAGAACAGAGCATCATAACATTTTGCATTACAAATTTTAAATTGCTAGAAGATGATAAAAAGCCTTTATATATCCCCAATTAAAAGGAATTTTATACGAAGATACGCATATTCAGCATACCCAGAAAACATGGACTCTAGGATTAACCCTTAGCGTGGGCGCCCAGCCTAACATAACTAGATCACATGGCTTGGATGTGGGGGGTATATATATATGCCTCTGATTAGAATGTTGTTCAGGGAAAAGTGAAGAATCGCCCACTGCTTGACGCGATTTTCGAAATCGCGAACTTGGCGCGCTCTCTCGTCTTGTGGCAACCTCTGAAGAAGACACTACGCAAGAGCATGGCATTTAAGATGGCGAAAAACTAAAATTAATACAAAAAAGCAGTTGAAAAGAAATTTTCAAAACTGAAAATCGTTGCAATTACATAGTAATTTTTAAAACTTAAAATCGTTACAAAACACTCAAAAATCAAAATACTTTCACTTACCTTAATGTAAAAAACTATCAAAAAAACTATTCGAAATCGGCTTGTATACCACAATTGGCGCGCTTATGAATCTCGTAAAAAACGCCAAAAAAGCGCCAAATAAGTGGGTGATTCTTCACCTTGCCCGTTGTTCTTCTCTGGAGAAATATTTTGATCACATACATCAAATTAAATCCGATTAATAGTCCACGGCTGGCTCGGCATGATCAGCTCTCCATCAAGGATTCTCTGAAATCCTTACAGAAATATTATCTTTTCATATTTTGGAAATTCTTAAACCGTCCCTGTACATTTCGGTTCTCACATCGGAAATGTTATTTTATTCAAATTATTTCATTTAAATTTTTGTTTACAATTTTGAAGCAGAAACAATAGAAAATATATTCATTCATGAAACAATTGCAGAAGCAAATAAATCCAAACGATCTAAAAAAATTGTTGTAATGATTTATTGTTGCAAAAGCAGGTGCTAAATTTATTTTCTCATTCTCTGATAAAACTTCAAACGTGAAGATTGTTTAAGAGAATGATTTTTCTTATTTGAACACTTTGTGATTGAGATATTTTGGAAAAAAAACTGAGAAATGAATTTCAAAGGGAGCGTCTTGAAACGTGTGTAAGTACAACTAACACCTTTCTTTTTTGTTATTCTTTTCAAATTTTAAATACGATTCATGGCTAAAAAAGGTGTTGCAGAAGATTATTTTGTATAGGAATATACAAAATCATTAAATTAACCTATTTCTCAAAACATTTATATTCTCATTTCGTTGAAAAGAAATACTATATTTATTCTGGGGAAAACGAACGAAAATTATGGAGTTATAGATATGAAACATGATTATTAGTACGTTGGATTTGAGCAACAACATTTGAAAGATAGAAAGTCATAAATTATGGCAATATTTCAGAATTAGCCTTTAAATTAGTAAACTTATACAAGTGTGGTACATTTTAGAAAAAAATAAATATAATCATAGCTATATATACATATTAAATACACATACTTACTTGAGTTTAAAACCGCGGGCTACTTTGTTTTAATGTTAAACACTGATACCTGTAAAAAAGCGAATAACGCTGTATAGCGAAAGAAATATGATACTATGCAATAATTTTCCATACAGGAAAAGTATTTAAACAAAATTAAAGTGTTTATAGTTATGACAACATATTACAAAAAATGCAAATATGGATTAATTTTCCAAATAAAGCCATAGGTTAAAAAAAATAGTTATGACAACAAGCTACAAAATTTGCATAAAAAATTCCCATCATAAAACAGTAACATAACTGGTTAGAATATTATCTCTGTTTCCAGTTGTTATTATATATACTCTTATAAAATGTAAAATAATACATCCTTCATGTATGCTACGTTATTTCTTTAGGAGAAAAAGTTAAAATTAATACGACTAAAACGATAAGAAATATTACTTTGACCGCCAGATAATCTTCAAGGACATATTTTTCGGCCCCTAATCTTATTTGACGTAGCATAACAAATTATCAAAATTGAAATAACACTTTTTAATGAATTTCAATTTTTGCATTAAGAGGTTTCGCTCCCTTTAACCCTTTGCTATTTCAATTTCAGTTCCAAGATATCCATGCTGACACATCAGGTATTGTGTTGTCCATTGTAGCCAAATGAGATCGTCATATCGATCTGATGGTGGAAATGCTCTTTCTTCCATTAAACTTTCCTTGTATATTTCCTTTTTGTAAAAATTTATGAATTTCATGAAGGTTTTATTGGACAGGGGATGTCAAATGCCTCTGAATTATTGCCAATTCGAATATTAATATTCTTCCAAAAAACTAAATACAGTGTGATAAAGTTATTTAAAGAGTTCATTTTTCTAAATTATATTTTTGCATATCTGTATGCCATGAATTAGTTTAGAGAAAGATAAAGGAATTCATAAAGTAACCGATGAAGGGAATTTAAATTGATGTATTCGTAAATTCGTGATGATTCTTCAGCAATATGTAGCGAAATAAATATTAAAAAAACAAGAGTACTACTGTCTGGTGTGTGTTTTGCGAGATTGGGAAACAAGACTGATGCTGATTTGTCTCAGCGTGGATCTAGGACTCTAAACTAGGTATGTAGGCTTGATCGTCAGTATCCATCTTGTTCCTAGACATTCAAAATATGCGTCAAGTAATATTTTTGCATATATTAATGCCATGAATTAGTTTAGAGAAAGATAAACGAACTCATAAACTGATGAAAGGGATTTAAATCGATGTATTCGTAAATTGGTGATGATTCTTCAACAAGAGTACTACTGTCTGTTGTGTATTTTGTGAGACTGGGAAACAAGACTGATGCTGATGAGTCTCAGCGTGGATGTAGAACTCTAAACTAAGTATGTAGGCTTGATCGTCAGTGTCCATCTCGTTCCTAGACATTCAAAATATGCGTCAAGCAATACCTGCTTTGAAAATTTACAACCATTTTACTAAACATTCATATAAAATTCTTAATTCTGCTACTTAATAAATTCCTTATCATTCTCTCTAAATTAATTCCATGTATGCACGCATACGAATATATAATTCAAAGAAAACATATCTTTCAGATGAACTTTATCAAAATGTTATTAACTTCTCTGAGATATGCTCATTCGGTATTAGATTTTCAGATAATGGGCAGGTATATAACTTCAAATTACCCTCTCCAATTAGCTGTGAATTTTCATTAAATGCATCAGCTTTTACAAACGACACATTTAAGAAAATTTAAACAACAAAAAAACGTTTCTGAAATCATAAGATCAAAATAAAGATCTCATTTGGCGAGAGTTGGCCACAAAATTTCTGATACACCGGCTTAAATATCTGTAAACCTTATTTAAAACTTTTTTATCCAAGTTTCGTTTATCCTTATAGAAACTGAATGAAATTACATTATTATTATATGGTATTTTTAACAGGCATGAGATAAAAGTATTAAAAACAACCAACACGTTGAATTTCGTACTTAATATTCGCAAAAATTGTTTATGGTTCCTTATGATTTAGAATATTTGTCAGCGCAATAACTTTTGAAGCTCGATAACAAAATGTCCTGACGATGAATTTATAGGAAGTTCTATAGTCTCATGGGAAATGCTTGTAGATTGTAAAGACATACATCTATTTCACGACTTACAGGTCGCGTAAGATCTGAAGTAGAGCTTATTTTCCCCATAGGTTCTAGAGACTATCCATGCAAACTTTGGAGCAGGTCTATTGAAGGGTTTGGGAATGCACAATGAACAGACAGAAGATATTTTAGCTTTAATTTTAGAGACAATTAATATAAACACATTATTATAAATAAATAATATGAAGAGTGTTTAGTTTATGATGTAGTTAATTTTTTTAATCTCTTTTGGTCAGATTCGGGCGTCCTGAAGCTACCGGAAAGATTTACAAAAAATAACTAAAGATGATCTAAAAAGGTAACAAAAATTCGATATGTAAATATACATTTAGTGTTTAGGTATCAGTCACATAAAGTCAATTTTTCGTAAACACTCTTACTTTAACCACAAAAATTTTACCTTTATACCTTTGGTTCTCCAATGCTCTTACGCAGGAAAAAGTATAATTTACCGAAAAAGAAAAGTTAGGTTCATAATCCTCGATATCAAAACATGCTGTTTCCCAGAATAACGTCAACCCCAATTACTTTTATCATTCAATAAAAATTGGAGTAAATGCCTTTAGAATTATGCTTAATTAATGAACAAGGACAAACATGAAAATGGTAGCATTTCTTCTAAATTAAGTGATTTGAATGATAAAAACAAAAAGAATTAGTAATATGATATGTAAATAGCACAAACTTCATAAAAAGACCTCTACAATAACGAAGTTCTTTCACAGCTTAGCCACGGTATAGACTAATTTTTCACTATTCTCACATATATGTAAAAACTAAAACCCTTAATTTGTATTCCAGTACAAGTAAAACGGCACACTTCGCAACAACAAAATACCCCTGAATAGAATAGCTATATATTTAATCAGTGTTCTTTAAAATCGGACTTGAATTTCAGGTGCTACATTAAATTTTAATTACATTTTATTCAGACGAAAGACTGTGATTTAAATATTAAATTTCACTGTGCACAGGCAGGGGAGCGACTGAAAGAAGAATCATTCATTAACTGCGAGAGGTAAAATTCAATGACTTTGTGCTAATTGATGATGACAGAACGTCTTTCATAAATTTTCAAGGCACATGATGTAATTTTTTTTTAAATGTAGGTTCTGGCCAGGGTAGAAAATGGGCAAATATAAGGAAAGGTTGCCAGAACTTGACAATTATCGCTATAATTTGGCGCGCATCCAAACCGTAATTAGATGTAGTTTTTCATGTAAAATAATTTTGCTGAACAAATTAAAATAATGGAAAAAAAAACTATTTAAAAAAATTTGCTTTCAGATTTTAAAAATACATCAAATACATTACTTTTTCTTCCTTTGGTAAACGCCGCTAAGGCATAGCTATATTGTTTCATTGGGAACGTTGGCGAACTTTATGAAGGCAGAAACACAGATCTGTCTAGGGGTCTTAGTCTCGGTGGATACGAAATTTTCGCACCGGGAAATTTCATTATGCCCCGAGAACAAGATCCTAAGAACTAGCACCTCAGTGCTAATAAAACGCTAGTAACATTATTATGGTGTTAAATGCTTCTAGGTATCCAAGCAGAGAATTCGGCATTTTGTTGCCCTCGGTCGCCAAGTGAAGTCGCCATTTTGATCTGATACTCACTACTCAACGAGAAAGTACACTACTCGTTGCACATTTCTTTCCTTTCTCTTTGAGTCTTTTCCTTTAAATGACCTGTTTTTTGAAGAAAGTAATATACAGTGACCACCGCTTATAGTGATCAGTGGTTATAAGAATCAACCGTTTATAAGAATCAATATCACAAAAACAAAAACAAATTTATTAGTTCCATGTTAAAATTTTCGCTTTAAAGAATCAATCCACCGGTTTTAAGAATCAGCTTACACTCTTGGCTATCCTTTCTTTTTTCCAAAAAAGCAACTTAAACCCCCAAAAGGCACGAAGTTCTTGCTTTATGTTTTTTAAAGAAAGAGTGATAAGATGAGATGGCATACAGTTGTAAAATGCGCTCTTTTCTTTGTTAGACATAACATAATAGTTTCCCCTTAAACGCTTTAGCACATCACTGTCCTATTAGCTTGACCCGTGGGCATCTTTACCCGTCCGGATCCGATTTTCCTTTTCTCCACTGGCAAACAAAGGCAGGGACTCTTTTTCCCACCTCCCACGTCCTGGTTGCGGCTTCCTGGACCCTGAAACACATAAATCTTCGGCGAAGTGTCCACTATGACTTAGGCAAACGTGACATTAATAGATTCAGCACGTTATCAAACCGTGAAACGTAAGCTAGAAGGTGAATCTTCGTGTGAGACTATTGGTATTGAAAGAGGTATAAACAGCCTCCTGAAAACTCCATTACGTCAAACTACCATAGAAAACTTTTTCTTGCTCCCTTCCTGTTGTTGAAATGTTAAAACTGTTAAGTAGGTATGTTATAACAAATATCGGATTTTTTTCTTCTTTTACTATAATTATATGTCTACTTATACATCTAGAAATTAAGTTGTATTTTTTAAATTATAAAAAATAATTTTAATAAAAGATAATTAACGTAAATTAAAGAGTATTTTATGGTGAATTATCTCATATGTATATATAGGTGTATGTGTGTGCCTGTCCAAAAACCTAAATTTCGGCTATAAGAATCAACCGCTTATAAGAATCAAAAACAGTAATAACAAACGTGATTCTTATAAGCGGAAATCACGGTATTTCATTGATATCTAAAAGCTCCTCGGAGACTAAAATTTTAAATTAAATGCCTGTCCACATTCTCAAATTCTAATAATACCTACAGCAAAGTATTTTACGTATAAATACGTCCTTCGAGAGTCGTTTTCTTTGAATTTTTCATTAGCATATATGCACGATACGTTTCAACTTGTCGAGAAAAGACAATCAGAATTGTAAAATAGCTGAAAAAGGGAAATTTTAACACCGTTTTGTAGATTGGCATTAAAACAGCAATGAACGCAATTGCGGTACTTGTGCCTTTGTCAGAGGGAGAAACATTATGGAAACTCATGGTAGCCTGAAAATTTAGAACTCCAATATGGCTTACTTTAGACTCTAAATTGGCGAGAATGAGTGGAAATAGTCAGGTATTTTGGACATGGACAAATCATCCTAAAATGTTAGAAGCTTTCTTTGTTCACAGAGGAGTCACTTTTCAAAATAATAAGAAAGAACTCCTCCCGATTCTTGAATAAGGAATAACGTGCAAAGATTGAAATATTTAATTTAATTACCTCAAATTAAACCTTTATTTCGACCGTAATTTGACATAAGCTTGAATTCTTCGTGAGCTATGAATAATGGGTAGACCTGGTATGTGGTCATAGAAGTTTAGCGTTCAGTAGAAAAGATGATTTAACGTAATCTTTTGACAGTAAATAGTGCAGTTAATTTATTTTTTAACAAAAACCAATTACAGCATCGAGTTTATTCTGGGGTAATAAAAAGCAATGATAAGAATGTTTTTAAATTCCTTTATGTGACTAAAATTTGAGTAGCGATTGACAAAAAATAAAATATGAAACCCGAGTGTATACACTTTAAGGGAAAATGATTCGCAGTTGAGTCAGTTGCCAGAAAATCTGAAGAAAAAAGACGCAGGCATCTATAAATAAAACTGATATGATGAAATGTGAGAGTTTTATTTTTAAAAAAATAATTTCCAAATGAAGGTATAACAAATATTTGTTTGCTTTCCAAGCATAGATATCAATGTGTTTTGTTTGAGGGGGAAGTACAAGTAACATTCGCCAAAATGTATCGCCCCAACGTTATGATCGACAACGCTCAGCAGTGGTTCTGCGAACAGAAAATGTTTTTGCGACAAACTTGGCTACGGCTGTTGCAGAATTAAAAAGTAGATATGACGGATGTCAAACCGTACCTCATTCAAGTCAACTAATATGGATTAATTTTTAAAGGCAAGTACTAGTGAGACAGCAGTTGGCCAACTGTGCAACTGTCCAGCTCTTCTTTTACCGCTAGAGGGTGTAAATAAAATGCTTATAGTTTTGAAATCAAAAATTAATGTACGCTTCTGTTTCATTTCCTAATATACCAATAGTTAGTGGTCTAATTGGTTTTATGCGTTAAGGATTTTAAATGTATATATTCGACTCTCTAATAATGCCTAACTTTTAACTAGCCAATTCAGTCAAATTTCATAACTCCTTAATTGATAAAGTTTTTGATGATTCACTCTTCTTGCAGGTTGCCGTTCTTACAAAAAATTAAAACCAACTTCCTCATGGGCCGTAAATGGCGTCGTCTCTGCCGCCTAACTTTACATCGAGCGAACCGTCTTTTTCAATGTATCGACTGCGTTATTTTTCGACTGATCTTGACAACGACTGTAGAGTACGTGCGATCTTTATCACTCAGTTTTCGTATTTTATGACTTTATTACCGATGATGACCCATACACCCGATTATGACATTTTTTAAAACCGAACTTTGTCTTTCCATCTGCCATAGCCATCCTCCCACCACAATCTTTCATTCCTCTATCAGTAAGCACCTTCCAGCTATACCATCATACAAAGCCATCGACCTACGTACCCAGTACCATCGGGAGCTTAAGGCGGGGTGATTTATGGAGAGCGGCTTAGTAACCTACCTCCAAGTGGGCGGCTTATCAGTGACCGCTCTCACCACTTCACGTAGGGACGGCTTAAAGGTTACAGAATGATCAAGAAAAGAATAAGCTTACAGAAACTAGACCATATGGAACTTAAATATTTTGAGGGAAGTCATCGAAAACAACTCTTCCTCAAGTTGGTGGCCTCAAGGTTTGAAGACATTGGTTCGTTGTCCAGTCCTGCCAAACACAGAATCCAGCAACCACCTTGAGGCAATTGACTGTCTCGCATTACGCATTTACTTGCAATTGACATCCAGCACACGCAATGACTGTACTTGTGTTTTATGTACAGAGAATGATTGTAGATTCTGAAATAAATTTCTCGAATCGTACATCAAATTTGTATCCCTAAATTTCTTTCTTTTTATGAAAGCATATGACGTATGTCATACACGTACACTCATATGACAAATTAATCATTTTTACGATTCTGATATAAATAGTTGTGCGATTTTATATAAATATTTCAGCATTCACATAAAACATAACTGTAAAAATTATCTATTTTATAAATACTAACATAGTCACAAAAAAATTTTATACTGCTTGTTACAATATGCAGCTCGTCGAATCATCTAAAACTATTATATATTCAACCCATAACAATGACTTTTCCTATTCATCTATATATATAAAACAGTTCCGTAACTGACTGACTCATTCATTCACTGACTGACTGACATACAACGCACAGACCAAACCGCTGGACCTAAAGGGCTGAAATTTTGCATGGCGATTCTTCTAATAGTGTAGGGGTGCACTAAGAAAGATTTATCAAAATTTCTTCTTAGATTTTTTTAAATTAAATTTTTAAGCTGTTTTTTAAACTTTTTTTACGTTTGCATTTAAAATAATACATTGAAGGTTATAAAATTTATATCACGAGAAAGATCATAAAAATTCCTTCAAAATGAAATTTATTTCGAATTTTTATCTCCATTTCCTGATTTTTGGTGAATTTTTAAAGATTAATTTTTAGAATTTAATTTATTAAATGCTAATCACGTGATTTCTTTTTCTGGTACTTTCAATAAATTTATCGTCACGTGCGTAAGAACTAAATAGACAAAAAAAAATATTTTTTTCTCTTTCTAATGCAGCAGACGATTGGATATTATCCCAAAAAAAAAATGCATATCCCTTACGATTTTTTTATAAATATATATATATAGATAGATATATATTTTACATCAATTGTATACATTGATCATCGCATTTATTATAAATATATATATATATATATTTATTTTTTGGCATAAATGGCATACGTTGACCGTTGTATTTAATTTGAATGTACTCCGTAGCGAAGCGCTGGTTTTCAGCTAGTACATACATATATTGGCTTCAGTAATTCAAAAAAGAAATTTGTTTCATTATAACAAATCTTTTCAAATTGATGTTTGACGTAAGAGAAAGTGATTGCATATATTCAAGACTTTATACTTTGCTCGCACGCGTAACATATTTTAGGGGAAATGCTACACCTGACATTTCCCGTGGTAAAACTTTGATTTAAGGAACTCATTATTCCCGGGTGAAAAATTATTTATAATCCAGAATTTTCTAATATTCCTGAAAGTTCTCCAATAAGAATGTTTTAGAAAAGAAAATGCTCTTTATTTTTTTAATGAAAGTCTTTTCTCGAGTTTAATAAAGTATTTGACAGACATCTTAAACGCATCTGTGCAATTGTGATATATTTACATTAACACTGATATTAAAAGGAAAACTGCCATCAAACTTCTGGTTTCTTATGTTGATTTCAATTTGTTAATTAATGATAATGTACGGAGTATTTTGAACGATTTATACGAATGCCCGTTTTATATCTTTATATCTCTTGCAGCTAAGCACAATTGACACATCATAAGACGCTAAATCTTTCTTTTCAATCACCTGTCGTTTTAGAATGCAGGACAACGGCCAATTCATCTTTTCTCATAAGGCACTTTAGATTTTAAGCTTTAAAGGTACCTATCATCTTCCCTTTGTCGCCCCAACATACGTAGGTAAGCGTTCTCCCACTCTTTTTCGGCTGATAAAATTCCAAATCTACTCCAGAACCCCACACACCCACACACTCATTAAAGCATCCTTAAGGGGGTCCAGGACACATTTTAAAAAAATTTTATCCATTGAGTTAAAATTTTTGAATTTTTTTGTGATGGTTAACCATATAATTTGTAAACAAAATCATATCATAAAGCTTCTCATAAACTTGCTTTTAAATTTTTAAATTTAGCATTTTTAAAAAAGTGGGGTAAATTAAATTCAGTATAACTCGAAATATTATTTGTCGAATTTCAAAACTTTTAATTTAATTAAACAGAAATATATAAGTTTTTATTTTAATTCAGCATTTTTAAAAATGTCAATTTTTAAAAAAAAATTAAAATATTTAGTCCGTCTGCACACGAGGCAACTCAAAAGAAACTGATAACCGACTCGAATCACAAACCAGTCCGTGATGAGTCGCAACCTATGTAATTGAATGGAGCCACGCACACGCCGCAACTGGTTACAAACCCGTCGGACGGGTTTGTAACCAGTTGCGGCGTGTGCGTGGCTCCATTCAATTACATAGGTTGCGACTCATCACGGACTGGTTTGTGATTCGAGTCGGTTATCAGTTTCTTTTGAGTTGCTCCGTGTGCAGACGGGCTTAGAGTAAAAATTTCAAAAAAAAGTAACTTATTTTTTAAAAATCATATTTTCAAAAGTAAATATTTTTTAAAATTTGCTGGATCAAAATCAAAGTAAAATAACTGAAAAAGACGAGTTCCAAGTTTGAACTATTTATCTTTAACGGTTTTTGACTTATAACAATTTAAAGACGAGAAATGGTGAAAAACCTTTCGTGCGGAAAAACGAATTTACAGGTTTAAACACAAATTGGCTACTATTGAAATGTTGCAAAACAAAAATTAACATCTCCTGTTGTAATTAAGATGAAACATGATTTAAACGTCAGTTTTAGCGGAAAAGAATGCAAAATTTTTTAATAAAATAAATTTTTTTTCGAAAATTTGAAGAATTTTGTGCCCTGGATTCCCTTAAATTCTTCCGTTAAGTAAATTAAAAATAATAAAACCTACTGAAAAGGTTTAAGTGCTTATATGGTTCATAAAAATATTTTATACTTAAACGATTTATTTATTCCTTGATAAGAGTCCTTTATTGAATTCAGCATTCTAAAATTTAACACCCTTGTGGGAGGAACCCCAACTGCAAAAATATGTCCTCCCACGAGGGCATTTAATTTGCATTTTGTCATCTTTAAGCACTCTTAAATTTCACACCACAACTCGTGATCGATGATGGTTCTTTCCGGTGTGAGCTGGAAGTCTGCATTTCGTCAGCTACCAGTAAAAATTCAGCGAAATTCAGCGCATACATATCTTTTTCTCCAGTGTACTTATAGGAAATGCCTTGCACAGGAGCTTATACCCAAGGCAAAACCTATTACAGTAAAACCTTCGTTTATTCGGAACAACTGGAACCATAGGTAATCCGGATAATCCAGGTAATATGAGTAATAAGCAAAACAAAATCCTTAACTCAGTGACTTACCGTTTATTACTATAAAAAAAGTTTTGTAACAAAATTACATGGTATTGTTTACAAGACATTAAAAAATATAAAAATAACTTTTCACATCATTTCTTAAAGAAATGGTAAGTCTAGTAAACCTTTCTTAAACTCAACAAAAAGCATTTTATTGCCATAATTTATTGTACAATCCTATGCAGGAACTGTACATTGAATCAAACTAAAAAGCAAATATTTGGTGTACTTGTAGTTACGTTCTTGCTATCATAGTTAGAAATTATTATCTAATGTGAACATTAAATAAAAATAATTTCTACAAAATTGATCCGGATTATCCGGAGATTCGGATCAACGACGGCCGGATAAACGAGATTTTACTGTACATCCAAGGATGTTGAATACGCTGGATATGTATATTATTGCAATTGATGCTCCTCCCACAAGGGATCGTTTTCCTTACATTTTGTCGAATTCCAGACTTCCAAGGGCCATAGAAAATAAAATAAAATTTCTAAACCATCCGAAGATTTCTAGAAATCGTGGCACCCTGCATCGATTTGGTTTCGTTTGGTTGAGAGAGCTACTGTCATTTTTGGCTACACGAGGACTAATTTGACCGGGACCTACTGCTTAAACCCGATTCTGAACGCTACAAACATCCATGCCAAATGTGGGACTCGAACCCACAGACTCTGGTACCGTGTGCCAGCGCCCTAGCCATTCGGCCATCATCCGTCTGTTGTACACTGCATCGGATGTGTCTGAAAGCCATAGACAGCTATGGATCTAATATGGAACAAAAGTGGCAAAAATATAGTAGAATATCGAGCCCCGAAAAGCACACGCATTTTTGGACTTTCAATTGCTACGAATTAGACTAAACGAGGGTAGCTTTCCGGCCTAGACATTCGATGTTTTAGTAATTTAACATAGATTTTACGTTGAATTTAAGAATGCAGTTTTTTTACCTAAATCATCCACAGGCATACGTGTAACAAATGAAAAAATATCGAAAGAAGTAATTAAGAATTAAGATAAAGTGAGAAAAAACTATTGGTCTCAGTTCGTACATGCTTGCTCTCACTGACATTCGCTCCAAGAGATTGCGCACCAGGCGTATATCACGTGATTGACTTTATTTTGGGGGGGAGAGGGGGGTTTGTTGTTGAGGCTTCTTGCTCTGTAAAGTGAGTTATTGTTCCAGTGTCTTCGCATTAAACAGTCTTGTTAAAAATTTGTCTCTTTAATTATGTCAACACTTTACTCACAAATTACGTACACTTGCGTCGCATTTAGTACGAATGCACCGAAATCTGAAGTACTAAACATTGTTAAGTCATTATCAATTATGCTTTACTTTGTAGATTAAAATATAAGAGGAAAAGGTCTCATTCAGTCACATCGACTTTAATAATAGTCCCTGCATGACTAGCAGCGAAGTGTATAGCTACATTGACATCTCGTTTAATATCTCATCAGAGACACCGTGCTTTTGTTTCATTTTCTCCTGTAGTGGCTACTGAGGATGATATTCGAAACTCGTGTGCGAAACGAGTTTTTCTTGTGCAGGCTGTTTTACAGAGATAGCCGGACAATGGCCGAATGGCTAGGGAGCTGGCATTTGGTACCAGAGTGAGTGGGTTCGAGTCGCACCGTTGGCATGGATGTTTGTAGCCGCTTTAAGCAATGGGTCCTGATCTAATTAGCCATCATATAGCAAAAATATGACCATAGTACTTTCACTCAGTCACTCAATTTACAGAGATAAGCACAATGACTCTAAAACATTCAATAATTTTCATATTATATTATATGTATAAAATTAAAACCAGCTAGAGAAAAGAATGTATAAAGACTGCAGCAAACCCAAACAGGAGGGTATTAAAAGATTAACTTAATCAGTTAAATTCATACAAATTTAATTCATGAAATCTTGTAGGAAAAAGTCCAGATAAATTTAATTCACGATTACGTTAAACTTCATCTCAGTCAGACTCTAGGAAGTGCAGTACAGTAGTTCAGTTTTCAATCTTATGTGTAAGAGACGTCTTCAGTTTAACATGTCTTGAAAAAAAAATTTTCTTGTCTCAAAAGATGCTGATTACACAAGGGAAAACAAATTTAAATAATTACAAGATAAAAAGAACTTTTTATATACCATGTTTTTAAATTTTCTGTTGAATCATATAAACTTGACAATTCTATGTATTAATAAATACTTTTTTAAAATTTTTTTGATGAATTATCCCATCAACTTGAAAGAAAACGAAGTTAATTGGAAGTTAACTTACATTTAACTTTTCGTTCCCGTTCCGGCCAATAGATGTCTGAACCAGTCTACAAAACAAAATTAACTGAAAATAACTGAAAATTAATTTAATTATGCTTAAAGATGGCTAAAAGTATTAAAAATGCACTATCATCGTGTTCTGAGCTATTCTAAAAGTTTCAAATGTGTAGTAGATCGGGAAGTTAGTTAAAAATTGACCGGAAGATTTGTACTGGACAAACACACACACAAACAAACAAGAAAGCAAGTTAATAAAAACATGGTAATAAAAAAATTACACAACCAGTATAATATGTACATAAATGATCATCTTCACACTTTCTCCAATAAATGTCAAAAACAAGTTCACTTTACCAAGAAAAAAAAATATCAGAATAGAGGACATAAAGCCGCCGAGATATATTAATTGTATCTCACTTTTAGCAATTAGTGTGAGAATTAAAAAGAAATATGCTTTTTTTCAGATTACTTATACGCTTTCACTTAATTTAGTTAAGAAATTAGTGATGGTACAGTGTCAGTGACAAAAATAAGATGTAAAACTAATAGAGAATTAGTGCTTAAAAAAAAAAAGACAAAATTTCTAGCTTCACATGACGGGCAGTGATACGTCACAGGCAAATGTCATATGCGGATGAAATCATGCACCTCCTGCCATTTTCGAATGTTTGAATATATCAATATACTACATATATTTTCGGATTTATTCTTTTTTTATGGAAATTACGTCACAAACCCTTCGGCAACGGAATAGAGGTTTCAGTGTCGGTTCCTCGGTGAACTAGTTTTTTAAACATTGATTTTATAGCCATTTCCCGCCATAGAATATATATTGAAGCTCAGTCTAAGATTTATGCTACAAAAAAATAGAAACTTCTGAAAATTGCTAAACATTTGTTTTTCAAAGGTATTTCCATTTCTAAAGTAAACACGAGGAATGAGGAATTTTTTTTGCGTTGTCGTTCCACTAGAATTATTTACGTAAGGAAAAGATTTGTTTACACATCTTAATTCTGAACGTGCTTAAAATTGTTTAGATGAACAAATAAGTACATTTATAGCAGTGTTCTTCATTCCTTTGCATGCAATGCACATACTGTAAATACTTGCATTTTACATATATACATACATACATATATATATACTAGCTGAAAACCCGCGCTTCGCTACGGAGTACATTCAAATTAAATACAACGGTCAACGTATGCAATTTATGCCAAAAAATAAATATATATATTTATAATAAATGCGATGATCAATGTATACAATTGATGTAAAATATATATCTATCTATATATATATATATATATTTATAAAAAAATCGTAAGGGATATGCATTATTTTTGGATAATATCCAATCGTCTGCTGCATTAGAAAGAGAAAAAAATATTTTTTTGTCTATTTAGTTGTTACGCACGTGACGATAAATTTATTGAAAGTACCAGAAAAAGAAATCACGTGATCAGCATTTAATAAATTAAGTTCTAAAAATTAATCTTTAAAAATTCACCAAAAATCAGGAAATGGAGGTAAAAATTTGAAAAAACTTTCATTTTGAAGGAATTTTTATGATCTTTCTCGTGATATAAATTTTATAACCCTCAATGTATTATTTTAAATGCAAACGTAAAAAAAGTTTAAAAAACAGCTTAAAAATTTAATTTAAAAAAATCTAAGAAGAATTTTTGAAAAATCTTTCTTAGTGCACCCCTACACTATTAGAAGAATCGCCATGCAAAATTTCAGCCCTTTAGGTCCAGCGGTTTGGTCTGTGCGTTGTATGTCAGTCAGTGAATGAATGAGTCAGTTACGGAACTGTTTTATATATATAGATATATATACACACAAACATAGACAAACATTTGGATCTACATGCATATATATATACACATGTATACATACTAACATATATACATACAAGTACATATATTCATACATATATACGTACACATATATGCATACATATCTATTGCATGCTTACACATGTTCCGCTCTTATGCCATTAACACTGTTTATGCAAGGAACATCTTATAATTCTGAATGTGCAAAATTTTTTATATGTGCAAAGAAATGCATTTATAGTACAATTCCTCGATTCATTTTACCTGTAACAGCTATATTGTAAATAAATACAGAACCATACATACATATATATGCATACATACATAGATATGCATATATCGCACCTCTACTAGAAGAGTGTTACATCTCAAAATAGCCATATTTTCAGGAAGAGCTAAAGAGGATATATGTCGAAATTTCATTTCTTGTTTTATGAATGCCTATGATAATTTTGGGAAAACTCATTGATCGAATTCCTCGCAGAAGGCAAAACTATATACTATTAAAGTTGTTTTCAATTTTTAAAGCATGATTTTGAATTTTAATTACAAGATTTAACCCTCTTCTAGTAACCTCGTTTTGTCAGCATGACTGAAAAACTTGAGGGAATACTGTCATATCTCTATGTTAATGCACAATCTATCTAAATTTTTCACAATACAAAGAAAAAACTTTAATAACATGAACAGCAGATTAGAAAAAAATACAAATTTATTAAATAAAAACATTTATTTTCTAAATAAAATTTAATGAACATTTTTATTACCGGAACATTTTATTACAACAACAACATTAGACACTGACAAAATTCTTATTTTCATTCTTCGCGCACGAGCAAGTTCCCCCTCCTAGTTGTGGAAGAGAGAAATAAGTGCCATCGAGGAGATTGTGTTGGTACTAGGCTTATAACATTATTCGAGAATGAGAAGCACTTCTTATAGAGCATTGTGGTGCAATTATCTCAAAATCGAAAATTTCGGAGATATATCTCACCTCTGCTAGAAGAGTGTTACATGCATACACATAAATACATGCACTTACACACACACACACACATATATATATATATATATATATATATATATATATACAGTAATTTCCGCTTATAAGAATCACGTTTGTTATTACTGTTTTTGATTCTTATAAGCGGTTGATTCTTATATCCGAAATTTAGGTTTTTGGACAGGAACACACACACCACCTATATATACATATATTAGATAATTTACTATAAAATACTCTTTAATTTACGTTAATTATCATCTATTAAAATTATTTTTTATAATTTTAAAAATACAACTTAATTTTTAGACGTATAAGTAGATACACCTGATTATAGTAAGAGAAGAAAAAAATCCAATATTTGTTACAACATAACAGTTTAACATTTCAACTACAGAAAGGGTGCAAGAAAAAGTTTTCTATGGTAACTTGACGTAATGAAGTTTTCAGGAGGCTGTTTATACCTCTTTCAATACCAATAGTCTCATACAAAGATTCACCTTCTAGCTTACGTTTCACTGTTTGGTAACGTGCTGAATCTAATAATGTCACGTTTTCCTAAGTGATAGTGGACATTCCCCGAAGATTTATATGTTTCAGGGTTCAGGAAGCCGCAACCAGGACGTGGTAGGTGGGAAAAAAGAGTACCTGTCTTTGTTTGTCAGTGGAGAAAAATGAAATCGGATCAACGCGGTTATGATGCCCCTAGGTCAAGCTAATAGGACTGTTTTTAGTTAAAGCGTTTAAGAGGAAACTATTATGTTATGTCTAACAAAAAAAGGGATGTATTTTACGACTGTATTGCATCCCATCTTATCATTCTTTCTTTTAAAAAGAATAAAGAAAGAACTTAGTACCTTTTGAGGGTTTAAGTGGCTTTTTTGGAAAAATGAAAGGAAAGCGAAGAGTTTAAACTAATTCTTAAAACCGGTGGATTGATTCTTTAAAGCGAAAATTTTAACATGGAAATAATGCATTTGTTTTTGTTTTTGCGATATTGATTCTTATAACCACTGATCACTATAAGCGGTGGTTACTGTATATATATATATATATATATATATATATATATATATATATATATATATATATATATATACGTACACATATATGCGCTTCGCCATAACCGTCACCTACGGAATTAGGGTATGTATGCATCTTTGGCTTTTCATTAGGATTGTATGTGTACTTGCATGTATGGTGCGTTGAGCCCTTACTGTAAGTTGTCTCTGTCTTCTCATTTTCTTTTGACTATATGTTTCAATGGGGATCTCGGGGCCTTGGGATGTCTTTTGGTTATACCTGCATCCTATTCAGAAAGTTCCCCTTGAGGTGACTGATTTGGTTAGGCTCCCTGATGACGAGACCAGTCGGTTACCTCGATTTCCGGTTCAGTTCCGGCACTACTACAGAATCTTGCCTTTTGTGGGTGGAGTCCTGAGTGCTTGATTTCTGTTTGTTTGTTTTCTTTTTGCCTGCATTCTTCTTATAATTATCTAGCTCTGTTGGATTATCTATTTTTAGTTATATTTGTCCATTTTCAATATAAGGATATGAAGCAACTGCGCAATCTTTTATTGAAAAGTTTTGCTTTCATTGCTAGGGTAGGTTTTAAGTTAACTTGTTTGGCAATCTGTGCTCGCTTTTTAACTGTTAGTTTGATTTGCTTATTTTACTTTTACATTACATATATACATACATATTATATATATATATATATATATATATATATATATATATATATATATATATATATATATATATATATATATACATACATTTATTTATTTATTTATTTATTTATTTATTTATTTATTTATTTATTTTTGTATACGTGTGACGATATTAAGGACATAACTATGTCATCTTCCAAGGTAGGATATTTATGTAAACCTCTTGATTATGACATAAGTAATTTATTTGTTCATGACAAAACTCATACACTGAGAGCTATATACCTACACAAACACCCGTCGAAATAAATTAAAGTTAGGTGGATATAGAAAACAAATACAGATAGGTACGTATCGATAGCTGTACAAATAAATATGATCTGATACAGATCAAAACAGGGAATCAACTTAGAGAGGTAAAGAGAAAGAGCTTGTAGCTGTTACATGCTCGTATAAAAATAGATTAATGCATGTAATGCATATTTCCATACTGAAAAGAGTTTGCTCAAACTAGGTTAATTTCAAGTTGTAACCTAAATCAATTAACGGAGTAAATTTTTTTCAAAATGAAACGAATGCGATGTCATTTTCTATTACTTTGAAATATTTGAGCTCATCAGGGATAAATATTCTTCACATTCCTAAATTTACACGCAATATCTTAGAACCTTTAGATAATGTGTAAAACGTTATTTTAAAAAAAAATTCGTTGTTCACCCATTCCTGCATACTGTCTAAACTTGGAAAAGAAATTTTATTCGCCTTCAATGTATGTATATATATATATATATATATATATATATATATATATATATATATATATATATATATATATATATATATATATATATATATATATATACACACATATACATATATACGCATACACATATACACATACACATATATATTGAATGTGTGTGTGCGTGATTTTGCTTGTGCCGGCCGGAAGTAAAAGGCACCAAGTCTAATCTTTACAAGTAGACTGTTTTACATTTCTCCGACACATTTTTTTAGCTTTTTTGTGCAGAGCTTTAACTTGTACGCTTATATAGAAGCAACTATACCAGTTAGAAATAGCACCATGTCCAATCGTTCTATCAAGGTAAACAGCTGTAAGTGAATTTTAATTGAACTCTTTTGTAAAAATTAATCATCGTGACTTAGTGCTTTTTACATCCAGTACACAGGTGTATATATATAATATAATGTAATAAAAAAAAAAAAAAAAAAATATAGATATATATATATATATAATTATATATAAATATATAAATATATATATATATATATTTATATATATATATATAAATAATATATACACATACACACATGGGTTATGATAAAGAGATAAGATTAAAGTAACGAAATGCTTTATTTTTTAAGGGTTCGTGTCTATTATCCAAAACTTGGTCTAAAAAGAATTTTCTTTTTCTATACTTTTATTTAAAAAAAATATCTAAACTCTAAACTTTTTCAGTAGTGTGTCCAAAAAAGTGGGCGAGATAAATGAACTAAGTAAGTAATTTTAAAAATGAAATGTCATTTATTCTTTCTTTCATAAAATTGTTAAAGGGTGGAAAAGAAATTATGTAGCTTCCATTTAAACAAGCACATGATTTCTCAGGATTTAACAGTCTATTTAATCCTGTGTGGTAAATTTCCAGGAAAGAGATCTTTTCTTTATATTTTGACATAAGGTTACTTTAAATATGCAGCGCCATCTGTTGCTGACAATCAACAATTCCTTACAACGGATGCATCCAATTCATCAGGGAAAATAACAACACAACCTACATATACAGAAACTATTCTTCATAAGAAAATTAAAAACAGTTGAGAATAAAAAAACAAACTGTAAGGGAAAAAACCAGGATCGCGATTTTAAATCCGCCCCCAGGGTGTTATTGATTAAATTCCTTATTTTTTCTCTCCCTGTTAAACGTCGCCTAGACAATGCTATATTACTTCTTTGATTAGACATTTTTGGAGAACTTGAAAGAACCGCAACTGTATCAAAGTGTTAAAAACAACAGTAACTGTGCTAAATAATTTTCAATTACCACTATTGCAGTAAAAGACTATTTTCTATACTACAAAACTAGCGATCTGTTTTATCCGGTTTGAGGATTTTAAACTTAGGGTTGAAAGTAAAGCAACTTCCAAGACCTCATTTGCTTTAGGTACCTTCAAAAGTGATTTTGCAATTTTTTCTTATTTTGTCTTCTTATCTATTTTTTGTAATGAGATGCAAGTTAAAACTCTGAAAAATGTACAAAAAATTTTAGCTTTTACATTAAAACTTTTTTTCAAGGAGAAAACTGGATACACATTTGACATTTCTGCAAAACATAACTCAAAAACAAACAAATATATGTGTTTTCTGTGTAAAGAATCAAAAATCGTAGTTTTGAGTAAAATGGGAGGGAAAAAAAGGCTTTTGTAAAGTCAGTTTTTTTTAAGTTTAATTTTTTATTTTTTTAAAGTAAATTTTTCTAATTTCATTTTTGTTGAGTAAAGAGTGTTTAGTCCTTGATTGGGACATAACCCCTCTTACACTAACATGTTTGGGCTTTGTTTCCCATATCCCAAATTTTCCCTGATGAATAAAAATATTTAAGAGTGGAATTAGACTTGACACTCTTTCTGTACCCTGCAGTAGCCCTTGATTTTTCAAACATGCCTGGTTTCAAAACTAATTTTAGCCCATTTTGGGCTTAACACCCTCTGCAAAGCAAACACAGATATATTATTTTATAAATTGGAGAATGAAGATAACTTTCTCAACGGAATAGAGTATTCTCAAGATAATATTCTATTTATCTCAGAAGCTGTAGCAATTTAAGTACTTATGTACAGAAAAATTGCTTTAATGGGCGCGGTGACTCAGTTGGCAAAGGCAGCGAGCCACTGTAATGAACGTCACTGGTTCGATGCCCATCGCTGACAAATCCCCCGTCATGTACACTAACGGCGAAAGGTGCACAAAAAAATCTGTCGTGGCTGCAATGTCGTCTAAGTTCTCAAATTTACCTCTGGAGGTGCGGTGTCAAGTGGTTTCGTCACTTGACTCGGTTCAAAATTGCGCGACCGTTTCGTAGCCAAGTCGGACTCCGACCCTTGCAAGGCCTGATTTAGAAAATTCTTGACTATAGGCACAACTCGGGATGGGGGGCCCCTAACACTGATGTGGGCGTAACCTTTCCAAAATTGGCACACAAAAAATAATCATGAATCATTGTTAAAGTACCATTTTACCAAGAATTGGCTATTTGAAGCGTAGAAGCAATTATCAAATAACATTATCAAATAACAAAAAGCAATACAATATACAGTTGGCTCTCTGTTTAACGACGCTCTACTTAACGACGATCTCTATTTAAAGACGATATTTCCCAGTCCCGGTCCCTCCGACGTTATGGGAAATTTTATTCTTTCACAAATTCTGTTTAAGGGCGATCTCTACTTAAGGACGATTTTTCACGGTCCCTTGAAAGTCGTTAAACAGAGAGCCAACTGTATTAACTTCATCATTAAAACACCAATACAATGCAACCAAAAAAACTTATTGATTCCTTATATACACTATAACATACATATGACTATACATATGATGAACCAATCAATCAAATTTGAAAGGATATATAAGAAAATTGCTATTAAAAATGGTAAAATTTTTTTTAAAAATTGAATAGAGAATTTTCTTTCAAAATAAAAATTTTGGGGGGCCCCCAACATTCGTGGGCCCCTAGGCCCGGGCCTACAGGGCCTAATGTAAAATCAGGGCCTGGACCCTTGTGGTGCTAATTAAAACCGGAGCCGCTCCCCTTCAGCCCAATAGCCTTTATATAGGACTTGATCTGATGTTGCTGTCAGTGAAGGGGCATAAACGACAATAACACTTTAAATTCACTGTCAAATTCATTGTCATTTAGAATTTACACCAATGTAAACCAAAAACTAATTAATCTACAATGATGAGCGTACTCTATTCCTTTTATAAATATTTGAAGTGCAACTCCTTAAAATTTTAAGGCATTTCATGCATACTTTTTTACTGTAGGATGTTTTGCGTAAAGAGAAATGGTGAAAAAAAAAATTCATTCTGAGAAAAAACCACCTCTGGTTATAAAATTCTTTAAAAACTGTTGCTAAAATTGATACTACTCGGCTCTTAATTAAGAAAGAAACGTAATTCAAATGAATTAGAAAGATAAAATATTAGGCTTTAATATTATTGTGTAAGTGAAAAATCAATTTTTTTTAATCGAAAATGCAGTTTCAAAGGTATATGGATACATTAATCGAATGTTTACAGAGGCTGTTCACACATTTTTTAGACGATGTATATTGTATTCACAAAACTAAATTACATAAAATTCTTGTGTTTTAAATGTTCTATTTGACATCCCTTATTCTGAACTATCTTTCGACACCGCAATTTCCAGGATAATAATGCCTTTTGAAGTGTCAGATGAGGTATTCTATCACATTCCTCCTGAACAGCTTTCCAGAGTCCTGTAAGGGTTTTGGGACGACGTTTGAGTAATGCAGATTTTAAAAGTCCGAAAGCATAAAAATCCATAGGTGATACATCGGGAGATTTAGTCGGGATATCAGTGAAGGGTATGGTCTTGATACCAGTTTTTTGTTTCATTTCTTTTAGGAGATTTACAGTGGATTTTGATGTGTGACTGCTAGCTTTGTCCTGATGGAGTCTCACAGATTGATGGCACTGTGGGTAAAGCGATGGTATTTCATTCAGAAAAATTGGCGATAAAATATGTTCCTGATAGTATTTGGAGTTAATTTTAGCATTTTTTTCCACTCTCTTTATTTTTAACTTGCCATTATAAGAAAAACAAGCAACAATCATGAATCCCTTAGAAAAACTTTCTTTCGATTCTTTGAACCATGTACTTAAATTTTTTTCTTTATGATAATAAATGGCTCTTTTTTGTTGCAATCATTTAAATACACCCATTATTCATCTATTGTGACAATTGTTTTCCATTTTTCTTTGGATAAGTGTTTCTCATATAGAATTCTGCAGCGTGTCCTGCATTCAGCGATATGGTTTGGAAGAAGACGATGCACATTGCGTTTTTTCTCTTTCTTAAGATTTAAATCAACGTTTATCATTTTGTTTACAGTGGACACCGAGCATTTTAATGATTTTGCAACTGTCCTTTGACTAGGGGGATTTTCTTTTAACATTAAACAACGTACCTTTGCAATAGTCGAAGATGTCCGTTTTTTCCTTGGATACTTGTTTGGAATTTTTGTCCCACTTGAGGCTCCAATTTGACGTTTTTTTCCTTTCTTGTTGACGATATTACCTATCGACGCTTTAAATATCACAAAACCATGACTCTCACATCGTTTTTAGATAACAGAGTATGCATATTTCTCTTCGGAAAGAGCATAAATGTAGCCTTTGAACCACTTTTTTGTTAAAAACGCCATTTTGAAAAAAAACAAAACTTTCAAGCCGCAGATGATAATTTTGACTTTTAAAAACATAGTACAATTGTAATTATTTCTTTTGCAGCAAACGATTTTTTATTACCGCTTACCAAAATCGTCTAAAAAATGTGCGAACAGCCTCTGTATAACAGAGAAAAAAATGACGGGAGAATTTTAATTTTTTTATTCAATATACCGTAAAATCTTGAGCATAATTCGCACTTTTTCTTTCACATTTTAGTCCACAAAAATGAGGATAGGTATTATACTCGTGTACATAAAATGCAGTTTTAAACATTGAATAAACGACAAACAATAGATGAGCTGTATACTAGTGAAAGTGATTAAGACTGATAATGACACTATTGTTTGTTTTGAATTAAAAATTTAAGTTTTTTTTGCTGCCTAATTTGACGTTTTCGTTTATTTGTATTACAAATTTTATTTATGTTAATAAGTATTTGTGCAATCTTTAAATAAAATATTGAAAAGTTATGGGTGCATATTATAGTCGTATTTTAATTTTTTCTGAAAATCTCGAGCAAAATCAAGCATGCGTATTATAATACACGTGTGCGAATTATAGTCAACATTTTACGGTAGAGCTTATTCTGGACTAAATCAATGTAAATTTAAGGACATGCACAGCATATAAAGTTAAAAATATTTCTGTAATATATTCTGTGTATTTGAACTTCAGATACGTTTAAATATAGGGCCATATTTAAAAAAGGGCATATAATTATTTTGCTACGCTTTGTTTCACTTTATAAATATTAGCTGAAAGATGAGAAAAATATTATGTAGCGCTAAAAACACGCATCAAATCACCCTTCTATGCTCTACATCTTTCAGGAAAAACATTCCTGAAACTGCCTCTCTTGGACGCGATGAAAGCGAAAGGAAAACCTCCTCAAATAGGTACATAGCACGTGCAGCAAATTTACGGACGAAAATAGTATTCGCTATAGTTAAGCACGGTTTCTTTCATAAGTTATACATCATCTTGTAAGAACTGAAATTTCGCAACCAGTAAATCTCCTCTTTTTGCATACATTTGTCTTCAGTACGTTTCCTTCAACTCTCTAATGCATTTACATTTATGACAACAAAGAAAATGGTATGCTAGAGTATAAATGGGAATAACGCTGGGGGAAAAAACACGTCTCGATGTGTTCTTTTTGCAATCTGAGTTGCTTAAAAGAAAAAAAGTTCTGTACATGAATGATGATCTTCGAACGTGTAAATGAATAGATATTGTACAAACTGTTATTCTGAAATTTTAGAAATTGTTATGAAGACAAGAGATTTTTAAAAAAAGTGGTGTGAATTCCGGGAAATACTTAAGGCTGCTATGTACTAAGAAAAAAAATCGTATTTCCCTTTTCCTCTTCTTGCAGACTCTTGTGGTGGGAGAAGTCCAGTTGACAGTTTGAGAATTTCACCCCCCTTAGGATTGACATTTTGAGGGATTGTAATGGCTCTCTCTCTATATAGGGGGGTTAAGCGCTGCCCCCAAATTTTTTATTTAAAATATATTTTTGTAACTATTTACAGGTACATACATGCTGATAATCAAATAAAATTGGTATTGTCAGATAGCCTGAACTTTTCTGCAAAGCGCTACAGGATTCATTTTATAAATTTCGTCCAACGAAGGAATTTATGAGCGTTTAAAACACACTATACCAGATTTTCCCCCGCGTAATTTAAATTTTAAAATATTAATTGCATTAAAAAAACGAAAAATGTACATAAATGTAAAATTTCTTTGTCTATGACAGAGTACAATTTTTTAAAAAAATCTTTGAATCCAAGTCGGCAATCCGTGGACGCATTTTCTCCATAGGTTAACATTGAGGTGAGTGAATCCAATGGGGTTAGTACATAGCAGCCTTAAGACTGCTGTGTATTAACCCTATTGGATTCGCTCACCTCAATGTTCAACTATGGAGAAAATGTGCCCAAGGATTGCCGACTTGGATTTCAATATTTAAAAAAAATTGTACTCCGTAATAACGAAAGAAATGTTACACCTTGGGGCATTTTTCGTTTTAAAAAAAGTAATATTTTAAAATTTAAATTATTCGGAGAAAAATCTGGTCTAAAGTGATTTAAACGCTCCTAAATTCCTTTGGTAGATGAAATTTATAAAATGAATCCTGTTGCAAGGCGCAGAAAAGTTCAGGCTGTCTGAAAATACCATATTTATTGGATTATCTGTATTTACGTAGCTGAAAATAGTAGACACATTTTATCCATAGGTTAACAGTAAGATAAACGAATCCAATTGGGTCAGTATACAGCAGCCTTAACTGGCAATAAAATGGTTAAATACTTAACTGCGAATAAAAATTCCATCATCGTAATTCGCTGTTATGCCGGCTGGATATTTTTTTTCTGACATGAATTCGATTGAACGATGAGATTAATTTGTTGCTACGAATTTGAGTTCAAAACTCAACGCTTCGAAAAATCTACAATAATCTGCAAAATCTATTTTTCTCTCCAATGGCTGTCAAATGAAAATTGTACGAGTGTTTTAACGAGACGTATGACTGACTGTAAGTGCAAATGACACGCCATAAATCAGACATGTCATTGACATTATTGGATTATTCAAGTCAAATTTTGTCGCCAGTGAGTGTCGACTGAAAAGACCTGAGAAGGACGAAGAAGCCGTTGAAGTTACAAATGAACTAGGCATTAAATCATGATTTTTCTAAAGAAACGTTAATTATGAAAGGCTATTTTACATAAAGGAAAAGTAAATTACTTGATTTAATTTTTAACTATCTTTCAGATAGATGGGCAGGAGTGTTACAAGTAAAATAAGTGTTTCACGTTTTTGTTCATAAACAAGAACTTATCCTTCATTACACTTTCGCAATGCAAGATTATATCAGTTAATACAAAATTTCTCTAGACTCAAGAGAAACATTGATTTCCTTACTTGCATCTGACAAAACCATCCGATTCCTCTACTGGATGTAACATTTTCCCACTGCTCTCCTACGCATTCATCTGGCTTTCGGAGAAACGACTATTCGAGCGTTTATCCCATGTGCCGAATAAAGCCAATAACTTCCTCCTCGTAATAAACTATTTCCCCAGTTTTCATTTGATTTATAGTCACTTATCTGAAAACTTCCCCCATACGAAACCAAGGAGCAAGTGCATGGGATAAAACTTATGTACAACATCTGAAAGCATTCATAAAAATAGCTTCAAGATTCCTTCCTCCAGTTTTTTTAAACTGGGCTCAACATTAACGTTACCCCCAGGACACTCGTTACCCATTCTATGCTAATGCCCATGACAGGGCATAAATTTCTTATCATATGATAACGCAGCAGCGGTTCTCTCTGTAAATCGGGATTTTGATTCTAGTGTATGCTAGCGAAACTTATCAATCATATTGCGCCCATGCTACGGGTTCATTGCATTTATAATTCTTGATAGTGTTCCGATAGTTTGCCAAACTGGTCACGGATCCCCTTAGGTCAGTCCCCTCCAGTGAAAGATAAGAAATATCGCCGCCGTCCACACCCGAAGGTTATGCGGCCCTTTAATAATAAAAACTAATCATCCCGACGGCAATCCAGCCCAACCGGGTCCCGAAGTTTGTTTTTTTTACAATTCGTTTACGTGTCTTTTTTTCAATTTGAGTAAAAAAACTATCCACCTACCCCTTGTAGGGGGAAGTGCATCTTCATAAGTTCCTGCATAATATTCTTGATATACCTTCTACAATGATAATCCGTAAATAATTTACCAGGGGCCCAATCTTCAAAGCCCAAAAGTAAGATTTTTCGTGCTTCAGCCCATTTGCTACAAATGTGCATACAGTGCTTTATAGTTTGTATATTACCACACTCACAAAGATCTGTTTTGATAGACCCCTATACAGCCATGTTCCGTTATTGCTTGATTAACAAGGAAATCTGCCGACAGTGTTTTCGCAGAAACTCTAGGGAATACCTCAAATACTTTCCTTCCTAAACTGCTTCTCACCCAATTTTCTTGCCATATATTTATGTAATAATTCTTAATTTTATTCTTAATATGTTCTTTAGTTAATTTATAATTTCCTGTTATTTCATTCAGTGTTGTCGCTTGTTTAGCTGCAGCGTTTACCATCTCACTTTCATTAATCCCACAGTGGCTTTAAACAAGTGTAGATTTACTGTTATCTCATGACTTTCTATTAGGTTTTCTATATTTCCAATCCTATCTCCCTTAAAATAATATCCCCTCTGGTGAAAAGTCAAATATGTCTGGGCATGGGCGAAGATATCTGGGCAGATCCTTCTGATACAGTGCTGCGGAATTTAAAATAAACTACATTCCGCAAATGAATTTCATTTTCTTTGAAGTTCAGTAGCTTGATTTATTTGTTAGAGTAACTCTGATGTGGCGAGATTAATTATATCAACTTTTTTCAACTCAATTATATTAACTTTTAATGATATATTAACTATATCTATGGTACCTTTACTCAAAGCGCGTAAAAGCCATCGGAATAAGTAATTTTTTGTGTATTCTTGAGCAATCATTACATCTACAAAATTGAGAAACATCCATGAGTGAAAATTTTAAATTGTAAGTCTTGATCTGTAAAACTGTTAATGATGTAACAGAAAAATCAGCACCGAAACCAGTAACATGAATATAAAGCCTTTTTGGTATCCACTGTGTCAATCCGTATCTCAAAAGCTAATTTAGTTTTCATCAGCAATCATAGGCAGAAATTTTTTACTTATCATTCCATACTATATAGGCGTTCTTTAGCTATGCATCTGGGGAAGAAAGCTGAAATTTGCTTTTGAAATTCAAACTTAACCTTACCTACAGCTACTTGTAGCGAATATCTCAAGGTTTTTATATTAACTTTTAATGATATATTAACTATATCTATGGTACCTTAAGGGCGTAAGTCAAAAACAGTGATTTTTAGATATTTGTTAGTATTGATAAAAAATAACAAAATATTTTACTTGTATAAAAGGCTTAAGTTTATCAATTTTGTATACAAAAGTACATTTCTTTGTACAAAAGACTCAAGTCGAAATCATTCTTCTGCAATTGGTATAAAAGCCAATAACTTAGTATATTTAAATCACTGTTTTTGACTTAGGTCCTTTATACCGGGTGCCATAGATGTATTTACTCACCCTAAAATGTTTCTTGATTTGATAAACACTTTAGATAAATGAATAAAAAAATTTGCAGCCACGTACTACTTAAAAAAACCATAAACACAGTTACTAATAAAAATACGCTTCCAATCAAATTATTCTATAACTGTTTCGTAATATTATTATGATACTGAGTAGAATGGTTCTAAAAACATCCTTTTAGGGTGTAGGGAAACGAGTAGGGATATCAGTCTTGCATAAATGTCTAAAACGTACCAGTTAGGGCCTGTTCACATAGGAGTTCATTGCGTTGCGTTGCGTTAAGAAAAAGATGGCGTTGAGATGAAAATAAACCAATCATATGACTCCAAACGAGTAGCAATGAAATTTTTAACGCCTATGATTGGTTTATTTTGGTCTCAACGTCATCTTTTCCTTAACGCAACGCAACGGACTCCTATGTGAACAGGCCCTTACCCTCCCTAACGAAGTTGACAGCCCTAGGTATGATTGGGAATTCCATTTTCCTCATAAAATATTCAAAAGGTAATGATACTCACTCCTCCTGATGCCGACGGTGTAAGGAATTGCAATATTACCTTTCCCACTTTAATGTTTTATGCAACCTTCACTTTGGTAGAAATTAATCAACTTTGCAGTGCTTGGTAAGTTAAATATGACCGTAGAACTTTTATTTAATTAAGTACTTTTTAAAATCAGTTGCATCAACAGTTGCATTGCTTTTTTTTTTTTTTTTGCAGTCAAAGAAATCTGTTGTGTTTTAGGTAATATTTATCATTCTGACGAGTAGGAAATGTCTCATTATAAGCGAAATCTGTCGCGTGAAAAGCGAAATGGGAAGAACAGTGAAGGGAAAAAGCACATCATTTCCGTGAAACTGTAGGAATATAGGATTTAAGCATAGCAATACGTCATTCTAGTTTTATCTAACCACGCGGGAATCAATTCTTTCACAAAGGACTTTCCGAGATGAAAACAGTACATACTATCTATATAAAATAGTTCCGTAACTGACTGACTGATATACAACGCACAGACCAAACCGCTGGACCTAAAGGGCTGAAATTTTGCATGGCGATTATTCTTATACTGTAGGGGTCCACTAACAAAGATTTTTGAAAAAATCTTAGATTTTTCTAAATTAAATTTTTAAGCTGTTTTTGTAACATTTTTTAAGTTTGCATTTAAAATAATAATCGGAGGGTTATAAAATTTATATCACGAGAAAGATCAAAAAAAGTTCCTTTAAAATGAAATCTTTCGAATCTTTACCTCCATTTTCTGATGTTTGGTGAATTTTTAAACATTAATTTTTAGAATTTAATTTATTAAATGCTGATCACGTGGTTTCTTTTTGTGATACTTTAAACTAATTTTACGTCACGTGCATAACAACGAAATAGACAAAAACAAATTCTTGCTAATGCGGCAGACGATTGGACATTATCCAAAAAATATTAATATGCAGTAAAAGATATGTTCCTCAAACTGTACTATATTAACTGTACAATATTCTTTAGTATGTTCTATTATATTTAATTTGAATATTTTCTTCTACATTATTTTGTCTATAAAAATATCCGTTTCGATTTTGTTATAAATGTATTTTTTTACATTAATTGCTTACATTGATCGTTGTATTTATTATAAATATATATATATATATATATATATATATATATATATATATATATTGGCATTAATTGCATACATTGACCGTTGTATTTAATTTGAAAGTACTCCGTAGCGAAGTACGGGTATTCAGCTAGTTTAAAATAAGTGGGAAACAACACCCATCACAACTTAAAATATCCAGACTCAGATTTACTAGAATATCAATGGTAATTACCGTTGGTCAGTGATTACACCTGTTGCATTCTATAGAAATCGCGCGAGACCCAGTACATTCATCCAATATATCTTCCAGAGTAGAAGAATCTATCTTGTAACTAACAATCAAGGAAATTAATAACTCGTTCATGGTAAATCTGAAGTGTCTACTGAAAATTCTGAGCATGTCAGTATTTCAGAATCGCTTACCTTATTTCGTGATAAAGATATTACAAAACTAACTATCACCTTCATTTATTAATATGGTAATAATTTTACAAATATAGAAGTATATTACTCGGTAATATCTTATTACGTTATTCCTATGCCAATTTTTAAGTTAATTTACCAACAATTTTGTTAATATACCTATTGTTGGATTAATATAAGCATTATTTGGTTAATATGATACATATGTTAAGTTAAATGGCCTTATATAACGGGATGGTAAGTTCAAATTTATTATTACGTTAATTGGTGTTTATTTTTATGAGTCGGTATTTAGTGTATGAGTTACCCAATGGGTGTATGTTATTAGGTTACCGATACCTACATCCGTATCGATAAAATAGGTTTTTTATCAATATGGCTTATAGTATTTAGTATTACTATTTAAAGTGTATAATAGAAAAGATAGGCAATAAAGCCAATATAATAAGATTCCAATTTATAGCTATTAAGCATGTTCACAAAAATATTTTGCAACTCTGTTTCACTAAGGTGTGATGGAATTCGGTTAATATAAGTGAAACATAACTTTAAAACTTAACTTTAATTGATATAATGACTCTGTTGGAAACTTTCAACAACAACAAATGCATGCCAAACAAATTATAAGCAAACGAAGCATAAAATGCTGAGCTCACGACACCGAAGGCATAAAGTATGAAACAATGTGATGAAACTAACGTGTTCGTTCACGGGAGCTCGCCGATTTTCGACTGGTCATAGAACTGTTACAGTTTAGATTATTCTAGAAGTTTATTTTGGAACCTTGCTTTTATAACGGTGCCCCATAAAAAAAAACTCTGAAAATGAAGAGTCTACAAATGACAATACATTACAAAACTATGAAAACTAGATGTTAACATGTATAATGTTAATTTTGTACCTATGAAGGCCTCTTAATTAACAGGTCTTTTATTGCAACTCTGGTAAACCAAGTAAAGTCATACAATACTTCCGTTTTTGCCCAGTAACAGACAGTTTTAGGTAAGTAAATTCGGCTGCATTAATATGCTTCTAAAATGCAGTCTTTTAAGTATACAATACATGCTTTGGATAATTTATCAAAAGAGGAATTTAGCAAGTGCTTCAAAACTGAAACGTGGTCAATACGTATATAGCTCCCACACAGCTATTTTTTAAATTTTTCAAATTTCTGAAAATTCCAAAAATGCCTCAATATTGTTAAAGGTATTATCTTCTTTAAATTATTTCACATAAAGACTTAAATGGTCGGGAGATATTTCGAGGTATACATAAATATCTTTAAATCTCTGAAGTCCTTCAGAGAAATCTATTTTTAAAAATTAAGATACTTAAAAAGTTCTTAACAATATCGCTCTCACATGGAATCCAACAACCTTCATAAAATTTAGATCGTACTTATGAAAGTCATGGAACCTAGTATTTTATGATAGTATTGCATTTTCTGTCTCCATTTCATTCCAAGTTCATTCATACGCCAGGATAAGGAGTATATGTATACGCAATCAAAATTGAATCGTTCTTTTTATTTAAGGAGTTCGTATTTTAAGAGCCGTCCGTGGATTTTTCAACTATTGGGGGCTAAATTCTGTCAGTGAAACACTGAAATTCAACGAACTTTTTTTTAGTGTGCGTGAAATCTTGTCAGACCAGAATACAGAAAATTACACGCAGGTATTCTGAGTGCTTTCAATGTTCATTTACTAAGCAACAGGTTAAGAAGTTAACATTTTTTTAATAAAGAAATATATAATACGATAATTAAATGTCTTAAATATTATGCTCATTCCGACATTTGAGTTTTACATAGCCTTTCATATACAAGGTAAATCGGATTACAATGTTTATCAGAAAACAATATCAAGAAACATTTTTAAGCTAAAATTGTCTAATGGCAGGAACAGAATAATACTAAGTTACTCAGATTTATAAAAATTTGAAAAATCAAATCAGCAAAATGATCAAAAATTCTTTAAATAAGGGTTCTCATTTAAGTAATTTTAAAAAAACATTTCAAGAAATAAATATATATATATATATATATATATATATATATATATATATATTTATACCATGACAATGTACCGGAAAGTTAAGTTCCCGTATTTTTTTAATGTAATTTCAAATATAGAAATTTCATAGTTTCCCTACCGAAAATTCCATATCAAAATAATCCGAATTGCTAAATATAAATTACTCAGTCATGTATGTAAAACGATAGATATTTCTAACATGTGTTACTAATAATATATTTGACTAACGTAATAAAAGTTTTGAATATATTGCCATGAAAGGGAAAGGAATATTAGAGTTTATCAGCTATTTTGCCTTTCATTACAAAGAATCGGATTTTTATCATCAGAAATTTTTTGAACTGTTTTAATGTTAAACCACTTTTATAAATAAGGCTTTTACATTTAAAAGAAATTTTGTCTAATTTCTAACAATCTGTTTTATAAATGTGCTTCAATAAAGGAATATAAAATAAATATTTTGTTGCCTAAAATACATTTCAAAAATATTAGATTCCAATACGTCATAAATTTTTCATAAATTTCAAAACATTAACATAATTTTTTACTTTTCTAACAAAAAAAACATGGTCAAAATAGAAAAATCTGTTTACTTACGGGTTGAAGCAAAACTTTTTTTTTCCAGTTGTCTTCACTAATAGAAATTTTTATGTCACTCTACGAAAGCGGTGCCGCGTATGATTACTATAAGAGCGCGCATCGTGAACACGATTTCAAATGGAAGAAGTTTACCGAGAAACTCCGTGTGATTGCGTGGAATACGAACTGAGTGAAATCTGGCGTCTAAATCGCAACTCTTAAGAAACCACGATCGCCGCCAAATTTGTCGCCAAATGAGAGAACTCCAGTACTCCATAAATTATTCCAAGTTTTTGTGACATCGGAGAATGCCGGATTCGCTAATACAGAAATGTGAACTCTTTATTTATTTGATTATCGAACGCTAGGTAATTTTTATGCGCTGGTGAAAAAATATTATCGGGAATGCATAAATAAATTAGAAAAGAATTCAACAAGTACTTTGCAGCAACAGATGTTTTTAAAAATTTTATTTAGTTAAAAATAATATTCTGCTGAATGAAAAATTGAGGAAATATGTATTATGACAAATACAATGAAACTCTATCTCATTTAATTCCAAAAAATATTATTTGGATTTTTTATGGTTTCTGAATAACTCTCAACGGTGTTTTTACCGTACGTTTCACTAGGATGGTCTCTACCTTTTAAAATTCAGATCATCAGGTTTGAAATTAATTCGTTATAGCTTAACGTACTACCTTAATTTAATCAGATAAGCTAAGGATGTATTTGATTTCTTAAAATATTTAAGCTGGTGCCAATGTTACGATCTTTTTTTACAATGAAACGTTTTAAAACGTTCCGTAGATTACAATATTCATGAGCTTCCAGTCAAAAATTAAATATTATTTTTTTCTCTGTTTTATTACCGGCTTACAGCTATATTAAGCTCATTTCAGTTTATAAAATACAGTTTTATAATGTATTGTACAGTATGGTTAGCCACTGATCTGAACATCCCTGGTTCGATGCTCGTCGCTGCAAATCTACCGCCGTGTTCACTAATGGTGGCCGGGGCACGTAAAATAGGGCGTGGCTACAATGTCCTCCAAGTTCTCAAATTTACCTCTGGAGGTGCGGGGTCAAGTGTTCCGGTCTCGCACTTGACTCGGTTCAAAATTACGGGACCGGTCATTTGGCCAAGTCGGACTCCGACCCTTGTGGTGCTAATTCAAAACAGGAGCCGCACCTTCATCGCCCATAGCCTTCAGGACTTGATCTGATATTACTGTCGGTCAAGGGGCATAATCAACAACAACAACAACAACAACAACAACAACAACACAGTATGATTTAAAAACTTTGACAATATCTAAATACCATACATGTGTAGTTTTTTCTAATGTCCCTGGGGCTCGAAGTACAAAACGCCAGAACAGTGTTCACAAAAAGATAATAGACCAGTCAGTAGATGCATTGTATGTTGCAAACGGTGGGGTAGATTCTTTTATTTTTTTACTTGTATATATGGGTCCAAATATGTAAAAAAGAAAATGCTAACACGGGTGACCTCAAGAGAACTTTTGGCAAGCAAAAAGCCTCAAGATATTAGGACTTCTTTTGTTTTTTCGCCTATAAATCCTAAACGGTGCATCCTAGCGAAAAAGTTTCCATTAAAACAAATTAAAGAGCATTAAATTCTACGTCGAATGAGTACCACAACTTAATAATTCGGTCAAGTTGTATGGTCGAAAACCATGGTCAAAAAACGACGATTTTTCCCAACTTTGTCAAAAACTGAGATATAGTACTAATGAGTCTGCAGCTTGGATATGAGTACTCTAAGAGAAAATCTCACAGCATAAAAGTTGTACAGCATCAAATTCTGCGTCCACTGAGTACCAAAATTTTTAAATTCGGTCAAGTACACCTCTAGAAATTTGCAATCTCCCGATGTCCGGCAATTGGCATATAAAAGTACCTATGAGTTACAACACTTCAACAATACGGGTGTATATCTTACAGAGTTATTCTTGCTTTAGTATCATCAAATAATGATTTAAAAATGTGAATCAGTTAGGAGAAAACAAATGCGAAAACACATGAGTAAATAAGAAAATACATGAGTGTAATTAAAAAAAATACATAATAATTATATACCATGTTTTATTAATTTACATGATGTAAATATATAAAAACTGTTAATAATAGAAATGACGTATTAATAGGCCTTATGAAGTGTAAGCGTTGCAAAGCCCGAAACCGGTCACCAAATAAAGCCATCCAAAGTACCTGAAAAACCATTAGTCAATAAAGATAAGTTAAAAGAAGTGTATAATATAAATAAACAAAGTTATTACTTTGCTATAACTTTGTTTTATTGTTGGTCTTATTGCTTCATCTTTACGGTGTTAGTATGCCTCATCTTTTCCTGTGCCGTTTGGATGGCCCCGGCTCCTCTACTGGCAGCTCTGAAGGTGGTAGGAAGCTCTTATCATTCTGTTCTGGTTGTTCCTCGGGCTCCAATAGCTGGTTGAAGCTATATGCTTCGTCATCGTCAACCACCGGTGGTAAAGTGTTGTCACATTGTTGAACACAGCAGTGCTTTCATATGGAAGAGAACCTCAGACCAGCCTTACGACAAGAGCAGGTTCTACTACACGCTATCTTGAAAGCGCATGACACTGTCTTGAGTAGAGACAAGGGATCCATGTCTCTGGTGGTTTTTAGTGGCACTAGACCCGCATTATTGAGCACCCATCCCCACTCCTCTGGGTTCATTGTGTTTACCAACAATGTCTGCATTTGCAAGCTGCAGACCTATATATAGTACTACAGAGGCTGTTCGCACATTTTTTAGACGATTTTGGTATGCGGTAATAAAAAATCGTTTGCTGCAAAAGAAATAATTGCAATTGTACTATGTTTTTAAAAGTCAAAATTATCGTCTGCGGCTTGAAAGTTTTGTTTTTATTCAAAATGGCGTTTTTAACAAAGCAGTGGTTCGAAGGCTACATTTATGCTCTTTCCGAAGAGAAATATGCATACTCCGTTATCCAAAAACGATGTGAGAGTCATGGTTTTGTGATATCTAAAGCGTCGATAGGTAATATCGTCAACAAGAAAGGGAAAAAAACGTCAAATTGGAGCCTCAAGTGGGACAAAAATTCCAAACAAGTATCCAAGGAAAAAACGGACGTCTTCGACTATTGCAAAGGTACGTTGTTTAATGTTAAAAGAAAATCCCCCTAGTCAAAGGACAGTTGCAAAATCATTAAAATGCTCGGTGTCCACTGTAAACAAAATGATAAACGTTGATTTAAATCTTAAGAAAGCTAAAAAACGCAATGTGCATCGTCTTCTTCCAAATCATATCGCTGAACTCAGGACACGCTGCAGAATTCTATATGAGAAACACTTATCCAAAGAAAAATGGAAAACAATTGTCACAATAGATGAATCATGGGTGTATTTAAATGATTGCAACAAAAAAAGAGCCATTTATTATCATAAAAGGGGAGAAAAAAATTTAAGTACATGGTTCAAAGAATCGAAAGAAAGTTTTTCTAAGGGATTCATGATTGTTGCTGGTTTTTCTTATAATGGCAAGTTAAAAATAAAGAGAGTGGAAAAAATGTCAAGATTAACTCCAAATACTATCAGGAACATATTATTTTATCGCCAATTTTTCTGAATGAAATACCATCGCTTTACCCACAGTGCCATCAATCTGTGAGACTCCATAAGGACAAAGCTAGCAGTCACACATCAAAATCCACTGTAAATTTCCTAAAAGAAATGGAACAAAAAACTGGTATCAAGGCCGTACCCTTCACTGATATCCCTACTAAATCTCCCGATGTATCACCCATGGATTTTTGTGCGTTCGGACTTTTAAAATCTGCATTATCCAAACGTCGTCCCAAAACCCTTACAGGACTCTGGAAAGCTGTTCAGGAGGAATGGGATAGAATACCTCTTCTGACACTTCAAAAGGTATTATTATTCTGGAAATTGCGGTGTCGAAAGATAGTTCAGAATAAGGGATGTCAAATAGAACATTTAAAACACAAGAATTTTATGTAATTTAGTTTTGTGAATACAATATACATCATCTAAAAAATGTGTGAACAGCCTCTGTATATCTCAGTTTCTGACAAAGTTGGAAAATTCGTCGTTTTTTGACCATGGTTTTTGACCATACCACTTGACCGAATTATTAAGTTGTGGTACTCATTCGACGCAGAATTTAATGCTCTTTAATTTGCTTTCATGGAAACTTTTTCGCTAGGATGCACCTTTTAGGAGTTATAGGCGAAAAACCAAAAAAAAGTCCTAAAACTTCGAGATTTTTTTGTGCTGCCAAAAGTTCTCCCGAGGTCGCCTTTCCCGAAGTCGGTTAGCATTTTTGTTTTTTACATCTTTGCACCCATATTGTCAGGAAATGAACCTATTTTCGCTCCCCCCTGTTGATTCCCCGACCGGAACTGCTTGCTTGGAGGTGGTGGAGCGAGGGGAACCCGGTTGGCGGGAAGGAGAAGCAAACTGGTTGGACATTCTCGGCCCGACTGGCAGAGAGGAAAGGTCGGGTGTACAAGAGCTCGCACGCGTAAAAGTGGCTTCCACGTGCTTTTATTGATCAGCATAAATTGTAATATGTGTATATATAGAGTGTGTGATGTGTCCCAGTATAAGTGTATGTGTAATAAATGATTTTGGGACTGAAGACCGTGTCTGGACTCGTCACCCGCTTAATACATTCCTATAACGCAAAGCAAAGGACCCAGGGGCGGTTAAGCCTCGTCAAGGAAGAGGGATCGCTCCTCACATTTGGCGGCAGCGGCGGCGTGGAATGGTAAAATATGCGGGCGAGAATCGCAGTTTTACGAATCAGTAAGGATGTCAGCTCTCTATCATCAGTGTTCAGTCATCTGTAAAGGCTATAGAATGATGATCACCAGGAGGCCATACTATCTTCGAGTCTAGCTCCAGGAAATCTGTACAATCCAGAGATGTTTTTCAAGGCAAGTGATGTTTGCTTCTGTTTTCTGTTGGGATTCTAAAAATGTTTATGGTTAGATGAAATTTAATAGTGTTCGATATAATTTTGTAAGAGAAAAGATCGGTTGGAGTTTTAATTGAAATTTCTTTTTCCGTGTATTGGTTTTATTGTTATTGTATTTCCTAATTGGTATTTCTAACATGGCATTTATTGCAAAATCAAGAAAGCGATTAAGGTATCCTCTCCAAATATAGCGCTAGCGCTAAAATTACGAATTGAAGTTATGGAAGAATATAAGATATTAGATTTAAGGAAACTTATTTTCGAAAATGAAAATTATGAAGAAAGTCTCATAAAGGATATGCTCAGCGCGATAGTTACTGAGAGAGAGGAAAAACAAGAGAAAGACGAACGTATCGAAATCGAAAAGTTAAAACTACAAAATCGAAACAGTTTAAATACGAACCGCATACCTAATAAAACTAAATCAATAGATGACATTGTTAAAACCATAAAATTATTGACCGTGAAAGTCTCAAATAAATCCGAAGGGTGGAGTTATTTCTTCACGACTCTGGAAAGGGCATTCAAAAGTGAGGGGGTAGAAGAACAGAAGGCCAAAATTTTAATTTACCTTTTGGGGGATAAGCGGCAGATTTGTTAATATATTTAAATGAGGGTCAGTACAATAATTACGAGGAGGTGAAAAAGATAGTGCTGAGAGAATACGAACCGTCTCCTCAGACGTACCTAGATAATTTTAGGAAAGCTAAAAGGGGCACCGACGAAACTTTCGGCCAGTTCGCAACCAGGTTAATGTCTATGTGGCTACACTACGTTAAATTAAGAGAAGTAAGTGACTTCGAAGGTTTAAATCAGTTGGTGGTAGCTGATAGAATGTTTCAGACGTTAGACCAAGAAACGGCTATTCATATCGGGATTAGGCAAGGAAGTGCTTGGTTTCAAGCAAAGGAGCTCGCGGGAGAGTGTATAGAGAAATTAGCTCACTTCTACCCAGACTTGGGTGTATATAATTTGAAGTGGCACTCTATTTGATGTAAACACAGTTTATACATGAAACAATGTTTATTGAATTCGTTGCACATATAGAATTTGCTTTTACAGCAATAAGCATACGTACCACTTGTACGGAATATATAAATACAGCTTTCAAGAACAATATATTTTTCAATACTCACAAACCAACAGTTCTGCCACGTAAACTTTGGGCCCCCTAAGCACTAGCTCAGGATAGTACTGGAGCTGCATACCTCGTAGCTCCCTATCACTTATCTATCAACTTTAACAACCTTCTTTCAACCCTAACAACCTTTTTTTATTAATGACGCTGCATGGTATTTATACTAAGGGCGTATGCCGAAATTAACATATCTCAAGCAGCTTCTTTAATTCATTCACTCAAAAGTTCGATTCTTGTGAATCGAATCTTGTGTATACCTTACAAGTGCGATATATTTTCTTCGGCTAAAGGGAGAGCTTATAGCACGAAGGAGGTGGGGGGTAACGACAAAAAATTTGCGGATTTTAGGGGTCGGGACCAGAATATCAAGGGGTTTAACCTAGATATGCTTTCTTCGTCAGGAGGAAATGAAAAGTTCAGTAGAACGCTGAAAAAGTTGGAGTGCTATGGTTGTGGGTCAACTGCTCATTTAAAGAGAAATTGTCCGAAATTCCCAAAACAGGAAAGAAATGTAACATGGGGGGAAAGGGAAAAGGCGAATGTAAATAGGTCGTTTGCGGAAGAAAACCACGAGACGGAAGAACAGGAAAATTCCGAAGAACGGGGGATATTTGGAGAGGATACCTTAGTTGCTAGGGCAAATTCGTTAAGTGTGTCAGGAAATCCCGGAAAGCCGTTAAAAGAACAGTTATGCAAGTTAAAAAGGATCCCCATCAACGTAAACGGGCGAATAGCTAACGCGTTAATTGATTCCGGGACGGAAATACCTGTAGTACGGGAAAGTCTTGTACCAGAAATTAAAACGGAGGGAAAACCCACCATACGTTTAAAAGGAATTCTTGGGCACACAATTCAATAGCCGTTGGTAAATATTCCCTTAGGCGTCTCGCATTCAGGAGTTAATGAACGGCCGGGGGTTTTATGTGCTGTTGCGAAAACGCTAGTAGATGAGATTTTACTGCCCCCAGAAATATTCGAAATGTTGTCGAGGAGTCGTAACGAAATCGTTTCGCAGGCTCCCAAGAGAAATGGCAGGCCCCAGGGAAGAACAAAGGAGACAGAGGAATCCTACTTCCCTGTAGCCAAACATTTAGAGTGGTGTCCGGTTGGCGAGAAGGGCATTCGGGTTTCAAACTGCACCGGGATGAATGAGCATGAACCGGAAACGGGAAATAAGCTCATGACGGGTGAAAATGGGGGGAAGTCTGTTTTTAAACATTTTCGGAGGCAACAAGAAAGTTGTGATTTATTGGTGGAAGGGTGGAAGAAGGCGTTGGCTGGAAAAGGGAATTATTATACGGCTGATGGGTGGCTTTTTCACAGGAATAAAATTTTGGGGGAAAATGTCACACAGCTGGTTGTACCCCAAGCGCGAAGAGAAGAGATTATCAGGTTAGCTCAATGTTCTGTGTCTGGCGTTCATATGGGGATGAAAAAGACCCTACAACGCATTAGATACTCTTTCTTTTGGGAAGGGATGAAGTCGGAGATAAAGAAATTTTTTGCCTCGTGTCAAGAGTGTCAATTGACACGACCCGTGAGAACACCGGACAGAACGCCAATCACGGCGGTAACTAGACCCGAGTTGCCATTTCAACTGGTGAACGTCATTTTTGAGGGTCCGGAAGAGTTGAGAATAGTAGAAACAGTTCCTACTATTAATAAAGGGATATATAGGAATTAATTTTTAATAGCGCAAGCGGAGATGCCTATGTTAGAAATTCCTAGTTTTTTTTTCTTCTCTCGATGTGTATTAATTTGGTTAAAATTTAATCTGTGGTATATGTATATAAACATATCGGGTTAGTATTAAATGTCTTCTTAAATATGTTTTGCTTAGCAAATTTAAAGAATAGTTGTGTTATCTTGTGTAAGTTGTGAATCCCTACAGATTACATAGGGCAATTGTCATTTCCTTGCGTACTGGAAATTAAGGTTGCAAATATCGGGAGTAACCGATGGATCTTGGTTCTTAGAGGTGCCAGGGCACTCTGGAGAGTGCATTACAAAGAAACTCTCTTGTGTGTGTTGTGACTCTACGAATCATCCGCCAACAATAATCCATTCCTGTAAGGTGATGGTGAAATCAGCTAAGGACACAGATTTCACTCTCGGCGGGGGCGTGTCAGGAATGGATCCTGTTTCCACTCCTCCCCGTTGATTCCCCGACCGGAACTGCTTGCTTGGAGGTGGTGGAGCGAGTGGGGAACCCGGTTGGCGGGAAGGAGAAGCAGACTGGTTGGACATTCTCGGCCCGACTGGCAAAGAGGAAAGGTCGAGTGTACAAGAGCTCGCACGTAAAAGTGGCTTGCACGTGTTTTTATTGATCAGCATAAATTTTAATATGTGTATATATAGAATGTGTGATGTGTCCCAGTATAAGTATATGTGTAATAAATGATTTTGGGACTGAAGACCGTGTCTGGACTCGTCAACCACGTAATACATTCCTATAACGCAAAGCAAAGGACTCAGGGGCGGTTAAGCCTCGTTAAGGGAGAGGGATCGCTCCTCACATTTGGTATATATATATAAGTAAAAAAAATAAAAACTTCTATCTCACCTTTTGCAACATACCCCTCTGTTTCGATGCTCTACTGACTGGCCTATAAGACAGTAAAGAGAAGTATACAAACACACAAAAGAATTTTTATTTACAAACGATGCACACCGGCGATGGACTGCAGGTTACAACTCTTCTTTCGAGACGGTTCCTTTGTTTCAGGTAGAATACTTCTTTTACCCCAATATTGCATCCACGCTTTGAAATGAGTATATTATGAAAAATATTGAACATAGAAACTTAAAATTAATTTTATATTACATGGCTAATCATAAAGTTTTTTTCGCAAACTAAATTAAAGGTGATCAATATGCCCACCTTTGGATGCACGACATATGTCTTTATGGTAGGTAAATTCGTGCCAAACTTTTGCGAGCGTGTTTGCATACACTGCTCCCACGTCTGTTATGCGTATACAGACAACCCGTGTCTTAGAATTGTTTATACCATCGCCTAATGCTCTGAGAGGTAGAAACTTCAATCTACCAGGGTTTTGTGGACGAAAATCACGCTGAACAGTTGTTACGGACTCGCACTTCGCAAAGCGTAGAACACAAAATGATTTCTGTTGTGCAGTCGCCATCTTTACAAACACTGAAATGGCGGGCGAAGGAAGAGCGTTAGCGCTACTTGTCGGTAACTGCGTGAAACTTGAGATTTCCCTCTTTTTGCCTGTACATTATTCGATCAAAACGGATTAAAAGATGAATAGTTAGGATTTTTTTTAATCGGATGATTCTTTTTGAAACACCCTGTATAATAATCAATAGTAGGTATTAAGATTCTGTACTACTACTGATATTTTGATACTTTTATAAAATCATTAATGACAATGTACGTGACATGCAGTATCATAAAATATAATTAAATTTATTGGTATCTCTTTTCAAAGGAGGGAAAATATCACCATCGTATTGTTTAAACTAACTATTTTTCCTGATCTGTTTCAGTACTTTAATTAAAACTAGAAGATTTGACAAAAAAGTTATTGTAAAAATAATATCCTTTTTTCATACTGATACTTTCTAAATTACTCGGAAATGGTGTATAAAGAATACAATTGAACAATTTTTGTCCAGTTTAAAATTTATGCATAAAAGCTTAATCTCTTTTATCCTATAAAAAAACAATCCTTTTCTCAGTTATGTATTTCGAATTCAATATTTAAATTTTATGTATTAAAATTTTTATAACCATCAAAAGCGATTTAAATATTCAGAGTTTACGCAGAAAAAAAACTATTTTAATGTGGTTTAATGAAACTGAATTCAAATTAATTCTTTCGTGAATTTTTAAATTCCCCCTTTTTAAATATTCAGTTTTCATTCGAATTCAATGAAATCAAGATAGTTGGTAATTCAAGTTAAATTAATTTCATACACACGTAAAAATACTAAAATGTTATATAATTTTTTGCATTCAAAACTGAAGTGTGCACGTAATATATTTATGTTGATTCGGCATGTGAAAGCATTTCGGATAAAATTGTTAAACTGCGTTTCATTTTAATAAATGTTTATCGAATTCAAGTGCCACTGTAAAATTCTATCAAAAACCTGAATACAGAATTTCTCAGAATAACGTCTATAAAAGTGTCAACTGGAAAATTGAAAATTTTTGTAGAAAGGTATGCGCTGCATCAATTGAAAAAAGTCTTCCTTTTTGAAGAGGAGCTATGATGTAACATCACAAGCTCTGATGTAATATCAAATCTCTGATTCTTGATGATAAACATAATCATACACTATAACCGAAACTTAGGTGGAACACGCATCTTGATTTCCACCATATAAAGGGACGTAACTAGTTTCGAAATAATTAATAGAGTTCACCATCAGGCTGTAGAGCATTAGGTGTGATTATCTCTATATACAATTCATTAATGCATGTAAATTTAAATGTTATTATTCGCGTAATAGTCTATTACCTTTACTATTTTTTACAGAAGTTATTGATGTCATCTTCGCAAAATAACGTCCTTTGACAGCACAAATATGTTGGATACCATTTTAACCACACCAAGGCTTTTGAGAAATTTTTCCATGGCTAAATACTATTGCGGCACGTTGGTCCAAACAAATACATTATCTACCAATAAATATTTGGACACCCATGCAAATAACGATATCTGCGATCCTGATATACGTCACGCCCATCACCGTTAAATATCGTGTAGGAAACAACATTGGCATTAGTCACATGCAAGATGCCGCGAAGTGCAGAGAGAAAGGTGTAATCGTCGGATATCACAGAAATGGCCGATCCTTAAGGGACATATATAACGAGCTGAATTACCCAAAATCGACAGTGGCCTATGGGATTCAGAGGTGGAAGAGGAGCGGTGATTGTTGCAATGTGCCCCGAGTCGGCAGACCCACAAAACTGGGAAATAGAGGCCGACAGGTGCTGTCCAGAGAAATTCGGAGAAGCTGCATCCAACCGATGGCCCACATACTCCAGGAGTTTCAACAAGCATCCGGAAGTGTTGTTTAGATGAATACGATCCGTAAGGAAGCACATCTGCTTGGTTTTCATGGTTGTGCTGTCGCCCATAAGCTTTTGATAACAAAGTCCAACCACGCCCAGGAAGAATCAAGGGGTGCAAAAACAGTCCAAAATCGGTGAAGGAACTTACATGTCCTCTCCAAGCCGAGTGGAAGAAAATACCAGTAGCCGTGATACAAGGACTTGTGGAAAGCATGCCCCGGAGGGTTGAGGCTGTAATTACCTCTCGTGAAGGCTCTACCAACTATTGAATATGAATAAATTTTGTTTTTCTTTTATATCACAGGTGTCCAAATACTAACTGGTAGATGGTGTGTGTATAAATAAATATATATATATATATATATATATATATTGCTTCCTTCTAAAAAAATAGGTGGGTATACGGTGTTTTCTCAAATAAAGGTGCGTATTTTTAGTACCATGTTTTCACACGTCACGTCACACAGGAACAAAAACTCGCAATTTTAAAAAAATACTTTTTTTATATTAACAATTGATTCGTGAGTTTCTTAAAATTTCGGTTAAGCCAAAATAATACTTAAAAAATGGGGGGATACGACGTATCCCCCCGTATCCCCAGAAAAAAAGTCCTGTGTGTTTGTGTATATAATATATATATACACACACAGTGCATCCGTAAAATAATAGTGGGGTTTCAAATGGTTATAGCTTTGGAACATAGTATTGTAGAGAGATGAAGTATACGTCAAATTGAAGAGAAAATCTCCAAGCTTCTTACCTGTTCATCAGACTTCGATGTTAACTCCCTAAGGTGCCCTTCAGACATCAAAACGATATTCAGTCTCTTCCCATACACGGCAGAGAAGATCCGACGTGATAGACGAAACAGCTTCAGTGATGCTCTCTTTTAAATGGTCCAGTTTCCGTACTTGAATGGTATACACTTGTGTTTTTTAAATAACCCCAAAAATAGAAATCCTTAGGGGTAAGGTCTGGAGACCGTTGGGGCCAGGCAATCCACCCATCTTATCGGACACATCGCTGAGGAAATGGTTAAGAAATTTCCGCAGGATTGTGGCAAAATGTGGAGGAGCTCCGTCTAACTGAAAAAAGGAATTCTCCGGAATTTTCCGGGGCTAGTCCCGGTTTCTCTTGGAGCCTGCACGTAAGTTTTCGCACACTTGGAGTGTTTCTCTTTCATTTAACGTATATACATATATATGTGTGTGTGTGTGTATGTGTGAGGACCCGAATGGTCATCTCCTGTTAACAAATACATCGTGGTCGAAACAGTAATAAGATTCGAATACAATGAACAACGCAGTTTATTGCAGCCAAAACATCACCTTACATCATGGCGTCCAACTCCCATCTGCTGCACGCGCATCCAAGTAGGTGTAAAACGGGTTGCCAGAAATTGGCGAGGTAGGTTATTATATAAGAAAGGGGTAAAGAACGGAAAGGCTACCATAGAGAGAGAGAAGTCGGATTAAAGGCGATTAGTTTCAGAATATTAAACACACTGTTTTCAATGTTATAAAGAATTAAAAAAGAGGACAAAATACAAGTAAATTTTCTTATTAGCAATCCGTAAGATATATACTCTCAGTTCTCCATACATACATAACAATCGTTAAAGATATGCTCAAAATAAACTTCTGTCAGGTCACTCAATTACGCATGTATATAAAACATTCAGTTATGTTATTATAAATAAATATGAAAAAATATTATTATAATCAAAAAATCTATATTATTAGAATTTATTCATCAAAAAGTGTATTATGTAAAACTGAATTTTGAAAAGTATGCTAAGTCCCATAACATTCCTTTTCACACATGAAAAATAAGCGCCAACTTCGACGCCAACCTGATAAAAGTGCTATGCCATTTTATTTATTATTCTACTCTGCAGTTGTCGAACATTACTCAAAGTTCTGTAGCTGGCGCCAGCAGAATTCTTTCCCATCTGGGTCAAAAGTGGATATTAAACCTCCCCTTCATGTTCCGGGCGGAAATTATTTTTTTTCTTTTCATAAGGTGACAGATAAACGTAAATATATTCTAAACTTGTTACAGATCTTCGAATTCAATCAAAGTATCTCAAAAATCAGCTGTTCACTATAACCATTTTCAAATGGTAGAAAGATGACCGTAGCTCTCCAAAATAGCCAATCAACATGTACCATTGGAATTATTTACGCAAAGGATTCTCCAGATTAATTTAAATTGAACATAATGAGATAAAATAAATCTCTATATATCTTTCTTTCTTTCTTTCTTTCTTTCCTTCTTTCTTTCTCACTCTATCTCTCTCTATCTATCTATCTATCTCTATCTATCGATCTATCTATCTCTATCTATCGATCTATCTATCTATCTATCTATCTATCTATGTATCTATCTATCTATCTATCTCTATCTCAATTATATCTCTGTCTACAGATTTATATATCTATATATCTCTCTTTATCTATCTATCTATCTCTATCTCTGTATGTGTATATTTAGGTATACACAGACATACACTATACTGACAAAAATAATCGGGAAATAATATATATATATATATATATATATATATATATATATATATATATACTAGCTGAAAACCCTCACTTCACTGCGGAGTACATTCAAATTAAATACAACGGTCAATGTATGCAATTAATGCCAATATATATATATATATATATATATATATATATATATATATATATGTGTGTGTGTGTGTGTGTATAATAAATACGACGATCAATGTATACAATTGATGTAATATATATATATATATATATATATATATATATATATATATATATATATATATATATATATATATATATATATATATATATATATATATACAGTTGGTTCTCTGTTTAACGACTTTCAAGGGACCGTGAAAAATCGTCCTTAAACAGAATTTGTGAAAAAATAACATTTCCCTTCACACTTTACAGGCTTAGGACTGTCAATATATTTCTTAATATATTAGCGTGTTTAAAATTGTTATTTTTATTATCATCATTATTTTATTCACAAAAAGTTATTTTAAATTACATTGAAAAAAATGAGTACAAACAATACAATAAATTACGTTTTAAAAAATTCAAAAAGTGTTGATTGCTTCATTCGCCTTGTTTTCGTTATTCTCTTTTCCAGATTTTCTAAAATGTTAAATGAGTCACCTTCCATTTTCGATGTAATATAGCGTCGGAGAACATCTAGAGCAGAAATTGCATCTGTGTAAGACTGTGGCAGTGTCTCGTTTTCCGTGTCTTCAACTTCACCTTCATCGTCTGACACTGTGTTTTCGTTTACAATATCTTCATAAATTTGTTCTACATTTCTGAAATCTGTTGTTAAAACATATTTATCACAATTGTAGAAATCTTGAATTGAAACATCTTCATCTTCAACAAGACTTCTCCATTCTTCAGGGGTAATGTCATCTTCGTTGATTTCTACATCCGTACTTTGCAGTTCCACTACAAGTTCTTTGTGAATTCCAGCAACGCGAAAGCAGTTTTTTATTGTGGATGAAGAAACTTCTTTCCATGCTGATGTTATCATGTGCATTGCTTCCAAGATTGTAAATTTTCTCATTTTTATACTGTTAGCCAAATTGTTTATTATTTTCCTAATTGAAGACTTTCTGTAGTATGCTTTTACACTGCGAATGATACCCAGGTCTAATGGCTGTAACTTGCTAGTGCAATTAGCTGGTAAGAAATGGATAGTCAAATTTGTAAGTCCAGGGATATTTGAAGTATGTGCAGTGCATCGGTCGATTAAAAGTAAAACTTTTCTCTTTTCTCGATGCATTTTTGCATCAAATTTTCTAATCCAGTCAATAAAAATTTGTGATGTCATCCACGCTTTATTGTTATTGCGGTACTCACAAGGATTCCTGGTGATATTCTTAAAACACCTTGGTTGCTTTGATTTGCCTATAACTAGTGGTGGAAATTTCTCAGATCCATCCGAATTAGTGCACAGTAAAACCGTCAATCGTTCCTTACTGTGTTTTCCACCAAAACACTTTTCGCCCATATACGTTAAGGTTTTATTAGGCACCATATTGTAGAATAGGCCCGTCTCATTTGCATTGAATATGTTCTTCTCATCATATCCATCTAATATCCCCTTCAGCACTATTTTCCATTCATCCACTATTTTTTCATCTACTGAGCCACTTTCGCCAGATATGCTTTTAAATACAAGCCCGTATCTTTCTTTGAACTTTGTTAGCCAACCAGCCGAAGCCTGAAAATTTTGCATTCCAAACTTTTCTTTCAGAATAATAGCATTTTCTTTAAATATCACTCCGGAAATTGGAATGTTAGATGCTCTTGCTTGATGAAACCATTGCAGGACTGCCTTCTCAAACTCTTCTGATCGACCACATTGAATTTTCTGCCGTTTGGATTTGGACCCCAAACCAAATTTTTGTGCTGCTTCAAGAATTTTCTCTTTGCTTGCTAAAATGCCTTTGAGAGTAGACTCGGTTAGCTTAAATTGTCTTGCGAATTGGACTTTTGGTATTCCAACACTTTCTTCCCAGTTTTCAATAATTTTCACTTTTTCATGTAGCGTAAGATGCTTTCGCTTTGATGCCATTTTGCTCTGCTCACCTCGTATTCGTACTGGAATGAGCTCCTACACACAACCATAAATTCTCTAAACATGAACACGTACTTCCCAGAAGGAGTGAGAGAGGGGTGCTTTTGGACAGTTCGTAAATCACATGAGAACATGGTAGGTACAATAGAGTGATTCCACACCCGCACTAAGAAATTCGATCCACCAGGGAAGAATGTTCTATCTTCCGAGAAACAGTAACCCCCCCCCCCCCCTCCCCCGGTTTTTTCCACTGCAACAAGTCTCTGATTGCAACAAACATAAAGGAAATTCTGGGTCTGTTATTGAAACCAAACTCCCCCACAGAAAGTAACCCTCCTGTAAATAAAATGTTGACGAAAAAGTTTATCATTTAAGAAAAAATCGTCGTTAAATAGAAACAAAATCGTCGTTAAATAGAATTTTTTTACGTCGGAGGGACCGGGACCGGGAAATATTGTCTTTAAATAGAGATCGTCGTTAAGTAGAGCGTCGTTAAACAGAGAACCAACTGTATATATATATTTATTAAAAAAATCGTAAGGGATATTTTTATAGACAAAATAATGTTGAAGAAAATATTCAAATTAAATCTAATAGGACATACTAAAGAATATAGTACAGTTAATATAGTACAGTTTGAGGAACATATCTTTTATTGTATGTTAATATTTTTTGGATAATGTCCAATCGTCTGCCGCATTAACAAGGGAAAGAATATTTTTTGTCTATTTCATTGTTATGGACGTGACGATAAATTTATTTCATTTCATAAATTAAATTCTAAAATTTAATCTTTAAAAATTTACCAAAAATCAGAAAATGGAGGTAAAGATTCGAAAAAGATTTCATTTTAAAGAAATTTTTAGGATGTTTCTTGTGATATAAATTTCATATCACTCAAATTATTATTTTAAATGCAAACTTAAAAAAAAGTTACTAAAACAGCTTAAAAATTTAATTTTAAAAAATCTAAGAAGAATTTTTCAACAATCTTTCTTAGTGCACCCCTACACTATAAGAAGAATCTCCATGCAAAATTTCAGCCCTTTGGGTCCAGTGGTTTAGTCTGTGCGTTGTATGTTAGTCAGTCAATCAGTCAGTCAGTGAGTCAGTCAGTTACGGAACTGTTATATATGAGGCGGTGAAAGTCAAAGTGGTGTAAGTCACATTTTCAAACCTTTTTTTTTTTTTTTTTTTGCAAAAATGTAATCTCCTTATTCAATTTATAGTGGCATTGCAAATAATTATTATTTGTAATAGCATAATAATTATTATGAATTATAATTGCGAGCAAAACTTTTAATTGGCTGAAAGGTTACAGCTGACCCCAATCACGCCATATCAAATGATGATCGCGTCAGATGTCGAATGTCGTGGAATATTCTTCGTTATATAACGCTTATATAAGCTAGGCTTTAAGGGAGAAACTAATTGATTAATTTGGAATACATAGGTCAAATTCAGAAATGAGGGACGGTGTTCTATTGCGGCAAAATAAAGCTAATGAAAGGAAACGCTATTGTTTCAATTATATATATATATGTGTGTGTGTGTGTGTGTTAGTTAGTTAGTTAGTTAGTTATGTATACATGCAGTTATTTCAACTTTATGTAAATTAACAATTTTTAATGCATTTCTTTGAGAAAAAGCACAGAAAACACTCTGCCTTTTAATTGTTATTTCGCCTTCTTACGCCATTATAACTGCTACTTTAGTCACGACGGAGAAGCATAATTCTTTGTTATATTCTTTTTTCCCTCAAGAAACAAAACAAAATACCTAAAACTACATTTTGGGGATATGGGATAAGAGACAATTTCTTTTGCAATTGTGAAATCCCTCGACCAGGTCACGCTGAGAGTAGCCATCTATTATCCTTGTTGCCCCGAGGGTGCATGAAACAGTCTTATACGCTTTTTTTCTCCATAAATAAAGTTTTACTATAAAGTTAACTCTATGAATAAAGATTATTTTCCCATAAATTCTCAAAATACGACCCGTACCTGCTGAAGGGACTAGTTTCCGTGTCTACGTGTGGTTTTGTAGATTAAGGCTACTGTGTACTAATCTTATTGGATTCGCTCGCCTCGGTGTTAACCTATGGAGAAAATTTGTCTACAATTTACAACTACATAAAATGCGGATAATCCAATAAAAATGGTAGTTTCAGATAGCCTGAACTTTTTGTCCCTTGCAACAGGATTCATTTTATAAATTTCGTCCACCAAAGGAAATTATGACCGTTTAAAACTCACTACACCAGATTTTTTCCCCGAATAGTTTAAATTTTAAAATATTATTTGCATTTTTTTAAAAATGAAAAATACCCCAAGGTGTAAAATTCCTTTCCCTATTACGGAGTACAATTTTTTAAATTTTTTAATCCAAGTCGGCAATCTTTAGACACATTATCTCCATAGGTTAACATTGAGGTGAGCGAGTCTAATGGGGTTAGTACACAGCAGCCTTAAAGCACAATTTTCGGAATTTTAAAAAGACCTCACAGAAGCACTTGCCCCACTTGCGTTGTTGGTATATAAAGTAAAAAACTTACATTAACATTTCATTATATACGACCTTCAAAGAATCCTTCATCAAGCACTCATCGAGCAGTCAACAGAGAACTGGAAAAGCCAAATCGAGGCTGCAAGTCAATACCATGCCAAGCCCGTTGCCTTGGCTCAGTATTACTCGTATATTTTTGTCTCCTAACTTCACTTATTTTTCCTGGTATTAGACATCTGAATATCTGGTCTATTTAAAGCTTAGGGTATCTGTAATCAATTTTATAGTATATGCGTTTAAAAAAAAGGGGGGGGGGACAAAATTTTAAAAAAAACTTTTAGTAACGGTTTTAGACATTTCAATTCGAGAAAAGAATCACGTTTAAATGGTTTAAAACAGTAGTTCTGAAAGTTTTTTTAACTCCTTCGGCACGACTAAAAGTAAAATTTACCCCAAGATCAAATTACTGATTGGTTCACCACGGTCTCATTTACTTTTTGCCATTTTGTTTTTATTCCCTTGAGAGCTCGTTTACTCCAAAGGGTACGCGTTCCACAATGTGACAACCAGTGGTTCACAAAAGATATAACTGGCGATAATCTAATTTAATATAAATGATTGGAAGATATTTATAAAGAATAAAAGCTTTCTTAATTTAAATTGCAAAGTATTTTGGGTTTGGAATTTAAGTTTCATAAATGATGTGTTTTTACAAATAAAAAAATTTATTTTATTACTTTATTAAGAAGTCACATATAGTTAAAATTAAAGAAAAAATCTGCCAATCCTCCGCAATAATACTAATAGTAGTATTGCTGTAATAATGTAATAAAATCTGTTCAGAATTGCTTCACCTTTCTGTCAACATATGGCAGCACCTGTAAAATTGTTTTTGCTTATGTTTTAAAAAAATATTTATTAAGTATTAGAATTAATATTTTAAAGATTAATGTTTAAATTCGTAAATTACTTTCTTGATTTTTAAGAATTTTTGGAATAATTTGTTTAAACATCTATTGCTTTAAACTTAATGGAACTTTTCATATTTATTATATTCATTGTAAAGACAGATGCATTTTGGGTAATTTTCTTCTGATTGTTTTTGGTTAGTTGTTCTATGATTATGGTGGAATTTCTCTTGAAAACGCTTTTAGCTATTTATTCTATGTTATACTATATGTTATCCTATTCATTCATTTTTTTAAGAAATTTCAATTATTTTTTTAAAAATCGGAACATCCAGGTTTATTTGTAAAATCCCATTATGGCATTTTATTTAAAACGTATTTATGACAAATAACTAATGGATTTCCTTAAACTATTCAACCACACCATATTTGTAAGCGAATTCTAGCTTATTATTGAAAATTAATTCCCTTTGCATCGCAGTTGTATTATAAATTCTATTAACAAAATAAATCTTATATAACTAATTGGAAAGTTTTGTGTATTGTTCTTTTTAATTTTCTCTATTCTTAAAAATTGTTCTTTTTATTCTTCTCTATTCTTAAATATTCTTAATGATCGTACAAAATCTATATATTTAAGTTTCTAAGCCGATTCTTTGAGCAGTCCATGAGAGAAAACTACTGCAACAATTTACTTCATTTTTATTTTAAACGATAGATTTTAACCAATAGATACATCAAATTTGGTTTTTGTAACCGCAATGTCTATTCATTAGCCATAATTTACAATTAAAATTTGCTTTCTGCGCATGCTTAGTGACATCTTTAAATTTGGATTAGATACTAAGTACGAGGTGGTATAAACACATTAATTTGTTTATTTCGAGGAATCTCTCTAGCTCTCTCCCTGCCATTTTTACTTTTAATTATGTTTCTGACATATAGAATTAAATCTGACGGAAACTATTTATATCGCGCTGTTGAGAAACCATATTTCTTTTCATTGTGTTCAATAGTAATTTTTTAGAGTGTATTTCTCTATTCTTAATATTATGATTTTCGACTTTGACAATGATGTGTTGAGTATAATTTGTGTATTAGTACATTTATTTACTATCCAGTCGTCATATTTTGACGGGTACAAACTAGTAATAATAAATTTGCTGAACTAATTGGCATATTTATGGACCGTGGTCGGATCTCCACTACTATCTATAACAACGGCTGGTATAGAATGTACAGCACGGGCCTCGGCTTAAAAACGGAGTAAATATAGGCAGTACTGGGTCTTCGAATTTCCCCCCAGTGCGAATCTGTAGAACGAAGTGTCAACTTTTTCAGTTCCTGTATAAATGTAAAGTACTGGGTTCTTGTTTCGTTGTTAAAGAGCTCTTACACACGAGAAAACAGATCCAATGTTTCCCCTTAACCATTCAACAGTTCAATTTAGTAGGTAAAAAATGTTATATATCCTTTTTCGATTGAAGAGAGTATCCGTAAACGTATAGGTACAAAAATACCAAAATGTGAGCAAGTTGTATGTGCATTAGCAGAAATTTCCGCAGATAGTACTTAATTCTTTGAGTTCGAAAGTGACAAGAATGTTTGTAGTCGTTCGCGATCAGCTTTAAAATGTAGGTTCCGTTCTACTTAGCCCTCTTGTTGCAAAAGATGCCTTTAGCGCTCTCAAACAACCGATAAACTATCTCCTAGGACCTGAAATGCCAAAAAAGAAAAGGTAAAAATTTCGAAATGTTGACATTGTTGACAGAATCTAAAAACTGTTTTTGTTTTTTCCCAATGCGGCAGACGGTTTCTTGGACATTATCCTCGCCGCCATATGACACCACGGTTTAGCTGGCCACTTTTCTGGGAGCAATGTATAGGTGGACCAGTATTACCCCCCTATGGGCCGGTCCCGTAATTTTAAACCGAGTCAAGTGAAGGGACCGGAACACTTGACACCGCACCTCCAGTGGTAAATTTGAGAACTTGCAGCCACGACAGATTTTACATGCGCCCGCCACCATTAGTGAACACTGCGGTGGATTTATTAGCGACCGGCATCGAACCAGAGACATTCAGATCACTGGATCGCTGCCTTTGCCAAATGGGCCACCACGCCCTGTGGGGTCAGTTATTTTATTAATAAAATTTTATATCTTAGTGAACTGTATAATAATCCATTAACAAAAATACATTTAATGTTCTTGTTTAAGTGCAACTAATCAATCTCCTTACTTCTTTTAATAAAGGTAATACTGGAATGACTTATCTTTAACACCATCTGAATAATACTTGAATAATAAGTCAATACTAAAATATTTAGTTCCATGCATGTATCCTTAAAATACATGTAATAATTAACTTCATTTTAGCACATAACTGTTGAATTCATGACACACTGAATAACCCTTCGGAATTAGGTTTTAGAACATGAATAATTGACTGCAAAATGTCAACAGTTTGAACAATAATTTGCACAGAATCTTTAACAAAAAAAAAAGAAAAACGCAATCGCATCCAACATAGCGATTTTTGAATTCTTACATGACATTGCTTAGAATAGAATATACACCACAACAGATTAAACATTTCTTAGCCCTTTTCTTTCCATTACTCAGAATCGAATGTGCAACAAAAACAGAATAAAAAGCATTTTGCTTAATGTAAAAAAAATGTTACATAGTGATGCCATCTATTGACCAGCAATCCAATTAGAATACAAATTACAAACAATATGATGAATAAAATGAAACAATTATTCATCAAAACAATTATAATAAATTATTTAAAAATTAAAATAAAAATAATAAGTCTTTCATGAAGATTGAACACGCCCCATCTAAAAACTGTTAAAACGTGTATTTTCATTTCCCAAGAGTAAATATTTTTGTCAAGAATAGTATAGATAAAAAGGTAGCAATGTATTTACTCTTCGTACCAACTGTTTTACCTTACCATCCATAGACAATTTCAATTTTCTGTCTCGAAAAAAGTTCAATTTTAAAAAAAAATAGAGAGATGATAATTTTTTAGCTTTACGTGAATGGTGTTATCAATTTTATTTTTCATGATTCGGTTAAACCTTTCGTTTCTACATAGTTTCCATGCCTTTTTAAATATATATATATATATATATATATATATATATATATATATATATATATTATATATACAGTGGACGCTCGTTAATTCGAACTCAAAGGTTCTCAGAAAAAAGTTCGAATTATCCGAAGTTCGAATTATCCGATGTTAAGAGAAAATAAATAACTTTAAATGTGTATTACTGAAGAAGAAACTCTCCTAGTATGTATAACCCCAGAAAATATATTATACTATGTTTTCTAAAGTTAAACATTAAAAAGCAATACATACTTACCTTAATCATAAAATGAAGCAGAAGATATGCAGTATAAAGTAAACTTTTATTAAAAATATGAATTACACTTTGGGGGAAAATCTGTAAAATGGATGTTTGGTTCAGTTTATGATGCCTAAATTGTTCAGCCAGCTTCTCGATTTGAAGTAAACATTTCAATTCATTTTCAGAGGAAGGTTCCATCTGAATAAATGCTTTCAGAGTCCATTATGGCTTTGTCCATTATGACCGCATTAAAAATATCTTTCGGCAGGTAAGTAGAGAAAAGGCCTGGCAGTTTCCTACCGAAATTAGTGCATGTCTTCGTTTACATCAGAGCTTTGGCCACATACAGTTCGATAAGAAATATTTTGCCTTGACTTAAATCGAGAAAGCCATCCATCACTGCATTTAAAATCTTCAATACCCATTCTACTTGCCAATTCATCAGCCTTCGTCAGCACTAGGGGCCCATTTATCGGAAAATTTCGAGATCTAACATCCTGGAACCATAGCAGTAGAGCTTTTTCTAGAACTTCTTGGGACGCATTTCCCATGCGTTTCCTTCCTCTAGCAAATTTTGATTTTTCCCATGAATCTAAAATTGACTCCTTGTTTTTCAAATTAGTTGACAAGGCATTTTTTTAAATTCCATAGTTAGCTGCTAACTTTGTTTTACATTCGCCATTCTCTACTTTCTTTAAAATTTCTACCTGTCTCCAAAGTTAGGGTTTTTGTACTTTCCACGTGTAGACATCCTGAATTTTTACACGACTATTATTGGGGACCAGACTAGCCTGGACATCTTAGATCTTTTTGACCGGCTTTCATCTGGACACACTATTCATTTCCAGTGGATCCCTTCCCATGTTGGGATCGACGGTAATGAAAGGGCCGACTTTTTAGCCAGGACTGCGGCTGAGGAGTACGTGAGTCCTTGTGAGGTCCTTGTGATTTTAGACTTTTTGGAAATTTTTGGTTTTATGGAGATTGTCTAGCCTTGCTAGACAATCTGGGATTAGTAAAAAAAAAAAAAAATTTACACGTTCACACCACAAAATGAGGAAGAAAAACTAGACCACATTAACTTGTCTGCACTGCAGTTATAACTGACGCAGCTCCCTAGAATCTGTAGTAAAAACTAGTTTTTCTGAAATTCTCAGAAAATCGATCCAAATATAGGAAAATTGCTTTTTCCCTTTAGCACTAATAAGAAGGACAATAGCTACTAACGTTTAGCGGACATGCAATAGTCTAGGAATGCAGGCATGTGCCTCTTTACACAGAAAAGAAATTTTGACACACAAAATAATAAATACAGTGTGTATTTTCTCCATTAAACGAGGAAAAAGAATTTTTTTTTGTCAAATTTTTAGTTCGAATTAACCGAAGTGATGAAAATTTAGTTCGAATTAATGAGATATTTTTAACATTAACTCCAATACAAGTTTTTTGGGGCCTTTGGATTAGTTCGAATTAACCGAAAGTTCGAATTAACCGAGTTCGAATTAACGAGCGTCCACTGTATATATATATACTTGGGAATCAAGCTCGCGTCTTCCTCCTTTCCGGATAAGAGTGTAACTCCATTACAAACCTTCTATTATCTTCACTAATAATGCACTTAATATTTTAATATATCGCTAGACACAATCTAACTTTAAGCATATTTTATCGAATATTTCAAGCACACATTTTAATGAGAGATGTTTTTTAATAATCTCTCTTTCAATAATAAATATTTTACAATCCTAATTTCTGGATATTGATTTATATTTAGACAAGCATATTAAAAATCACTTGTACATGAACAGAACCGTGGAGTTAAGACTTTTTAAAGATATACTCGTTGATACCCGTCAAAACGTGACGGTTGGATAGTTTAAAAAAATGTACTAATACACACGTTATACTCAACACGTCATTGCCAAATGTTGAAAATCATAACGTTAATTATAGAGAAATACACTTTTAAAAATTACTATTGAACCCAATAAATATGTCCTACCCCATTTAAATATGTCACTGAGCATGCGCAGAAAGCAATTTTTAATTGTAAATTTTCGCTAATGAATAGAAATTGAAGTTAAAAAACCAAATTTGACACATCTATAGATTAAAATTTTTCGTTTCAGACCAAATTGAAGTAAACTGATGCAGTCGTTTCCTCTCACAGACTGCTCAAAGAATGGGCTTAGCAACTTAAATATATAGACATTACAGAACTATTAGAGAGCTTGTATAATATTTATATCCAAAACAAGCCCCTCTAGAAACAAGACGATGCAAAACTCTTGGTGTAAAAAGGCTTTTAAAAGTATCAATAAATATGTATCCTCCGCAATCGCATGCATAAAATCTTTTCAAAGCGCTCTTGGCGGAACTGCTTTCCACGTTGGCTACCTACCTTCGTAAAGTTCATTCCGCAGTCCCTTAATGATGAATTTTCTTGATGGACCTTTTTAAACAGAAAATACCCTTTCTTTTTCCCTCCCGCTTGCGTGCTTCCGTGACATTAATCACTGCTGATAAACCCGAGTCAGAAGTTAAATGGGATAAAAAGTTCCCGGAGAACAGAATACTCCTGAATATTTGAATGAGTCGTCAAAGTTTGAAGGTATTTTAAAATTTATAGCGCTTTCAATTCCGCCCGCAAAGATCGCAAGACCCGACGAAAGCAACTATCTGATATTTTACGCTGATGATGTATTTTTGACACGCTGTCAGAGCAAAGGAAAGTGTTTGCAGAGTGATCGGTGGTTTTATGGAAATTGTTAGAGGACAAGAACACCATTTAACGACGGTCGGGACTTGTGCGTCTTTAGGTATTTGACCTGTGGGGCCCAGATCCCTGATCCTCCATAAAAATAACAAAAAAAAATTTAAATAAAAATATTTTCGTCAAATAGAAATTATTTAATGCTAAATTGAATTACTTTATAATTTATCAAATTAATCTATTTAGCAATACAATTATTTTCATATATTAAACTGTTAGAATAGTATAATTATGGAATTTTTCGGACCATAAGACGCACTGGACGAAAATACGCACCTGACATTTGAGGCGTTGAAAAGCAAAGTGGTGTAGGTCACATTTTCAACTTTTTTTCATTTGAGGGCAAATATGTAATCTCCATGTTCAATTTATAGTGGAATTGTAAATAGTTATTATTTGCAGTATTGTAATAATTGTTATGAATTATAATTTGTTCAATTTATGGTGGAATTTTTTGTAGTTTTTGCAGTTAGACTCTTTTGACTTACACCACTTGACTTACTGACTTACACCACTTTGCCTTTCACCGCCTCATTTATGGAGGGATTTTTAGAAAAGAATATTTTGTATTTTTTGTTATCTATATAAAGATATTTTCAATTTCTTACTTAATAAAAATAAATATATATATATATATATATATATAATAATAATGTATATAACAAATATAATAAATAATCTATAAAAAATATACGTATATAATATATATAACAAATACACTACCCTACAATAATGGACCGGATGCCAGCGGATTTTATGCACATCCAGTGCTCGCACGTGATCTGCTAAGGTTAAATACGATAAGCGAAGAGGTAACGTCCTTAGTTCTGTGTGAAATTATGACAATATGTCGAAACGAAAAGAACTTTGAAAGAGTTGTTATAAGTGGTTGTCACATTAGTGACAAGTCTATTCGCGCAATTGCGGTAGAATTATTTCTGTTATGTAATACCTCACAGGAGCTTGCCACTGATGTTAAACTCCGATGTGACAAACAATAAATTACGAGGCAAAGTGAAATAAATATTCTATCGCAAGAGGGAACCCATTCGAAATAAGCAAGCAAATAAGAATAATTAAGTCTTCAAAACAAAAAGGTAGCTAATTGAGGAAACAATGGCAAAACTTGCGCCAAAGCAAAGAATGAGAAGGATTTATCTTTAGAAGCTAAAAAATTGTTTATTCGTGGAAAATGGCAACACTACGGCAACCCAAAGAATAACAATGATTACACTGCCAAAGATAGATAATTGTTTATTTGGGGTGGGGGAATTAAGGACCTTGTTGTACGCTTTATAGTAAAACTACTTAAAATGATTAAACGTTCATAGAAAAACAAAACAAAACAAAACAAAATTATTTCAGGAAAAGGGCAACACTGAAGAAAAAAATTCTACATAGTTACGCCACCCCTGGTTGAGATGCAGGTTGATGTTCCGTATAGCAACAAATTAATTATGTTCAAAGTTTTTTTTGTTTTTTGTTTGTTTTTTTTTGTTTTTTGGGGGGGAGAATACGTGAAATTAAATGTAGATTTAAAAATTTATTTCCTTTTCCTAAAGACTGCATTTTTAACCATTATTTGTTTTCATATATTATTTTTTTAGGTACACGTTATAAGATATCTCAGGAAACTTCCGTATTCTTAAAAAAATTTTATTTATGTTTAGGGACAGTTGAGGTACCAAATTTGAAAATATCTACATATAGCTCATATATATATATATATGACGGGCTTCGTTTCACGCCCGTTATATTAAATGATGTTGCAGTTTGTGGAACGGAAGTCAAGAATATCCTTGAGTTATTTAGCAGTATAGTGGAAGGCAGTCTAAACTCAGGGAGTGCACATTAGTCCAATTTAATCATGTTTATTTCTTAATCTACTAGCAACCACTGATCCAAAGTAACGCATATCTTAGCGCTCGCCATTTTACAAAACCCGCGGACCCGGCTAGCGCGCGTCTGCTATCATCGAATTAATCCCCTCGGTCTGCTGCTTGCCTATTGTCTCAAAAGCTCCCAATACAACTGCGCATGCCCTCGTTACGTCTGCACCGAAGATAAGGATGGGGTGGGACAGAATTTGATACTAAATTTAGATTCTGCCTATGGTTCTTCTTCCAACCTCGTGAATTAAATTAAATTCTAAAAACGGGTATTCCCCGGTTTCACTCATAGCGTCCCGAAATACAACAAATAGTGATATTTAACGTTAGAAATTGCATTATTCTGAAGCCCTCCTGTAAATTATCTCCCTTATTCCCCTTTATCTAATTAATTCTTAACATATAAATATATATATATATATATATAGGATATTTGGTTTTGGAGCGATAGATAACCTTTTTCATTTTGAGATTTGTTCGGTTAGACCAGCCGTACTCAACCTTTTTCACGTTACGAGGGCCGCAACATAGTACCGCAACTATACCTCATACTACAATAATGTAAAAATTAAAGCTCAAAACCTAACGTATACAAACGTTTATTTAAAATGAGTGTGTTTCTCAATGTTGAGACAAACTTTTGACTATTTCAGGCAAATCAGGTTTATACTTGCTACGTGCTACTCAATGCGACATCTAGGTAAGAATCAGCAAGTCGATTTCTAGAGATTCGTCCTTTGCATATTTCCTTTTGGAATTGTGTGCGTTTTGTTATGGATTATGCCCTTTGACCGACAGTATATCAGATCAAGTCCATAACGGCTATTGGGCAGAATGGTACGGCTCCGGTTTTGAATACCACCGCAAGGGTCGGAGTCCGACTTGGCGAAGGACCCGGCCCCGTAATTTTGAACTGAGTCAAATGACGAGATCGGTACACTTGACCCCGCTCCTCCAGAGGTAAATTTTCGATAACTTGGAGGACATTACAGCCACGACAGATTTTTCGTGTACCAGCCGCCATTAGCGTACACGGCGGTGGATTTGTCAGTGACCGGTATCAAATCAGAAACGTTCAGATCACTGGCTCGCTGCCTTTTCCAACTGGGCCACCGCGCTTGGATGATTCACAAAAGTACATTGTTGCGAACAACGCAACGTAAACTGTATGTGGCCCATTTTTGTACAGTTTTGTACTTTTCAGGCACTTATTTCCAAAATTAATTTTACAAAAGTACCTGTCTGATAATGCGTGAGTGTCTGAGGCAGTACATAAAAGCTTAGTCGACCACAGTTTGAGTATCCCTGGTTTAGACCACGGGTCTCCAAACCTTTTAACCTAAGGGCCACACTGACTCCTCTACTAAGTCCCAAGGTCTAAGACTAGCTAGCTAGCTCATCATACCAACATACTGTAGTTTTGAATTACGTGCAAATTTTCGTTTCGGGTTCGCTTTTCTTCCGCTTTTGGCACTATTTATCTATGTGAAAAAACATTCTCCTAAATAAAATATTTACAGATCCAAATTAACTGATGAGCATTTGAAGTCGCTGCTGATAATTTCCACTAGAAAAATTGATCCACAACTGCTAACAATTGTCAGTGGAAAGTTACAGCTACATAAATCTCATTAATTATAATTATAATATTTAATTTCATTATATAAATTACCTATGTATATCACTTATGGCAAGTTTTTAGGATAAATCTCATATGATTAATTACAGTTAAAATGTTCAATTTTATCTTAAAGAAATCCTTTCCACCTATAAAGAGAGTGGTGTAGGGGTGAAAAAATTCGACTCTTCCAAGGCACCAATGTTTGAAGAAAGGAGTATTGGTATTTGCCTAACACTCTTGGCGTTTCAGAAAAGCTGCGTCCTACCAGCCTAAACGGTGTTTAACAACCTTGATAGATTCCTTAATTAAACACCTCCGCCGGGAGCTATTCACTTGCGACAGGGGGAAAAAAATCAGCCTGAACGCTTACAATTTTCTCGTGTTTTCATGGAGGAAACTATTTGGTCATGGTATTAAATAGCTGTACTTAGAATATTCTTTTATATAATTGTTTTGGAATGCTATATAGAAAAAGTTATTAAAGTGACTTTCAGAATAATGGTACTAAAACTTTCTAGATAAGTGGTAACATTTTCAAAACAGTAACATTTTCCTAAATTTTAAAAATTAGGAAAATGTTAACGAAAAAAAGAAAAGTATATAAGCCAATTTTGACAAACCATTTCAAAAATCCAAATTTGAAAACCCATTCACACACAGATAGGTAAGTCATTAGGGTTACAACAATACTATCAAGGAATTAACTAAAACTTCGTCGAAGTTTACACAATAAAGACTCAAATCGCTGCACAAAAATTACTATTACACAGGAACGTATTTTATTACATCTCTCATCGTCTCATTTTGCAAATGGAATAAATATCTTTTTCATTAGGAAAACAGTGTTGCCAATTTATTCAGATAAAAAATTATATTTCAGAAACAAGCAGTCAAGAGTTCACAGTGCATGAAAACCAAGTCTCGCACATATAGGTAGAAGCAAATAGATGCTATGTAAGTATAGTCCTTCGCTGAAGGACCTTTTATTGTCAGACTGTTTGATATCTTAGTTAACAATGCCACATACTTTTAACATATTAAAAATAAGTGATTATAGAAAGTTTAAAATATATTTTTTAATTAAATACAGTGGAACCTCAATATATCGAACCTCGATATAATCGAATTCCTTGATAAATCGAAGTTTTACCATTCCCCTTGAACCTGCCTAACACTCCCAAGTTATTTTTACCTCTACATATCGAAGTACTGGTGAGGAAGACCTCGATATTTCGAATTTTTAGTTAACTTGGCTTGGCACCACACATTTATGCATCGAAGTTTTTAGTGGAAAACCTCTATATATCGAAGTTGTTTTGATAAAAATAATTTTGATTTCTAATTGCAGTGAGAATATAATTATTTTAGAGTGAACCTCCATACATCGAAGTCAGTCAGAAATCACCTCGATAAATCGAACCTCGGTAAATCGAAATTCTTGATAATTCGAAGTTATCTCGTTCCCCTTTAGGTTCGATATATCGAGGTTCCCCTCAAATTCATTATGATATAAATTTGCTTCAGACTATCCGCGAACTATCAAATTTTTTTAGCGAATCTCCCCCCCCCCCCCTCGCTGTGGGTCACAACCCACAGTTTGCGCACCCCGTTCTAGACAAACATTTTTGCTTAGTATCTTTCCTCTCTTTGTAGATTAAAGAGCATGGCTAATAGACCCTGGGAATGCTCGATCAAAATTGGCTAAATTGGAGTCCGACCCTTGTGGTGTCATTATAAACCGGAGCTGCACCCTTCGACCCGCTAGCCCAGTGGTTCTCAAACTTTATACAGTCTGAGGGCACTTACAATACTACAGATACTTGCTGGCGCACAGCATACAAAATAGGATTAATATGTTATAATTTAGTTAAATATATAGAAAAATAATGCACTTAATAAAAGCATACTTAACATATCTCTATGAAGTTTATTCATTCCTGTGTTAATGAGAAACATGAGCTTGATATTTCTTAGCTTGACCTTGCGATTTCTTCAATGTTTGGTCTTAGGTTGAGAGACAAACTCTCATTTCCTCATCAACGCATTGAAGAGTTCCTCTTTTTTTACACTTAATTGTGGCGAGGGTTGAAAATCCCAGTTCACATAAATATGAGGTGGAAAATTGCAATAAAATGGCCAGCGCTTTTTTAGATATCGACACATGTTCTTTGATAGAAATCCAAAAAGCTTCAAGAGACAATTCTTTGTATTTAATCATCAATCCACGATCAGTGGACACAGCTGCCAGTTCTTTTTCTGTTAGCGTTAAACTAGAATCTATTGCAGTTTCTACAAAAGAGTTTCTAAAACAGTCATATTGCGCAGTGTTAATTGATGGAAAATAATAAATCAAATTTTCTTCTAAAGTTGATAAATGTTCAACTATGATTGGCAGAATTTCAGTTTTGCAAGTATTACTTACCAATGGAAATATTTCGAGACTGCCGTCCATCGCTGTTCTTTTCCAAATCTGTAGCTTTCTCTACAACGCTTTTATTTTGTCAGTGGATGTGAGGATATTTTCCTCTTTCCTTTGCATGCTAGAGTTCAAAATATTGAGATGCTGAAAAATAGATGCCAAATATTGTAACTTTGTAATCCAAAATTCACATTGAAGGAGGTTACAAAAATGAGATTGTTTCATTGCTTCAAAAAATGTGATAAGTTCTTGTCGTAACTCGTGTACACGGGTACGTACTTTGCCTCTTGACAGCCACCTCACATCGGTGTGTAAAAGTAGCTGTCTGTGTTGAGAATCTATATTGGTGCAAATCTGTTCAAATAGGCGTGATTTAACTGGTCTTGTTTTAATAAAGTTCACACCATTTTAACAACTTGATCTAAGACCTCTCTTAAATCCTCTCCTAATGTTCTTGACATCAAGGCCTCTCTATGAAGGAAGCAATGAGTTACAATAACATTTTCGTTTTGTTCCTTTAAAAAGAAACAAGACCCTTGTTGCAGCCTATCATAGAAGGAGCTCCATCTGTACAAATGCCTACACACGATTTCCACTATAACTGCCATTTTTCAAGGTAGTTATTCAGGATGTTAAATATGTCCTCACCTTTTGTAGTCAGACTTAATTCTTTGCAAAAAAAATGATTTGTTATTTGATTTTCGTTAATGAAACGAATGAATGCTATGAGTTACGCCTTGTTGGTAATGTCGGTTGACTCGTCAACTTGCAGTGCAAAATCAGAACACTGGAGTTTATTACCACATACATTTTTCTCAATATCAGAAGACATTTCCAAAATACGCCTGTTAACAGTATCATTGGACAGAGGTATCTTACTTATTTTCATAGATGCTTCATTTCCTAATATCGTACTGACAATCTTTTGGCAAGCAGGCAAAATAAGTGACTCACCAAAAGTATGAGCTTTCATATTTTGTGCGATCAGTTCTGAGACTTGGTAAGAAGCAATTTGAGCTTTATCAGAAACAGTCATTGAACTTTTAAAAGAATCACCTTTTCTTTGCTGTTCGGACATTCTCTTAAAATAACTTGTGGGTTTGTCTTGAAAATGAGAGTGTTTACTTTTCAAATGTTTAACAAGTTTACTAGGGAGCATTGATTCATTTAACATTCTTAGTCCACAAACTAAACATACTGGCTGCGGTTTATCAACATTTCCGGTCCAAGTAAAGCCAAGGCTTAAATAACTCTCATCGTATTTACGAGTCGGTCGCGATTTTGCTTTCTTACTAGAACAACTTTCCACATTGGAGGTTTGCTCACTTTCAGGATTACATTCATCAATGTCCCGCATCTTTTTAAGAAACTTATCCATTTTTATGGGTGAATTATTCTTAAAAAACACAATTATATCAACGGTAATTATTCTGAAAGTTGTGAAAGGCACAATACATTTACTCTTGACGGCAGTTCACAAGACACGGCACGCCCACTCACCAAGGCCTGTTATGCAACACTGCCAGTTGCCACGTGATGAAAGTTAGTGCCGGTGTTAACATGCGTTCTAGCCACGTTTGTTACATGTTTTAAACGCGTAAAAAATTTGCGGATCAGAAGCTAGTTGCAAGAAAAGTAACTTATAACTATCATAATAATGTCGCAACGAAACAAGCCGAATGTTCGTAAAGAAATGGTATAATATAGTAACTTAGTATACATTTGCTTTTCATATATGGATAGATTTTTTAGGAATACTACGGGGCGCACCTGAAAAAGCTCTGGGACGCACCAGTGCGCCCGGGCGCACAGTTTGAGAACCACTGCGCTAGCCTATATGGACCTGGTCTGGAATACCTCCGGCCAGGGGCTATGAAAAACAACAACAACACAGCAATGTAGTCTGAAAGATTAGAGGCCTGTTCACACAACGTCCGTCAGCGTCAGCGTTATTTGTATTCAAATATAATCAACCAATTACAAACCTCCAAACGATTAGCCACGAAATTGTTAAATTCTGTGATTGGTTTAAAATATGTCACTGCGAGTAACGCTAACGCTAACAGATCCTATGGGAACAGGTCCTATCTCACTGTTCACCATGAAACTGCTATCGCAATAAGTAATAAAATGGTGAGATAACCACTTCAATTATTAAACTGTAATATGATTTATCTATTAGTTAGAATTCCTTTTGAATCCTTCAACTATGAGACAAGTCAGATTATCGGTAAAACTGCACCAACAATCTAAGCAATTTTTACCATGTTTTTTTTAACTCGCTTTCTTGTTTGTGTGTGTGCTTGTCCAGTGCAAATCTTGCAATCGATTTTTAACTAACTTCCCGACTAGCTAGACATTTGAAACTTTTAGAATAGCTCAGAACACGATGACAATGCATTATTTTAATACTTTTAGCCATCTTTAAGCAGAATTGAATTCATTTTCAGTTAATTTTGTTTTGTAGACTGGTGCAGCCATCTATCGGCCGGGACAGGAATGAAAAGTTAAACTCAAGTTAACTTCCAATTAACTTCATTTTCTTTCAAGTTAATGGGATAATTCATGAAAAAAAATTTTAAAAAGTATTTATTAATACATAGAATTGCCAAGTTTATATGATTCAACAGAAAATTTAAAAACATGGTATATAAAAAGTTCTTTTTATCTTGCAATTATTCTACCTTTTCAAACCGCTGCCCGCATAATTTAGTGGTTACCCTCTCGACCTTTCACGCACTGGCCTTGGGTTTAATTACAATTAAACTGTAATATAGACATGATTGGTAAATTATATTACAGTTTAATATAAATATAATATAAATTTACTTAAACTGTAATATTATTTACCTTCTAGTGGTTAGCCCGTCAAAAAGAACGTGTTAACTTTAATTTTTATCAATTTACATCTGCAAAGTCAATATTATTTGTATACTTAATGGTTTCTCTATTTTCTTTTATTTAAATTATACACATTTTTAATTATTTAAAATTATGCAATATCAGCACTATTATGATCCATTTAAGATGCAATTTTTTTTAAACTTTAAATAAAATCTGAACTCCACATAATAGCATCACTTTACTTAATTCTATTACGCTAAATAGTTAATACATTAACTGCGGTGGAAAAATTTAACTTAGTTGTTTCATAATTGTTTCATAATTTTAATTCATAAATGAAAGCTCGCCAAATATAAACCATTGACGTGTTCGGTATGAAAAATGTTACAAGTTGAAAAATATTTTTATATATTTTGATCGAGAGGAAAGTATAATATTAAAATATTTCAGCAATTAAAGCTTAATTTCAATTTATTTTATTTTTAAAACGCGGTAATCAAAGTACATTTGAATATGGCAATAAAAATTGCAAGATAAAAAGAACTTTTTATATACCACATTTTTAAATTTTCTGTTGAATCATATAAACTTGCCAATTCTATGTATTGCACAAACCTTCACTTAATTATTCTTTTTCACTTTCTTTTATTTAATTTTAATCACTTTTTAGTCGATTTCACTATCCACAGACTTTATAAACTGCTAACTTTTATAGTTTTTTCTAATTTTTCGCACAATATGTAAACAAACTAAATTCACATGTATTCTGTTTTCAAAATCGTCAAACGCCGTTACGCAAAAGTGCAAGCATTGAATTCGAGCGAAGCATCACTTTGAGGATTTTTTTCGAACTAGCTTTCTATACAAAACAAAATTAACTGAAAATTAATTTAATTCTGCTTAAAGCTGGCTAAAAGTATTTAAAAAATGTATTGTCATCGTGTTCTGAGCTATTCTAAAAGTTTCAAATGTCTAGCTAGTCGGGAAGTTAGTTAAAAATCGATTGCAAGATTTGTACTGGACAAACACGCAAACAAGAAAGCGAGTTAATAAAAACGTGGTAAACAAGTAATATAAAAAAAAAATTTAAAGTCAATTCCTACTTAGGTCAACAAAGAAAAATTTTATTTTAGTTACTTTTTGGCGGGGAATTGCACTGATATTGGCTCGATTCTGTGAACACCATTATTGCCGAGAAATTTTTTTCTCCCATATAAAACTAAAATTAATTAATTAAATTTAATTAATGAATTAATATTTGAAAAACTGTATTAACATCAAGTGTCATCCACTACAAGTTTAAAAAAATGTATTTGAACTTGAGTGGATGAATAAAAAGTATTTTATTAACGATTGAAAATTTGAACAAGATATATAAAGGGAGAGTGTGAACTAATAGTAGGAATTGAAAAAAGGGAAAAGCGTTCCAGACAGAGAGATAGATCTGTGCTATTATTACCATGTTTTTATTAACTTGCTTTCTTGTGTGTTTGTGTGAGTGTGTTTGTCAAGTGCAAATCTTGCAATCGATTTTTAACTAACTTCCCGACTAGCTAGATATTTGAAACTTTTAGAATAGCTCAGAACACGATGACAATGCATTTTTTTAATAGTTTTATCCATCTTTAAGCAGAATTAAATTCATTTTCAGTTATTTTCAGTTAGTTTTGTTTTGTAGACTTGTGCCGCCATCTGTTGGCCGGAACGGGAAAGAAAAGTTAAATGAAAGTTAACTTCCAATTAACTTCATTTTCTTTCAAGTTGATGGGATAATTCATGAAAAAAATTTTTAAAAAGTATTTATTAATACATAGAATTGCCAAGTTTATATGATTCAACAGAAAATTTAAAAACATGATATATAAAAAGTTCTTTTTATCTTGTAATTATTAATGTTTATTATGTAGTTAGGATTCCTTTTGAATTATTCAACTATGAGACACATCAGATATAAAACTGCACCAATAATCTAAACAGTTTTTCTACCTTTTCAAACCACCACCCACATAGTATAGTAGTTAGCGTCTTAAGCTTTCCCGCAGTGGTCTTGGGTTCAAATCCCGAGCAAGGCTTGGACGTTTCCATGTTGTTACTTCATAAAGAGCAACGTTGGCTCACACCTGTTAATAAAGTATCTAACAAGGTTCGCGTTATATTGGGCGAATGTCTGACGAAAGGTGCCTCCACATTAGGAATAAAAACTTTTTCAAACTTAGTAGTTTAAAAACAGAACCTTTCTAAAGTAATATATTTACCGTTAAGCGTGACATATAAAAAAACGAGAAAATGAAGCTCAGCCGTGTTGTTAATAAGATATGATAAAAATTTAAAAATGAGTTGGAGATGCTTCAGCTTTTAAAATATTCAAGCATGTGGTTTACGGAAATGCACAGCAGTTTAGTTCGAAAGGTTATCGCCTTCAAGAAAGAGAATTATTGCGTGAAATAAAAACATGCCGCCCGATAAAACCTTTGTGAAGCTAAATGTGATACTCACTAAAGCGAAAAGAAAAAAAGGATTTAAATTCCCAAAACAGCAGCTTGGACTCTCTGGGATTTTTATTTGCCGTGTTATTCTTATAAATCCCCTTCTTGAAGAAAACAACGGTTCACTGAAAAATTACTGCGTGAAACTGTTTGAAAGAGATAGAATTGCTTCACGGTCTAAATTTTCAAAGCGAAAGAATTCTTAAAAGAATTCAAAAGTAATCATACACTTTCACTTGGCTTTGAAAACAGGAGAAAAAAGATTACAAGTAATTTATACTCTTGCGTATCTTTTATTTCAGACAATTATTGTGGATGATCGGAGGATACTGTTTAATACAAATCATTATGTCAGTCAAGCTGTGACGCTCGTGTTTTGGACTTAGTTTTTTCGAGCAATATCTTTTCGCTGTATCTGTACCAGGGGCGGCTCCAGTCCAGAGTTTTGTTTTGGGGGGACAACGTCAGCTCTTTTATATATATACTAGCGGCCTGTCCCGACTTCGTCCGGGTTGAAAAAAATATTATACGAATAAATTTCCAGTTGATAGCCAATAAATTGTATATCTTTTTTTACCTTAAATGTCCAATAAAAAGCGTAGTTCCAAATGTAGTTTTCTTCAATAAACCATTTAACGTTGCCAGTTTCAAAAATCCTTTTTGTATTTATCAATACCTCCTCTACTTGAATCTTAAAAATATTAAACCTTTTCCTTACGGGGTGGGATAGCATATATCCGAAGCACATACTCTCGAAAAATACTGTGTGATGTCGGCAGAGATATAGTCTCGAATTCCACTTCGTTGTGACTTTCCTAACGTCTTTGCCCCCAAAGAACAATTGGGTGACATTCTGGGAATGGGGGGTCAATCTTGCCGAAAAGGACTGAATAATAATCTTTTGTCGTTCTAGCTAGAGGCTATTTCTTTTCAGGCGAGAGACATCAGTAGGGCGGTTCACCCGCGGTTCATCCATTTTCAGCCTTTTGAGAGATGAAAGAGGCACGGAGTGCCGATAAACTACTATTGAAATTCTTCTTCAATAGTAAGAAAGCAATAAGAAAGCAATTAACCACTCTTTCCCCTGACCCCCCACGCTGAATGTCCCCCATATAAAATGGGGATAGGAAGTAGATAACATTTTCCCGTTGTAAAGAGCGATTTCGAAAAACGGACCCCGTAAGCTAAAGGGTGTTACTATGGTTACTTGACTGCGGTTGACAAAGGAAAAAATGTAAGGTACATTTTAATGTACAAAAGTTGTACATTACCCTCCACATACAAAATCTGCTCTCTCTCTTTGTATATTATTATAGAAGTATAGATACACATTGGTATCCCAAAATTAGAATAAGAGATGAAATAAAAATAAAAAAATAAAAAATGATTTTAAGTAAAGAATTTTTTTTAAAATTATTTTAAGCACCTAAAATAATATTCAAATTAATATTACGTTATTTATTAATTAAAGTTAATTTTTTAAAAGAAAGAGGTGTGCTTGAGACCGTAGTTTTATTGAAAAATAAAAAAGGATTTTAAGTAAAGAATGTATTTTTAATTATTTTAAGCACCTAAAATAGTATTCAAAGTAATATTACGTTAGTTATTAATTAAAGTGAATTTTTTAAAAGAGAGAGGTTAAGAGATGAAATAAAAATACAAAAATAAAAAAGGATTTTAAGTAAAGAATGTTTTTTTTAAATAATATTAAATTTTTTTTCAAATAATATTCCTAAAATAATATTCAAATTAATATTACGTTAGTAAATAATTAAAGTTATATTTTTAAAAGAAAAAGGGCGTGCCGGAGAACGGCTAGGTTCTAACCACTATCGTAAAAACAGAAGCCCACCGCAATAGCACCACGCTAAGGATCGTTGAAGACATCGGCACAAAAAGTGGTAGAGGACAGTAGCGGTAAGAATGGAGATTGTTAGGATTAAGCCCCTAACTTTATTTCTACTGATCAGATATACATAATATATAGCCTATGTCCATCTGGAATAATGTACCTTTCAAACAGTGAAAGAATTTTTCAAATAGGTGCAGTGGTTCTGGAGATTACCCTCCACGTACAAAATCGCTCTCTCTTTATATATAAGTATAGATAGATAGATTGTAGAAATATAGATACACATTGGTATCTCAAAATTAGAGTAAGAGATGAAATAAAAATACAAAAATAAAAAAAGGATTTTAAGTAAAGAATGTTTTTTTAATTATTTTAAGCACCTAAAATAATATTCAAATTAATATTACGTTACTTAATAATTGTGTGCACTCCGCCATCTTGGATTTTTTTGCGCCAACTTGGCGATTTTACCGTGTTTTGAGGAGTGGAAAAATTCTCGCCAATGTGTTTTAAGCGGTGTTTTCAAAACGCTGGACTTTGAATTTTTTAGCTTTTTTAATAAAAACCACCTGTTTAAATTATGAAACTTAGAAAAAATTTTGAAAAATCATTTAAACGTTGGACTTAGATTTATTTTTGGGTTTTTAATAAAAACCAGTTTTTTAAATTATGAAACTTGGAAATTTTTTTGAAAAAATAATTCTCAAATATTGGAAATTTTGGGTTTTTCTTTTAGTTTTTTTAATAAAAAGAACCTTTTTAAATTATGAAACTTAGAAATATTTTTGAAAAATCATTTAATCGTTGGACTGAGATTTTTTTTTGTCATTTTTAATTAAAAACTACCTTTTCAAATTATGATCCATATGAAAAATTTGGTCAAATGAATTTTACTTACAGATAAAATTTCAATGCCATGTATTCAGTTTGCCCTAACTCTTTGACTAATAGCAATGAATCACCAAAATATTATGCCAATATATTGTTAATTAGAAAAAAAATACAGCATTTTCGTACCGCCTAAATAACTTGCAATTTAAAAATTATCTCAAATTCAGCTTTGAAAAATGTAAATTAATTATGAACCCATAAATTTATGGTGAGTAACCAGATACTCTTTTTTCTTTCTTTTTTTTTTCGGGTTAGGGCATTGTGGTAATGAAATTTTACTTCAGATTTGACCTTAACCAAATATTTGGTGCATACAATAAAATCGGGACAATAATTATTTGACCATTTATCCTGCTGTGTTGGAAATAAGAAGAAAAAACCCTTTTTCTAAACCAGTAACTTAACCTTAACTAACTTCTTAACTTAGGTTCCTGGGGAGAGAGAAGTTGAACTTCAGTTATTTAAATTTATTTGTAATCCACTACAACTTGGAATTATAAAATATTTTAAAATATATTGTATTTAAAATGTATACTGTATTTTACATTTTACGAAAAAATGATGGCAGATAATTTTTACTTCAAATAAATGAAATGGTGTATCATTATAGTATACTAATTGACAACCGATAAACAAAATTAAAAGCAACTTAAATTTAAAAAGTTAACGAAAAACTGATAATGGATTCAAAAATTTTCAACAAAAAGACTCTTAGTTTTAAAAATAATTTACTCTTTTGAGTATAGTCAATTTGACTCAGATTTCCAGTTCAAGGCCGAGATCTGACTTAAAATTATTATACTGTAATTAAAAGATCACATCAGAAATAACTGTTTGATCTTAAAATTAGAGAATTTGACATTGGGTTATTTTTACCAGAACGCAATAATTATCGCCATGCGAAATGCGCCAAACCCTGGCGGAAAAATCCAAGATGGCGGCCGTGCACACAAATCTAGAGTATCCCCCTCTAACTTTATTTCTACTGATCAGATATACATAATATATAGCCTATGTCCATCTGGAATAATGTATCTGTCAAATTGTGAAAGAATTTTTCAAATAGGTGCAGTGGTTCCGGAGATTACCCTCCACGTACAAAATCCGCTCTCTCTTTATATATTAGTATAGATATATATATATATATATATATATATATATATATATATATATATATATATATATATATATATATATATATATACTTATATATAAAGAGAGAGAGCGATTTTGTACGTGGAGGGTAATCTTCAGAACCACTGTACCTATTTCAAAAATTCTTTCACTGTTTGAAAGGTGCAGTATTCCAGATGGACATAGGCTATATATTATGTATATCTGATCAGTAGAAATAAAGTTAGGGGCTTAATCCTAACAATTTCCATTGTTACCGCTACTGTCCTCTACCGCTTTTTGTGCCGAAGTCTTCAACGATCCTTAGCGTGGTGCTATCTATACTTATATATAAAAAGAGAGCGATCTTGTACGTGGAGGGTAATCTTCAGAACCACTGTACCTATTTGAAAAATTCTTTCACTGTTTGAAAGGTGCAGTATTCCAGATGGACATAGGCTATATATTATGTATATCTGATCAGTAGAAATAAAGTTAGGGGCTTAATCCTAACAATCTCCATTGTTTCCGCTACTGTCTTCTACCGCTTTTTGTTCCGAAGATTCCAACGGTCCTTATCGTGGTGCTATCGCCGTGGGCTTCTGTTCTGACGCTAGCGGTTCGAACCTAGCCGTTCTCCGGCATGCCTTTTTCTTTAAAAAATTTATTTTAATTATTAACTAACATAAAATTAATTTAAGGTATTATTTAGGTTATTATTAAGGTATAAAAAGATTTACAATTTATTAGGGTTTTTTTTTTTCTTATTTCCAACACAGCAGGATAAATGGTCAAATAATCCTTGACCCGATTTTATTGTATGCACCAAATATTTGGTTAAGGTCAAATCTGAAGTAAAATTTCATTACCACAATGCCCTAACAAAAAAAAAAAAAAAAAAAAAAAAAAAAAAAAAAAAAAAAAAAAAAAAAGAGGATCTGGTTACTCACCATAAATTTATGGGTTCATAATTATTTTACATTTTTCAAAGCTGAATTTTAGATAATTTTTAAATTGCAAGTTATTTAGGTGGTACGAAAATGCTGTATTTTTTTTCTAATTAACAATATATTGGCATAATATTTTGGTGATTCATTGCTATTAGTCAAAGAGTTAGGGCAAACTGAATAGATGGCATTGAAATTTTATCTGTAAGTAAAATTCATTTGACCAAATTTTTCATATGGATCATAATTTAAAAAGGTAGTTTTTAATTAAAAATGACAAAAAAAAAAATCTTAGTCCAACGATCTCTTAACCTCTTTCTATTATCTATCTATACTTATATATAAAGAGAGAGCGATTTTGTACGTGGAGGGTAATCTCCAGAACATATATATATATCCTTCGGATATATGCTATCCCACCCCGTAAGGAAAAGGTTTAATATTTTTAAGATTCAAGGAGAGGAGGTATTGATAAATACAAAAAGGATTTTTGAAACTGGCAACGTTAAAGGGTTTATTGAAGAAAACTACATTTGGAACTACGCTTTTTATTGGACATTTAAGGTAAAAAAGGATTTACAATTTATTGGGTATCAACTGGAAATTTATTGGTATAATATTTTGTTCAACCCGGACAAAGTCGGGACGGGCCGCTAGTATATATATATATATATATATATATATATATGTGTGTGTGTGTGTGTGTGTGTGTGTGTGTGTGTGTAACAAAAAAACGCGTCTTCCTAAATTACTTTACTTTAAAGCATATTCTCATATAAAGCACGACCCCTTTTCCAAAAATTGCAACCTGAAAGTAAAATAAGATAATTTATCGTAGTCCTGCAGATCATTAAGAAGGCATGTGAAGTATCGGAACTCAATAACATCCCCAGATATGAGTGTTAGAAGTTTATGAGATTCCGAATGTCAGTATAGTGTCAAAATTCTTGAAGAGCCCTCGAACCACTCTGAAGTATGTCTTCTATAACGTCAAAAACCCCACTTTGCAAGAACTTTGTGGCCACTTATCCTACGCCCAGGTCAACAGTTCGCGGTTCTAACAAGCGCGGGATCTAACAGTAAAGTCCCCTATAAACACTAAGTGGACACGTGAACTCCACGAATCTAAAGTCACCCAATTAAAAATTAAGTAGTTTAGGCCCTCTGGCGACAATATCGCGAAACACCCATTTAATATTGCATGAACAGAAGACTTTTCTCTCTTCGTTCCTAACTCTTGTTGCTGTCGGACCTATTGTCCACAGTCCGGTGGTTACAACGTTTTTCTCTTAACTCTCCAATGTAAGCACTGCTGTTTTTACGTCCCGTCTTGGCATGGACGCCGGACAAGTCATGTGGCCGCTGCAGCCTTCGCGATGCTTCATAATTGAATAAAGGTGATTTCCTGGATATCGTCGGAAATGTGTATTCCTCTTCTATGGCTCCGCGTGTGTTACTCTCCTAAATTTCGTAAGTGTTTTTGTGAATGAACACTCAGCCCGACTGCATCACTCCTCGTACCGACTGCATCTCCCATAAGTTCTACGCGTCAATCCCTTGTGCTAAATTTTCCAAATGTGATTATTATCACATACATATACATATATATATATATATATATATATATATATATATATATATATATATATATATATATATATATATATATATATATACACACACTCACTTCCAAAAGTTAAGCACGGAGAGGAAAATGTTAATTTCCGTAAGTCAATCTGAATTGAGGAAGCTGAAATTTGCTGCAAAGGTAGAAGGAAGTATGCAAATGTGTTAAGTAACAGCCAATCACGGTTTCGCGTCGAGAAATATGCAAAACAGGCAGTCATATAAGAAACCGGCATTGTGAAGGGTTACAGGAGTTGCATGTAAGTGCTGATGTAAGTGCTCCAAACCAGCCAAACAGTTGTCCGAAGACCTGTAGCCGGTCGTCCAAGGGTTATGACCCCCCTCGGAAGATCGATATATTGCTGTTACTAAATACTGTTAAGTAAATACTGAATATAAAGGAGTCAGAATGATATAGCAAGACCACGCGGAAAGCAAGTGCCGATAGTATAACTATATTACAACAGAACATAAAGGCCTGGTAGCTAATGACCGGGGGGAGTTGTGACCCCCCTCTTCGGTTAAAACATAAACATATATATATATATATATATAAACTAAACTCACGGCGCAACAGTCCAATGTGGACCAGGGCCGGCGGTACCCATCTCCGCTTTCTTGACCTTGCGGCTTGGGGTGCCATCTATATCTATAAAGGAAGAAGTCCTGACTTATATATACATACACGTATCAACGCCCAGCAAAAACTATTGGAGATACAGATATCAAATTTTAGGAACTTATTACTTTTGTGCTGAAGGCGTCATTTAAGAAGCGATTTTTCAAAATTCGCCCCCCAAGGGGGGGAGGGGGGCAAAACGTGTTTTTTACATATTCCTTCATATCTCAAAGAAGGATATTTATATCCATAACATTCTTGCTTTAAAATGTAAGTAACATGAATACCTAAAAACCAATTTCAGGATTTTTCAAAATTAGGCCCCCAAGGGGGGGAGGGGGAAAAACGTGTTTTTACGTGTTTTATCACATTTTCCTTCATATCTCGAAGAAGAAAACAGATATCCATAAGATTCTTGCTTTAAAATGTAAGGAACATAAATACCTAAAAACCAATTTCAGGATTTTTCAAAATTCGCCCCCCAAGGGGGAGAGGGGGGCAAAACGTGTTTTTTACATATGCCTTTATATCTCAAAGAAGAAAATCGATATCCATAAGATTCTTGCTTTAAAATGTAAGAAACATGAATACCTAAAAACCAATTTCAGGATTTTTCAAAATTCGTCTCCCAAGGGGGAGAGGAGGGCTAAACGTGTTCTTACGTGTTTTATCTATATATATAAAGAAATCAACACCCAGCAAAAACTATTGGAGATACAGATATCAAATTTTAAGAGCTTATTACTTTTGGGCTGAAGGCGTCATTTAAGAAGCGATTTTTCAAAAATCGCCCCCCAAGGGGGGAGGGGGGGCAAAACGTGTTTTTTACATATTCTTTCGTATCTCAAAAGAAGGAAATTGATGTCCATAAGATTCTTACTTTAAAATGTAAGGAACACGAATACCTTAAATCCAATTTCAGGATTTTTTAAAATTTGGCCCCAGGGGACGGGGAGGGGGGGCTTAACGTGTTTTTCACGTATTCCTTCATATATCAAAGAAAGAAACAGATATCCATAAGATTCTTGCTTTAAAATGTAAGGAATACGAATACCTAAAAAACAATTTAAGGATATTTCAAAATTCGGCCCCCAAGGGGGTTAGGGGGGGCTAAACGTGTTTTTACGCGTTTTTTACATATTCCGTCATATCTCAAAGAAGGAAACAGATATCCATAAGATTCTTGATTTAAAATGTAAGAAACACGATTAAATGTAACAAACACGATCAATGTCACGATTTTTCGACATTCGCTTTAGATTTTGAAAAAATTGCTAGAAACAATCCAATAATTTATATTTCCTATATATCACTATTTTGAACACCAAATTGGTGGTAGGAGAAAAGAGAGAGATCAACCTTAATTAAATGAAGTGTGGAAAGGTGTGTGTGTGTGTGAATTGTATATATTTCGGTTGTTAGTACGTATACATCTAGAGCTCAGGTTAACTCCATTCATTTTTATTATCCTGGGCAACGTCAGGTAATTCTTTGTTTATGAAACCGGCGATTTTCACAAGGGTTTACGGGGAAGCCCTCAAACTCCTCGAAGGGCCGGGATCCAGTGGGTTATCAAAATTGAAAGAAACATTTTAATGTTGACATTAGCATGGGGGGTGGGTTATTATAATATGCTGATGGGATGATGACCAGTGGAGAGGGGTATAGATTGCCATAAAATACAAATATACATATCATACAAGTAAGCTTTATTAAGGGTTCACCCGTGCAACGCCGGGTATATAAAGCTAGTACAGCATATGTCTCAGTCAGGTGGTCAGCTTGACGTGGGACCCCCAGAGTTTAGTTCCCAAGCATGCTTCGTCCTCATTTTATCGACCTCATTTTATCACTCAAGGGATGAAAGGGTGAGTCGACCTTGCCCAGTGGCAGGGTCGAACCCTGGACCTGTGGGATGGCAGCTTGAAATAAATATATATATATATACAGTGGACGCTCGTTAATTCGAACTCGAAGGTTCTCAGAAAAAAGTTCGAATTATCCGAAGTTCGAATTATCCGATGTTAAGAGAAAATATATAACTTTAAATGTGTATCACTGAAGAAGAAACTCTCCTAGTATGTATAACCCCAGAAAATATATTATGCCTAAGTTAAAAAGCAATACAGACTTACATTAATCATAAAATGAAGCAGAAGATATGCAGTATAAAGTAAACTTTTATTAAAAATATGAATTACACTTTGGGGAAAAACTGTAAAATGGATGTTTGGTTCTGTTTATGATGCCTACATTATTCAGCCAGATTCTCGATTTGAAGTAAACATTTCAATTCATTTTTAGAGGAAGGTTCCATCTAAATAAATGCTTTCAGAGTTTTAATAGAGTCCATTATGGCTTTGACCATTATGGCCGCATTAGAAATATCTTTCTGTAGGTAAGTAGAGAAAAGCCGTGGCAGTTGCCTACCGAAATTAGTGCATACGTCTTCGATTACATCAGAGCTTTAGCCACATACAGAGATAAGAAATATTGTGCCTTGACTTAAATCGAGAAAGTCATCCATCACTGCATTTAAAATCTTCAATACCCATTCGAATTGCCTATTCACCAGCCTTCGTCAGCACTAGGGGTACATTTATCGAAAAATTTCGAGATCTAACATCCTGAAATCATAGCAGTAGAACTTTTTCTAGAACTTCTTGGGACGCATTTCCCATGCGTTTCCTTCCTCTAGCAAATTTTGATTTTTCCCATGAATCTAAAATTGACTCCTTGTTTTTCAAATTAGTTGGCAAGGCATTTTTTAAAATTCTATAATCAGCTTCTAACTTTGTTTTACATTCGCCTTTCTCTACTTTCTTTAAAATTTCTACCTTTGTCTTCAAAGTTAGGGTTTTGTACTTTCCACGTGTAGACATCCTTAATTTTTACACGTTCACACCACACAATGAGGAAAAAAAACTAGACCACATTAACTTGTCTGCACTGCAGTTATAACTGACGCAGCTCCCTTGAATCTATAGTAAAGACTAGTTTTTCTGAAATTCTAAGAAAATCGATCCGAATAAAGGAAAATTGCTTTTTCCGTTTAGCACTAATAAGAAGAACAATAGCTACTAACGTTTTACCGGACATGCAATAGTCTAGGAATGCAGGCATGGGCCTCTTTACACAGAAAAGATATTTTGACACACAAAATAATAAATACAATGTGTATTTTCTCTATTAAACGAGGAAAAATAATTTTTTTGTCAAATTTTTAGTTCGAATTAACCGAAGTGATAAAAATTTAGTTCGAATTAATGAGATATTTTTAACATTAACTCCAATACAAGTTTTGGGGGGCCTTTGGATTAGTTCGAATTAACCGAAAGTTCGAATTAACCGAGTTCGAATTAACGAGCGTCCACTGTATATATATATATGTGTGTGTGTGTGTAAGGAAAAAACGTAAAACTAAAAAATAGGGGGGCTTTTGTTTGGGAAAAAGGGGAATTGGCAATCAAAAATTATTAACTCGCGAAAGTTCGGCATAAAAAGAAGAAGGGTTGTTAATAGCAAAACCTATCAATAGGGGTCGCCACTGGACGGGTATCTTTCAGAAGAGAGATAGTTGTGGGCGAAGCAAGTTACGTAAGGATTTATTCGGATGAGGGGTTAACATTACATAAGAGGAAGCTTCGAGAACATACGATTTTGTGTTAGCAAAAAGATTGGGCTGGAGTTTAACAGAGAAAATCTAGTTAGTCGGCACAGAGATCTGATGGAGAGAGGACATAATGTCTTGAGAGAGAACCTGAATGGAGTGGTTTGCATAATTATGTTGGAGCTCTGGTAATTTAAGAATAAAAATAAACGAATTTAAGTGATCTCTGTCATCTCATCTAATCATTCGGTCCACGATTGTCTTTAATTAATAACGAAATGGATTCGAAACATGTCATATATATATATATATATATATATACAGTGGAATCTCGATCTATCGTTTTTCAAGGGACTGATTGAAATGAACGACACATACGGAAAAACGATGGATCCGAAAATGATCGATCGAGATTTCACTGTATATATATATATATATATATATATATATATATATATATATATATATATATATATATAAGAAATAAACATCGTCTCATTTTAAATTTAAACTCATTTAGTATTAGGTCTACGATTATATAATTTTAGGCTGTGAAAAAAAATACGCCGGGCTTTTTTTTTTGGGGGGGGGGGGGGGGGAATTGCCCCTATTGCCCCTGGAGCCGCCATTGATCTGTACGAATCAAATAAGTTTTTTTGGTAAGGCTGCTGTTTACTAACCCTATTGTATTCGCTCACCTCAATGTTAATCTATGGAGAAAATGTGTCCAATGAATATCGACTGGGTTTTAAAGATTTTTTTTTTTATTGTACTCCGTAATAGAGAAAGAAATTTTACACCTTGGAGCATTTTTCGTTTTTTTTTTTTAAAAAGCAAATAATATTTTTTTATTTAAATTATTCGAGAAAAAAAATCTGGTATAGTGTGTTTTAAACGCTCATCAATTCCTTTGGTGGATGAAATTTATAAAATGAATCCTATCGCAAGGTGCAGAAAATTTCGGGCCGTCTGAAAATACCATTTTTGTTGGATTATTAGCATTTATGTAGCTGTCAATAGTAAACACATTTTCTCCATAGGTTAACATCGAGATGAGCGAATCCAGTTGGTTTAGTACACAGCAACCTTAACAAATAAGTTTCCTGAATGCATTGATACACACCCTCATAAATACTTGATCTAAAGCGATAAAAGAAAATGATAATTCTGAAATATTTCAAGTTCCATAACAATTTTTAAACTTTTTTGTCCTTTTATCTGAAATAAAATACCGGCACAAGATACCTAAAGAATCAGTTTTTAGTATTCCTGATAACTGCTAAAATCTTATCATCTTGTAACTTTGAGTGTCGTTTTTGCACCCTGATCTTTTGAGGAAAGGGGATTTTACCCTGCACTTTCAAAGCCACCGTAGTGCGTATCGCATTTCATTGTGTTTGTTGGTTCACTTTCTTGTTTAGAAAGGGAAAATATTCTTTATATTTCATGGTAATAAGAGGCTTGAAAACTAAATGTGAACAGTAGTAGCATTTCTTTTCAATATATATTCTGAAACTGATTTTGCAATTTTAAAGAAATTCATCGATTGTCTTGAATTTCAGTACATTTATCATATTGATTAAAGTTTATAATTCCTGGTTTTCCTTTAATGAGTAACTAACAGTATTTATAAAATAGTTAATTTTCAGCCCGTTTATAAACATCGAGCCACTTAGTCTTCTTTGGTTAATTACGGCCCTGTTGTCAGTGTTCACGCCACTGCGAACTTCACTTTAACCGCCGAGAACTGTATATAAGGTTTTGCTTCTGTGCGCCTGCGCGCGGGCGTTCGTTCTCTCGGAATCGTTTGTGGCTCAGCCAGTCGTTGGAATTCGCTCTAAAAGAGCAGTTTGTAGTGAATTGGTCTCCATTTGGGAGATCAAAATTGTTCGTAATAAAATGATTTAAAATGTCAACTCAGCCCAGTCTTTTTTGTTTCGAGGTGGATAATTCCACAACCAGCGATCCTTTAATAAGGAACAGTCAGGACCTGTAAATCTGAGTACGTTGTTTACAACTGCGTTTAGAAAATACTGTTATTTATCAGTTAACGCTAAAATCAGCATTCATGATCGCTATGGTGCTACTGATAAAAAATCTAGAAACCAAATACTTGACTAATACAAATTTATTATCTCTTACCTATGCTTCTGGAACTGTGTATACAGTCTGCAATTGCAGTGGCTTGAAAAGCATGGGGACATATTCCCTTTTCACACACATTCCAGCTAGACAGTCATCAGTGGTTCTGCTGTTTTCCAAAAACTATTTTGCTGGCCGTGCGAAGTGCTGAGAACGTCCTCTTGTGGTCTATACGATATTGCTTGTTTATTTATGGTTGGTTCCGTTACATCAGTAAACTGAATGTTGTCCCCTGTACGACCCCATTTGTAATTTTCAAAGTTGATATTGTAAACACAGGTACTATGCACAGGATTTGAGAATTAGGGCTGACAGTAAGTATGCTTCTATGAATTGTCCTGAAATGGAACGTCATTAAGCTTTATGCACTAAACAGCAGTTCCTTTTGGCGTTATTCTGCTGTTCTTACTAATTCTACATCCTACCGTTGTGTTTATATTAGGTGAGTATTCTATGCGCCCAGTTGGAACCATTGTTGCTAGACATTGAACTTACTGCAGCATTGCATGGATCCATGAATACCCAGCATTACGTCGACGAATGGATTAAGTGACTATTTTAGCCCCTTACTGTATTGATAGATAGTTAAAGGCTTTTTTTCGTAACGCTAATGTACTACGCGGTGCGGTTGGGAAGAATGTACCTCACAGTTATTGATGTCGAGGTAATGATGATTAAACATGAGGAAGTAATGGACCAAAGATATTTCAACACATCTCCAGGTGTACAAAGTTCATGCGAACTACCTTTTATTTTTTACTGCTTCAACAGCCTTTCTAACGTATGCGTTCAAAATGTTTTGTTGATTATTAAGGCTGCTGTGTACTAACCCTATTGGATTCGCTCACCTCGATGTTAACCTATGGAGAAACTGTGTCTACTATTTACAACTACATAAATGCTGATAATCCAATAAAAATGGTATTTTCAGATAGACTGAACTTTTCTGCAACAGGATTCATTTTATAAATTTCGTCCACAAAAGGAATTTATGATAGTTCAAAACACATTGTAGCAGATTTTTCCCCCGAATAATTTAAACTTTAAAATATTATTTACATTTAAAAAACGAAAAATACCCAAAGGTGTAAAATATCATTCTCTATTGTAGAGTAGAATTTAAAAAAAAATCTTTCAATTCAAGTCGGTAATCCTTGGACACATTTTCTCTATAGGTTAACATTGAGGTGACCTAATCCAATAGGGTTAGTACACAGCAGCCTTAAGTTGCGTAGCCCTTGAAACAATGCACATCTGTGTGTATTTATATTTGAGTATAAATTCGAGGGGTTGGTACGATGATAAAGCAAAACGAAAGTTCAACGGGCAGTTGATGTTATGGGCTTGTGCTTGATTTCCTCTGGTTTAAAAAAAATTAATGCTGTTTGCCAATGCGGGGCACTTATCAGTGAGGACATTCGCACTTTAACCACAAGAATCGTTGGTTCCTTTCAATGGGGTCACCGTAGAGGTGAACCAACACCACTCCCTGGTACCACCTCAATTTTGAGCGAGTACCCCCAGGGTCGACAACTGGGGGGATCGTACCTTCTCCCACCTTCTATGATCTCATAAGACTTTCCAGTATACAGATTTAGGGCTTTTTCACATAGAATACGTCAGCGTCAACGTGAAAATTTTTAACCAATCATATGCCAATCACTGATCCATTTGACCAATCAGCGCCAACGGAATCTTTAACGCTGATGCTGACGGATTCTATGTTAACAGGCCTTTAACGTGCCTATATCCGGCTTAGACACGGTGGTATTTAATGGCTTTCGTCGGGATTCGAAGTGATCACCCCCGTCCCAATCCCAACAAAAAAATAATAATAAATAAATATACTATATACTGTCACGGGTAAAAGTGACATGGTAGAGAGTAGAAAAGGATAATGAATGAGCCTGTGAATAGGTCAGAAGATGAAGCAAGCGGGGAAAATAAGGATCCATAGAAGAGGGTAGAAAGGAGAATATTGAAAGGAGAATATTGATAAAAAAGATCGTTACGGTATGAAAAGAAATATCACGAAGAAACGCCAGACGAGTAAGGCGGAAAGAAGCAAGTATGAAAAGAGATGACAGATGGGAAACGGTTAAGGAGAAGAATAGGTCTGTAAGAAGGGAGAAGATGTATAGAGAGGAGTGAGAGGCGGGAAAAAAATGACTTAGCCGAAATAATAGGAGATCGGAAGCGAGAGAGAGCGGCAGAGATCAAATACGACCCCCCCGGAAGAGGTGCGGTAATGAGATGGGAAGGAATGCTCCAGCAGGCCGGGGTGGAAACTCCCAGAAAAAAAATAGGGGCCCAATCAAGAAATATAAGAGGAGTTAGAAGCAGAGGAGACAGATATAAAAGAAGCGGGATAAATATTACATGCAGATATAGAGAGAGATTTTGGTTTGCCTAGGAAAGATGACGGAATGTGCATAAAGACAGCCATTCCCCAACGAACGAAGGAGAGAGGCCCGACGGAGTGACCCAGCGAACGTGTACGTGAACCTGAATTGGGAGCCCTGCTACGCGAAGAGTGACTTGACTCGACGATTGACAAAGAGAGTCCCAAGAACTAGCCGCCAGCCGAACGAGTGAACACCCGCTCCCAGTGAACTTAACGAAGGACATCCACCAGCAGCTAACTGATATACCACCCACCTAGGCTGTTACTGTGCGAAATTCATCATGATTCCTGACGCGTGCCCGATCCACGAATGCAGCTTCAATAAAGGTACGTGTGACAGTTGTTCATTGATCTTGTAAAACTGTGTATGCCTAGTTAGACCTCATCCGTTAAATAATCTGATAATACCTCAGTGAATTATATATATAGTTAATGAAGTCCACTTGTAGTTATTCTAAAAATTAGAACGCTTAAAATAAGGTTGTTAGGACAATAATTGTGTTATATATTGTAATGTATTTATGTGTGTTAGTAATTTCAATAAATCTATCCATTTGCAATTTCAATCAGGTAATTAGATTATTTTATTCATAAAAACACAACGCAATTAAAGAAGACGATTTTAATCAGGTAGTATGGTAAATGATTTATATATACACTGCTGGCCACCCAAATTGCAACACCAAGAAAGACAAGAGATATCACAACAAAATTTATTTTGTAGATAACATGTTGACCAAGTATCAAATGATTAAATTTATAGACTTCTGTGAAGTGTGGTTCCTGCCAAAATCAGTAGCCAGAGTAGCCGCCATTGTTGGAGATCACCGCTGCCACACGCCTCGGCATTGATTCAAAGAGACTTTGGATGAGTTCTTGGGGTACAGCAGACCAAGCAGCTTCCACACGTTGCCAAAGTTGATCTGCTGTGGCAGCTGGGATGGAATCTGGGTCAATCGTAGAGCAACCATGGACCACATGTTTTCTATCGGCGAAAGATCCGGAGAGCGAGGCGGCCAGGGAAGCAATTCAATCTGGCGATTGACGAAGAACCGTTGGACAATGCGTGCCACGTGTGGTCGCGCATTATCCTGTTGAAATATGGCTGTGGGCAAGCCCTGAAGGTAAGGAAGGACAACTGGCTCCAACACCTCGGAGATGTAGCGCTGGCTGTTTAAAGTACCGGCAATGCGTACTAGAGGTGTGCGAGAGTGATATCCAATACCGCCCCATACCATAATACCCGGTGCAGGACCAGTGTGGCGGTGCATAACGCAGCTGTTCAGCATCCTCTCTTCACGGTGTCTCCAGACTCGAATGCGACCATCGTGGTGTTGCAGACAGAAGCGTGACTCGTCAGTAAAGACAATTTATTCCATTCTGTCGTCCACATTCTTCTGTCATCGCACCATTGGCGGCAAAGACGTCTGTGGTTCTGCGTCAAGGGTAGACAAAGCAATGGACGTCTTGCGGACAGACCACTCTGCTGTAAACGGCGTCGAATGGTACGCACAGACACTGGATGATGCGTTACAGACTGCATGTGCTGTGCTATGGTTCGTGATGTGACTGAGCGATCCGTCACTGCCACGCGCATAATTTGCCTGTCATCACGTGAAGTGGTGCGCTGAGGTGGATGCGATCGAACACTCCGGTCCATCGTACCCTCCTGCATCCAACGATCACATATCCGCATTACAGTTGTTTGGTTTCGTCCAACACGACTACCGATTTCCCTGAAAGGTAATCCACAATCTCGGTAGGCCACTATCCTTCCTCTGTCGAACTCGGATACTTGATCAAAAGATGATCGGTGTTTTCGACGAGGCATAATTGATCGTTTTTTTGAAAAAAACCACAAGAAAATCACAATTGCCGAACTTGAAATCGCCGAAATCTCCAAGCCTTAAATAGCGCTTTGAAGTGGCGCCACAGGCGCGCGTGATGTGCGTCTGCGCTGAAATTCTAATAATTTGCATATCTCACCTCCGCTAATGCATGTTGTAAATTTTATGTTATTTGCATGTTTCCTTCAGGGTGTTGCATTTACAGTGGCCAGCAGTGTATATATTGGCTATACACCCCAAATTTAGCTACCTCGATAGTAATCATTTAATGAATAAGATAAACAATTTAGTTATTGCGGAACATTCTCCAAAACAATAACCACCCATTATATATACTAGGCTACCTCGGGGGCCCTCTAACATTTAATGTAAATAAACACATTTTTTTTAAATCTTCTATTAGAAGCATTTCCTCCCTTTATATTAAAACCAGCAGTAATATTCTCACCGATTGTTATCAAAATTCAAAATGGGAGAGCAAGGAAAAAATAATAATAAATAAATATATTTATTTATTTATTTATTTATTTATTTATTTATTTATATATATTCGGCTGGTGTTTGTGGCGGCCTTGTGGTACAGCACGCTGGCTTTTGGTGCTAAGGGTGCTCGGATCGAATCCCGGCGTCGCGTTACTAAAATGCCTCGTTCGTGTTGTCCCTTCATATGGGGTAATGCTGGCCCGCACATATGGTGTCCCCATAATAAAATGGCCTGCAAAACTGCGGTGTATTACAGGTGAATGTCTTCACGACAAGTGTCTCCGCATTGGTAAAAATAATAATAAATAAATTTAATAAATATAAATATATTCTGCTGTCTGAATTTAATTCCTTTTCCTTGCAATCCTTTTATAAGATGGCTCAAACCTCTAAACTCTAAATTACTTAAAGTGAGGTATGTCTCTTTAATATACACACACAGTACAATTTCCCCTCCGAAATTTCCCTACCACAAAATTAATCCCTACCGCTTTCTGGTCTAGAGCTCTTTCATCATCGTGGCCTGACATATAACACGATTAGGCTTCGTAATGCTTCCAAAATAGTCGAAATAATGTAACTTTGCAGGGAAACATTAGAAAATGAAGCTCACTTGCACGGACGGCAGCTTTCCCATTTTTCCTGACATTCGTCGTCGTTGCTATGTTCAAGAAGATTTAATTTTCACTCCCCTTCGGATTTACTTTTTCCACTTGTTATTTCTAAGGTGTTTACGAAATTCAGGCGCGTAAGTGATAAATAGTGAAACTACAGGTTCAATAAAGTGCACGGGGAAGTTAAAATATCTACCTTGCGAGCTGTCATCCCATGACAACGCGTTTTTCTTCCTGACTTAGTTGCGATTTTATAGTGTTAGCGCTTGGCCCAGCTTGATGAAAGCTATGAGTTTTATTTAAAAAATTATGTCTTTATATTTGGCTATAAGCTTTTACTCGAATAAATAAAACACATAATTTTTATTCTTTCTCACTCTGCATACGTATATTCACAAATATTTACAATCAATCGGCTTTCCTCTTCTCGGCCCTTTACATCCACTCTTGATACTAATACTGCTGATCCGTGGAATTGAGTAAAAGGAGAGCTGCCCTCATGGGCTAAAAAATAAAGTCAGCGTCATCTGGAGTGTAGGTTATAAGGGCATTATTAATTGTAGTGTTTTTAAGGGAAATGAATTTATTATATAGAAAAATAAAAGGACTTTCAGAAACAATCTATTGCTTTCAGAAACAGCCGAGATTCTAAAAAGCAACAACAAATATGCTCATTGACATATGACAGTCATATGATTTGAATGAAGCCATATTGAGGCATCCAAATCATACCGCTTCCCAATGCAAAATTGCAGTCACGGCAACTTCTCTTGAAACTTCAATGTATGAGTTGACCATGTTTAACAAATAAAAAAATGTGCTTAAAAGCCCCCAACACGGTCGATAAATTTAAATAACGATATTAATAATATAGACTAAGGGTTCACAATATTAATAATATAGACTAAGGGCCTGTTCACATAGGAGTCCGTAGCGGAGCGTTAAAGTATTAAAATATATTTAACCAATGATAAACCTCCAAACGATTAGCAATGAAATTTTTAATGCCTATGATTGGTTTATTTTCGTCTCAACGTCATCTTTCCCTTAACGCTACGCAACGGACTCCTGTGTGAACAGGCCCTAAGGGTTCACTAAGGGTAATAATATAGACTTAGGGCCTGTTCACATAGGAGTCCATTGCGTAACGTTAAGGCAAAGATGACGTTGAGACGAAAATAAACCAATCATAGGCGTTAAAAATTTCATTCCTAAACTTTTTAACGCCTATGATTGGTTTATTTTCGTCTCAACGTCATCTTTCCCTTAACGCTACGCATCGGACTCCTATGTAAACAGGCCCTAACAGTTCACATAGGAGTCCGGTAGCGGAAGCGTTAAAGTATTGAAATATATTTAACCAATGACAAACCTCCAAACGATTAGCAACGAAATTTTTAACGCCTATGATTGGTTTATTTCCGTCTCAGCACCATCTTTCCTTTTACGCTTCCTCTACCGGACTTCTATGTGAACAGGCCCTTAGGCTCTGTTCACATTGGGGCCTTAGGCTCTGTTTACATTGTAGTCCGTTAGCGTTACTCGTATTGACATATTTTAAAACAATCACAGAACTTAAAATTTTCGTGGCTAATCTTTTGGAGGTTTGTAATTGGTTAAATATATTTCAATACGAGTAACGCTAACGCTAACGCTAACAGACACAATTTGAATAGCCTCTAACAGGCAAACACATACTCATAGATATCAACAGAAAGACAATACAGCACAGAAATATGGCAGTTTTCAGACGGTCGATGAATCATGAAACGGTAAACAACGTTGTTCGTGTTCTATCGTGTTAAAATTTATTTATGTCATTTTAGCAAACAAACTAACTGTATAAAGATACCGTCGAATGCTTATATCAATCTATTTACCAGATTGATTGCTATTTATAGCTTGTACATTTTTATCTGCTGCAATGCGTCTCTTCATATTTTCAATATCGTTTCTCAGAGCTTGAGCTCAGTTGCATATTTGAAGCCATTTTCTGACGTCATTTTGGCGCCAGAAAGGAAGTCAACTTGGAGCCATTTTCTGACAGCAGTGGATTGAATATTTTTAATATAATGAAATCCACATCTTTGCCAACTATCCTATGGATTACGAATGTTGGAGGAAACACTTCTCCAGACCCTTCTGTCTCTGATGTTGCTACTGCCGCTCCTGCGAAAGATTCTCCCTTCTGTCTTGATAGAGAGAAGACTTATTTGGCGAATGCTGTTATGGAATGCGATTTAAATCCAGCTGTTGCTTTTCAAAACCTTGACCCTCATCACCTTCAAATTGAAGAAATGCCAAACATTTGAACTTTCTGAAGATCTGCGGTGATAAGTCACCTGAATTTTAGGACTTCAAGAGTTCGATCGACTTCATTATACAAACTTTTGATGAGACTTTGGTGAACATCTGCAGCTCAACTGGACTCGACCATGACTTTGAGATCAGCAAATTATCAGGTATGTGGAAGTACATTGTTGCTTTCCCCCTTGGTCCTAACTTTGATAATTTAAAAAACCTAATTGCTATTGTGAGTAAATTTAATACTACTCCGGTAGTTAAAAAATCTAGTAAAAAAATAGAAGAAGTAATGAAGGTAATGAGCCACAAGGTAAGCGAGTTGCTCGCCAAAATTTATTAGACCAGGTAAAATCGGATGTCATCGAAACAAGAAATAAATTTGCCCCCCTTGAGGAAAATTCTGATGATGAAATTGTAACGGATGATACCATCCAAGTAGAAAGAAAGCCTCAACCAGAACCATTCTTTATTAAAATGGTTCCGGGTTATCAAAAGATTATCGAAAATATAAACAACCTAATCCAATTTAATTTGCCCAAAACTGTCTCAGGACAGTTTCTTAAGATCTCTCCCACCACCATCGATCAATTTAGAAATATCCAAAGGTACCTTATAGCAACTAAAACTGAATTTTTTGGAAAAAAACCCAAGACTGAAAGGCCTCTTAAAGTCCTAATCAAAGGTATCCCCATTGACATTCCAGTAGAGGAAGTCAAACAACAACTCGTAGAATTTGGTTTTGAGGTGAACAGAGTTTCACAACTCAAATGATTTAACACCAAGGAACCTCTCCCGATTTTCCTATGCCACCTCCGACAAAATAAGACTCTTGAGCATATATATATGAAATCCGACACTTTTTAGGTTTCGTAGTTAGGGTTGAAGCCTACAAATTCAAAGGTACCAAGCAATGCTTCAACTGCCAAAAATTCCACCATAGTAGTGAACTTTGCCTTCTACAGCCTGTCTGTATGAAGTGTGCTGGTGCACACTCATCAGCAGCCTGTACTAAACCACGTGACACCCCAGCAAAATGTGCTAATTGCAATGGTGACCACCCATCAAACTATCGTGGTTGCAGTGCTCACCCGGAACAGGTAAAAATTAGACGTAACCAAATTAAGACCATAAAAGAAGCGGCCAAAGCCGGTAATTATACTCCCCAACTAATTGTCCCAACAAACTCAGGAAATACCTTTGCTAGCAAACCCGTTAATTCAACAATTTCTTACAGCCAGGCTGTTCAGGCAAATAACTCCCCTCGTCGCACTATAACGACTGAACAAACCACTAATATTGTAACTCCTGCTAATTCTACTACTGAAACTCCAACCTCTAGAGTAACGCCAATGGGAAACCTTGACGGTACACTAAATAAACTTTTAAAATTAGGGATGTTCTTAAAGAAATTAAACAACTCTGTTACGAAATGAATATACCAGATTTTAATTACTTAGTTGATAAACTTAACTCACCGTCTATAAATAACGTTCTTTCTACTGCCTCACAAGAGGCAGCCACCTCTTCTGCCCCTTAATGCTTCCCTCTACTTCTTCTGCAATTTCTGTTCTGAGCTGGAATGCTGATGGCTTGCGTACTCGTATTCATGAGCTTCGGGAGTTTGTTATTAAGAACCCCGTTGATCTTATTCTGGTACAGGAGGTGAAGTGTCCCACCCCCAGAACTCTTAAAATTCAAAACTACAGTTTGTACTTCACTCCCCGCCTTGACCCTAATACTAACGCTCCCCTACGTTTCGGTGGCACGGCGGTCTATGTCAAACGGAATATTAAACATAACCATCTCCCCAGTATTAACTTACATACCATTGAAAACACAATTGTTAAAATTTGGATAAACTCTAGTACTACTCTCACCTTTGTTTCCACTTACTTAAGAATTATAGATGGTAGACCCGTAACTAATGAACTTTCTCAACTTTTTAATCTTGACCATAAAGTTATACTTTTTGGTGACTTTAACGCTCACCACCCCCGTTGGAACTGACAGAATGACCGTTCAGTAACCAGATATGGTACTGAAATTAATTCCTACTCAATTGATAACTCTATTGATATTGCTTTCCCACTTTATCCCACCAGGCTTGGTGTTTCAGGATCCCAATCCATCATTGACTTTGCCCTTTTAAACAATAGTCACTATCCGTATGAGATTAATACTATAAATGATTTATCCTCTGACCACTTACCTGTTAAACTTGACATTAACTGCAACCCCGTGCTCCCTTCTTTCATTTCTCCTTATTATACTAATTGGCAGTCCTTCACTAAATTTGTTAACAACTCCTCCCCACCCTTTAATAATATTAACAGTCCTGATAACATAGACGCTGCTGTTACCTCTATCACTAAGACCATCCAAAGCGCGCTGGAATCTGCTATGGTCCACTCTCCCCAATATTTCTATCATAAACTACCCCATTATATTGTTGACCTAATTAAATATAGGAACCATTTCAGGAAAATTTGGCAGCAAACTCGGGACCCCAGAATGCTTAATAATTACAAAAATCTTGACAATCAGGTTAAAATTAAAATAAAAAATTTCAAAAATAATAAATGGAAAGAATTTATTGAGTCACTAGCTCCCACTGATAACTCAGTTTGGCAATATCTTAAGAGAATTAGAAAACCCCATAAGCCCTTTCCAACCTTTAACTCCAGTTCTGGTGTCTTAACTAGTGACTCTGACAAAATTGAGGCCTTAGCAGCTAATTATGAAACCCAATTAAATCCCCACTCTAGTGTTTTTTGCCCAACTACAATTGATAAAGTCTATGATATTCTCCAGAACTTTCAGTCCAGTAATCACAATAGTGAGATCGAAAAAACCACTGTCAGCGAAGTCTTAAATGCAATTAACTCCCTCCCTAATAGAAAAGCCCCTGGTCAAGACGGTATCACCAATAATGCCATTAAAAATCTCCCCCTTCATTATGCCAACTATTTAACTGATTTAATTAATAACATCTTTAAATTTAAATACTACCGCATCCCTGGAAATCGGCCATTATTTTCCCAATTCATAAGCCTGGTAAGGATCCTTCCCTTCCGAAAAACTGCAGGCCCATTAGTCTCTTATCTTCTCTTTCTAAAGTGGTTGAACACATTTTTTGTAGCCGTATTCATAATTTTATAGATAGCAATAATATTCTCTCTAATGCCCAATTTGGTTTCAGACCTAAACATTCTACCACACATCAGCTGCTTCGTGTTACTGAGTACATCCATGATGGACTACAGAACAGAATGCAGACTGGTGCTGTCTTCTTTGATATTTTTAAAAGTTTTGATACTGTCTGGCACAGTGGCCTTATCTATAAACTCATTAAATTTAAAATGCCAGCTGCCCTAATTAAACTTATACAATCCTATCTTTCGGACAGAACTTTTGCTGTAAACTATTCTGGTACCACTTCAGACCTACGCGCTGTTAATGCGGGAGTTCCTCAAGGTTCGAAACTCGGACCGGTCTTATTTAACTTATTTATAAATGATATCCCCACCACCCCGAACACTTTGCTTGCCCTCTATGCTGATGACACAGCCATTCTCGCTAAAAACCATAAAGATATGCATACTTACCTCCAACGTCACATTAACATTCTTGAGCGCTGGTTTGATAAATGGCGTATTAAGTTAAATCCCAGTAAAACAAAAGCTATCTTCTTTTCATACAATAGGATTCCCCCACCCCCAGTTAACGTTTATGGTCAGCCCATCCACTTTGAAAGGGAAGTGAAATATTTGGGTATCTTCATGGATAATAAGCTTACTTGGAAGAAAAATATTAATCATAATATCTGCAATTTTTTAAAGCTAGAAAAGATATCGCCCACCTCCTGTTCCAGAAGGAGATGAGTATAGAAAATAAACTTCTGCTTTACAAAACAGTACTTCGACCTATACTTCTTTATGCAGTACCTGTATGGGGGTCAGCGGCTAACAGTCATGTCCAGAAATTGCAATGCACACAAAATAAAACCTTACGTCTAATCACTAAAGCCAATAGATATAAAACTAACTACTCCCTCCACAAAGATCTAAGTATTGAACCCATTCGCCTGACTATAATTAATCTCGCCACTAAATTTTATAATAGTCTTTACTTCACCCCTAATGAAGAAATTGCCAATCTTCCTGATTATGACAATAGAGAATTTTATCGTAGACCTAGAGCGACTCTAGTGCTTGACACTGGGATTACTCCCAACTGTTCCTTCCCATAATTTATAATTTCTTTTTTCTTTCTTTATGTCATTCCGTTTTCCTTAAATTCTTTCTAGACCGCTTAATCCCCCCCTCATTTTTCCTAATTATATGCAGTCACATCCTCTTACGCTTTTTTAAAAAAAGGTAGTGTGTCGTCTCGTTGGTGTAATATGCTTCTGCGAATCCTCATGGTCAAATTGTGAGCCGTCCTCCCTGATAATATCTTCTTCTAAGCTCCTGGATCCTGTTTCGTCAACCAATCAGGTTGCGGGACACATTTTGCTCTCGACCAGTAGTTAAGCTTGATCTTTTTTAACCTCTGTAATACAAATTCATCATCTTGCTTCCATTTTCGGACTGTTTTCAAGCACGGGTTGCTTGATAGTTCTTTCTCATCCTGGGTTTGATCCCAGCATTTAATATCTTTGCTGCTCGCGGTCCTCTGTGGCTCGTCTTCGACTTTTGCGAGTTTAATCTTTATATTTTGCTTTTTATTTTATCTTATATTGGAACATTTTTTTTTGGACAATACTTGCTGATTTAATTTTGTGCTAACTTTAACTTACTAAATTCTAACATTTCTATTTTTATTTTTGTAACTTCTTTAATTTATTTTGTAACTTTTTTTTTACTTGATTCATTTCTTCTTGGACCATGCGTGAAAAGCTTCAGTGCTTCCCATATCCATACCGAGGGTACAGGGTTTTCTTAGCCCTATTTGGTACCTCACGAAAACTTTTTGTCCATGAAATATGGCATGTAAAGTACGGTAGTTAGATAAAAGTAAGGAAACTGTTAGGAGTGTGTTAAACAGAGTTATAAACAGATCAGTACTTTGTTTTATGAACTTTAAGAAATTTAGTATAACAGTAGGATGTAGAATTAAAAGAAAAGTTATGACGAACTCGCGTAGTATCAAAGTATGTTTATAATTATATCAATAGCAATATCAAACTTTATCTCGATTGAATAAATCAAAAATTCATTTAACTGTATCAAATTTCAAACCAGATTCATTTACAAACAGTCGCACCCTCGAGAAACAGAAGAAAAAGAAAGGAGAAAAAAAACGGGAATCAAACTCGGAAGCCTTCTGCTATCGAAACAGGCGCACTTGCAAATTACATACCAGACTATGCAACGATCTCCACTAACGAACTTCTCATTTAAATAAGCTTTTTAAACAGACCTTTTCGCAGCTTTTCAAACCAGAACCAGAGAAGTAATTAATTTTTTATTCTTTTGGTTAGCTATGCAGAATTTGAAAGAAAAAAAGAGGTAGCACATATAAAGGTACCTTTCTTTTAAAGCTCAATAATTCTGAATGTATAATAATATTCTTTTAATCACTCTGTAAATGTTGTCGTATTATAATTAAAATTTGGCTGCTCTTCTAAGAAATCCGCCCGTTCTCTTTATTTCCGGTTAATTATCAGAATTTATCACAACAAGAAACTACTTTTAAACAGTTTGTCTTAACTTACTCCCTTTAATTTCCTAGAGAATTAACTCTCAATGAATCGAAAAATATTGCTTTTTAAAAGTCGAAGCGAATGTAAACTCAATAGTATTTTGATTTAATGATGATTTCCCTAGAATAGTCGCATCGTCTGATTCCCAGATGCTACAATCCAAACACTAAATCTCCCCAAAGGCTTTAAAAATACAGTCCTAAACTTTGCCTCCTCCTCTCGTCAGCCATATGAAGTCCCAAACGATTACTTTAATGCAAAATAATTCCAAAATTTTCATACCACACCAGCCGATAAAATAAACTCAAATCCATGACTTGGCAAAAGTTTTGTCTTAAAGTGGGTTAGTAGGTTTGTGTATTCTCTCAGCCATTTTGAATTTGAAAGACATTTTAATTCAAGGTATCGGATGAAGTAGAAAATCTGTTAATGAATAAAGCACATTTTATGATAGAAGACTGATGAATTGAAACCTACATGTTTTCCCACCAAATCGGAAAACAACAAACGCTTGAACATAACAGCGTGGAAATTTAAAATGTAGATTTATCAATGTTGCAAGCTCGTTATAAATCTAGCTCTCAAGAACCCCTTCCGGCGGTACATCAGCAAACATTGCAGGTATCCAATCCCCATGTTAAGGCTGCTATGTACTTACCCTATTGGATTCGCTCACCTCCATATTAACCTATGGAGAATATGTATCCAAGGATTACTGACTTGGATTTAAAGTGTTAGTTTGTTTGTTTTTAAATTATGATTATGATGATCTAATATATATGCAGGTACAATATATATATATATATATATATATTGTACTCCGTACTATAGAAAAAATTTTACACCATGGGGCATTTTTCGTTTAATTTTTAAATGAAAATAATATTTTAAAATTTAAATTATTCGGGGGAAGGGGGGGAATATGGTATAGTGTGTTTTAAACGCTTATCAATTCCTTTGGTGGACGAAATTTATAAATTGAATCCTGTTGTAAGGTGCAAAAAAATTCAGGCTATCTGAAAATACATATTTTTAATGATTATTATCAGCATTTACGTATCTGTAAATAATAGACACATTTTCTCCATTGGTTATCACTGAGTTGAGCGAATCTATTAGGGTTAGTACACAGCAGCTTTAAGTACGCGTGTGTCACTTCATTGAGATTTACGCATAGCTGTATCGCAAATGCAGAATTCATGCTCTTTTTCTTCAGTTTTATTAAAAAGTAACTAAACAGTTATTTCTCAATATTGCTTTAAGACTTGAGTAACGATGTTTTGATTAAAATTAATAGAATATGACTAGGAATCTGAAAATTTAAGAAAAAACTTATTTCTAAAATATTTTGAATATTTTAGAAACTTTGGGAATATTTTAGAAATAAGTGGCTTCATTAAGTTAAGCAATACCGTACATCAAGTCTACATTTTTGAATCCGAAACCAACTATAAACATTAATACAGAAATTTTACCGGTTCACGCTTAGTTAAAAATTGCCTTTCTTAATACTGCTGAAATTGTATCATCTTGTGACTTCGTTATCCATTGCTGCATCTTGTTCTAAAGATGAATGCTTTTATTTTCTACTTTAAATATTTCTATAGTATGCTTTACAATTCATTTTCTTTGTTAGTTATTTTTTTTAATTATATGTGCGGTGATTCAGTGGCGCACCCAGGGAGGGCCAAGGGGCCCCCCAAAGAAGTAGAAATTGCATTATGAATATTGATTTTGCATTATAAATATTTTTATCCGTTCATCTCGTCCCCTCCCCAAGAAAAAATCCTGGGTGCGCCACTGCGGTGAATATGAAAGTCGCCTAAATCAAGAATTTAAAAAGAAAATAAGTTTGTCAGTTATTTCATAATGCATTCTTTTATATTACCGTTATCTGGAACAATATTTTCAAAATTGTAAAAGTTGAACCGTTATCGTTAGATTGAGTCGGTTGTTGCATCATTAAACAGAATTCAGTTCATGTTCAAACTCAAACTGTCAAATATCTCGAAACGAAAAATATATGACTTAGAACACTTTCATAATCATCGGCACATATATCTATGGTGCCCAGCTTAAGTCAAAAAAGTGATTTTTAGATATTTGTTAGTATTGATTAAAAAAAATATTTTGACTTGTATAAAAGGCAAAATCTATCAATTTTGTCTATCAATTTTGTATACAAAAGTACATTTCTTTGTACAAATAACTCAAGTCGAAATTATTGTTCTGCGATTGGTATAAAAGCCAATAACGTGGAATGTTTAAATCACTGTTCTTGACTTAAGATCTTTATACCGGGCACCATAGCTATATAAATTTTTGTTTTGAAATTCAAGGGAAAACTGCATTAAAACTGCATCTAACTTTATCTTGGCAATATGATTTGGAGCTAATTTTTCAGCTTTAAAGAAGTTCATCCAAACGTTTAAATTTTGATTAAAAAAATACTTTTATCATAGAGAGTTCTATAACACTCTCCCCCCCCCAAAAAAAAAAAATCAATATTTAGGCATTTTTCGCGGTTTTAAACCTTGATCCGCATTACAGAAAAACAAAAATGCTTACTATCGATCTACTGACCTACTCACCTGAGAAAATTTTTATATACTAGCTCCTTTTCAGCAGTTGTATGAACAGTAACAACATTTGCAATCTTGACTGCACTCCATTTGCACTCTTGATCAGATGACCTTGAATTAAGAGGAATCGAGTGGGGTAAGTTTAGATTACTGAATAATGCTCGAGTGCATTAGTGATACACCTTGTGCTTTTACGGGATAAGAGAGACCCTCTGCCAAGATAAACAGCAGCTGAATTAACTCTAAATATACAATCCAGCGAAAACATTGCACACGTTTTCTCTCGTATGAGAAACATGCATTAAGATAGGCCACTAAATTAGAACATAGTGCATTCCAACTTAGGGTTATAAATAGAAAATTGTCGCTAATACTATCAACTGACAAATAGGAAGAACATTTTACTTTTATAATAAGAATGTGCCGAATAGTCACTAAATGTACAATAACTGAAGTCAATTGCCATTTTGTCAATAAATTACATTTCATCACTCAGGAATCTGTCACCTGTAACCCAGTTGAGAAAAATAAGAACTAAGCTGATCTGGGACACAAAATTTTTTAACTTCTCTCTATTGCATCGATGCAGAAAGAACAAGGATATAATATGTTCTGTAAGATAAATATATTTTAATTCATCCTTACCTCAAAACTGAAAAATATTGAAACCTAACCTAACTTTATGAATTAAGTTTTCGTAACACACCAATGGCGGAAGTGCGAAAGAGTCTTTAAATATAAAAATTTATTAGACTAAGTTGTGGACCTGCATCCTAATCTGTCATGGGAGCAACAGCAGGGATTTTCTTGTTATTCGTTTTGTAGCGTACTGTCCTTGTCTATTTAGTCCACGTAAAGCAAAAAAAAAAAAAAAACGATCCCTCCAAAACACAACCTAAACACTGATAATATCATTCCTGTAAATTTTGTAAAATCTGAATATATGTTACTTTAACTCTAGTAAATATATGTTACTTTAACTCTAGTAAATATATGTTACTTTAACTCTAGTAAATATATGTTACTTTAACTCTTAAGAGATGCCTTGAAAGTGCGCTGATATTATTTTGTCGTAATACTAAATAGCTCCACCAACCGGAAAGCAACTCGGCATATTATCAAGAACGACTGTGTGTACTTATAATGGAGAGAAGTACATTGGCAGCAATTTTCATGATGGTATTTCTTCTCTGTTTTCTCCAATAATAGCATCCATTTCAGCCCAAAAATTCTGATGCTTACCCTTATTATAAGATGATTGTGCAACTATATATGTGACTCTGTTTTAGAGCGTTAAAAGTGTTTTGTACACAAATGGGATTCGAAATACAAAATCTTATTCCTTTTCTTATCTACACGGACTTCTTTGGTTTTTTCGTTATGTGTCTATGTGAAGACTATTCATTGCACAAGTTGTCACAATAATAGAAACACTGGCCGTAACTGCTGAACTTTTTATCATTAAACTGTAAAACCACTCTGGCTTGCAAAGCAGCATTAATTCAACGTTCGGGGCCATTCATCTTGCAACATATGTCATAACGGTTCCAGTGATGTTGGAGGAGGAGAACGTGATAGAAACTTTCCCTTCAAATGCTCAATAATGTCAGGCTACTCAGGTGGCTAGGATAGATGCTGTACCTCATCCTCATGCTCTTCAAACTACATGTTAACGTCTCGCATTATGCACGGGTGCGTGGAAACACGCACAGTCTTTACGGAAAATCGCCTGCACCATAGGATGCATGTGGCTCCCAGAAGATTTCCAATGTCATAGGACGTTGAGGATCGAACAAACTTCCTAAGGAATGCCAAGAAATAGCACCCCACAGGATCAGACAGCCACCACAATGCTTGACATTTCACATCAAGCAGTTGGATCGATATATTTCGGAAGTTATTTGCCAAACGTATACTCTACCAGTGAGGGTAACAACGTCAAGCTCGATTCATTTGACCAGATGGAACATCACCAATCATTTGAACTCCAGTTTTAATGTTCGTAGCACCATCTGACACGTTTTCTTCTATTGGTTCTTCTATTGGTGTCAGTATTGAGTAGCTTCTGGACTTCGGCGCGACCATAACTACCAGTTTTATACAGTTCCGAAAAACTGTTATAACTGAAACAGGATTACTAATACTCACATTCCTCTCTGCTGTTATCTGGTGTAGTTTTGTCATTAAATTTTCAATCCGCATCTTTCCCTCGCTGACATTTTCGTGTGAGTCCACTCTTTTTTGCGTTTAGAGACAACATTGTTTTCATTTTTATGCCCTAATCTTTAATACTGTGCCTCGCGAGGAACTGACAATTTCTGCCGTTTAAGTTACAGATGTACCCGCAAGCTTTAACTCCAATTATCATACCTTTCTACAAGCCACTCAGAGCCAACATTTTGTTCATTAATACCACAATAGCTAATTTTACACCAATTGCACTACTACTACACTGTGATAGCTGATACTCTGTTGTTGTTGTTGTTGTTGCTTATGCCCCTTGACCGAACATAAGATCAAGTCCCGAAGGCTATGGGCAATGATGATGCGGCTCCTGTTTTGACTGGCACCACAAGGGTCGGAGTCCGACTGGGCCAAAGGATCAGTCCCGTAATTTTGAACCGAGTCAAGTGACGAGACCAGAACACTTGACCCCGCACCTCCAGAGGTAATTTTGAGAACTTGGTGGACATTGTAGCCACGACATATTTTACGTGCACCAGCCGCCATTAGTGTACACGGCAGTGGATTTGTCAGCGACGAGCATCGAACCAGTGACTTTCAGATCACTAGGCCGCTGCTCTTGCCAACTGGGCCACTGCGCCCGCGCTGATACTCTTCCCAGTATTATGTAACTCTGCTAGCCAATGACGACGTCGTGAAGGTGGTGTTTCCATTATTTTGATAACCCCCTGTAGTTGTATAAATTATATGACCAATTTAAAATTCCACATAAAAGTATTTTAAATTTTGAAATATTAATTTAAAGCATGTTTAGTTTTTGATATACCTTCTGAAGCAATATATTTATGACATAGGAAGGCAAAAATTTACATCTCCACCGTATATGTAGCCTTAGACCTAGGTTTCACCCTTATGTGCTCTTCATCAAAGCTTCACCGATGAGTGCGCTGGAGGGAAAGGAATTCCTGATGCGGACTCTGTAAAGCTGTAAATTTTTACTGGCGACTCACAAAGTGCTGTCAACCAGTCCACTTCACAAAGAACTGTTATCTTTCACGAATTGTGGTACAAAATTTATTAAGCTAGAAGATGACAAAATGACTAAAACTAGAAGATGACTAAGCATAGGTCCAAGGTTACCCGTGCGATGTAGATGTATTTTTACTACTTAATATTCCGCCTCTTTGGCTCGCCCTATGCATTTTGTTACATAGGAAAGGTCATAAAATAATTTGCCATCAGGAAAAGTCAAAAAAGGAGGCAAAAATAATATCTTTTATTTTTCATAGTAATTTTCACTACAAAAAAAAAACATTTTTAGAATAATCATTTACTTTTAAATCGGATGTTTTGAAAGTTTTGTTTGGACTCATTGCTCATGACTAAGTCAAATGTACCCTCACGATCCAATTACGAATTAGTTTACCATGATCTGTTTTTTTTTGTTCGTTAGTTTGTTTGTTTGTTTTTTGCCATTTTGTCAATATCCCCTTGGAAGTCGCACACGTACCAGAATTTGAGAACCACTGATCTGAATTAATAAATATATTTTTTTAAAACCTGAACAATTTAATAAAAGCAAAAGAAAGGAATGCGGTACATTTGATATCTATTTCTATTAAGGAATTTTACATATATCCCTTTAAAAATGGCAAATCATAAAAATTTCCATTCCGAGATAAATAGAACTAAATTATAGATTTACATCAAGATACTCATTGACAGTACAGCATAAAAATGTTGTACCTGGCAATGTAATCATCTTAGAAACATAGGGTTTGTATTATTTAAATCTGTGGTGTTTTGAGCCAAGAAAATAAATAAATAAATAAGGCTTTTTTAAGGTTTTTTTCTTTGTACTGGTCCCCTTAAACTATTTATAGTTGTGTTTATTTGCAATAATAAGAGTCTCTTCATTTCACATCACTTTTTAAGTCGGCGGCACAAATTCAAAACTTTAACAATTAATTTATCCTCTTTGTCAATAAGGCGAAACGTCGCAACGTCACTGGCTACGTCAGTTTTCGTCTGCTATAGATGACATCATTATTGGGTGGCAGAAAACAGAAGCAGTTCCTATGCGTTTGCATGTATTTTTGGACGATACCTTCATTTTGAGTTAAATAATTTCAGTTTATTTATAAAATTCCTCATATTAGTTGTATGTAACAGGTATTTTAACACTTTTTTTAATATTTCGCAAGGTTTAAGAGAATATAATCATTCTTTCGTTGAGAATGATTATTATTATGTTCAGATATGTATAGATATCAGGATAAGTTACTTCAGGCCAGCGTCTTGTATCGTAATTCCAGTCTTCCTCTGTCAATAAATACGGGTCACATACTGAATAAGCCTTTCCGGGCTGTACCTGAATGTTTAATTTAGTGATATACCTTTGTTTAGATACCGTATCTAAAGACTTTTCGTAATCTGAGAGCATTTTATTCAACAAGCTGTAAGAATGCTCATTGAACGCCATGTTAAATTATGCAATTTTTTTCCACTCCTCGCCAAACAAGAAGTAAAATCTGCAAGAGTTGAGATATGACATGCTGCGAGACATTGCCCTATACCGCAGGTCTTGTCAAGAAAAGAACCATAGAGCTAGTCTGGGCAACATAGCTCTATGGTTCTTTTCTTGACATAGCGGATCAAGGTCAAGGTAGTTCGTTTCGCGAGGGACCTAGCAGGGAACTCGACAGTGACGTAGCAAGCATAACTGGCGCCCGGGGCACGATACCTTTTTGGCGCCCCCCCCCCTTTTCGAAAAACATATAGTAATATAATATATAGAATTAGTGAAAAGGACCATTTGGCGCCCCTGTGCGAGTGGCGTCCGGGGCATGATAGACCCCCTTGTCCACCCCTCGCTATGCCACTGTCGAACGGTAAGGTTAAATAAAACATATGCAGTAACCACCGCTTATAGTGATCAGTGGTTATAAGAATCAACCGTTTATAAGAATCAATATCGCAAAAAACAAAATCAAATATATTATTTGCATGTTAAAATTTTCGCTTTAAAGAATCAATCCACCGGTTTTAAGAATCAGTTTACACTCTTCGCTTTCCTTTCATTTTTCCAAAAAAGCCACTTAAACCTTCAAAAGGTACGAAGTTCTTTCTTTATTTTTTTAAAAAAGAAAGAGTGATAAGATGGGGTGGAATACAGTCGTAAAATGCATCCCTTTCTTTGTTATACATAACATAATAGTTTTCCCATAAACGTTTTAGATAAACACTGTCCTATTAGCTTGACCCCGGGGCATCCTACCCGTGCGGATCCGATTTCAATTTTCTCCACTGACAAACAGAGACTCTTTTTTCCCACCTCCCACATCCTGGTTGCGGCTTCCTGAACCCTGAAACACATAAATCTTCGGGGAAGTGTCCACTATAACTGGTAAGTTTTTATGCCATTCAGCCTTGCAGTGACGTCATGAAGTCTTCGCACGTAATATTATCTTTCAAGTAAGTTTTTGAGTAATGTGCTTAATCTCTCAATAACAGATGTCGCTGCAAGTCAGCTGTTTTATCTGATTGTTGCCTTGGTAAGGAGATGTTCGTGTTATATGAATTCAGGGTTCCGCCCTGAACTCTCTCTCTCTCTCTCTCTGTGCTTTAGAGGTGTGTGTACCTTTGTGAACCGGCGTTTTCGAAAGTGTGCCTTTTAACCTGTTGTGAGCCGCAGTGTGTGTGGCATTCAAGTTTTTTATAAAGTATTTTAGTGTTATACAGTCAGTTGTCCATTGTGTACTAAATAATCACTTAGGCAAAAGTGACATTATTAGATTCAGCACGTTATCAAACCGTGAAACGTAAGCTAAAAGGTGAATTTTGGTCTGAGACTGTTGGTTTAGAAAGAGGTATAAACAGCCTCCTGAAAACTTCATTACGTCAAACTACCATAGAAAACTTTTTCTTGCTCTTTTCCTGTAGTTGAAATGTTAAAACTGTTAAACAGGGATGTTGTAACAAATATTGGATTTTTTTCTTCTCTTACTATAATCATGTGTATCTACTTATAGGTCTAGAAATTAAGTTGTATTTTTAAAATTATAAAAATTAATTTTAATAAAAGATAATTAACGTAAATTAAAGAGTATTTTATGGTAAATTATCTAATATATGTATATATTGGTGTGTGTGTGCCTGTCCAAACACCTAAATTTCGGCTTTAAGAATCAACCGCTTTTAAGAATCAAAAACAGTAATAACAAACGTGATTCTTATAAGCGGAAATCACTGTAGATGCATTTCTGACATAAAGAGTGCCAAGCGGCAACCGAAGAAAAACACGCGGTATCTTCATGGAACAGATAAAACTGTCCAGGTAGGTACAAGTGCGGGAAAAACCGTTACCACATGATGTTTGTGACAAAACGAAAATATACCTTGACGATGAGAAAAGCCTGGGGGAATTAAAATAAAAATTTAAATGACTATCGCAAACTGTGAATGGGATTTGGAACAACTGCTGCCATCTATCGACGGAGAGAAGAACCACAAACGAGATCTTCCGTGTGGAGGAAAATAAAGCGTAAAACCAAAGAAAATGAGTTAATAATTAATTACTAACGAGTAAATTAGGATATTAGGAGTCAGGTGAAGAGAGAAGGATCAACAAGACGCGAGTCCAAAAGGTGGACAGGAGCGAGGATATTTTTAATACAAATTAAAAACGAGGTTGGAATTTTGGAAAAAGGGCGCTATAGGAAATCACCATGAAGAAATATATATCCAAGAAATATTAACCAAGATTTCAAGCGTCAGGCTTTATTCACGTTCAAGAGTACAACGCCAACTAACTATACACACGCTTCGCGCGAACCGCGAAGCAACCAGGTAGCGCTACTAGTACGCCAAAAACAAAATACAATATACTTCAATATATTTCAATTTGCAACAGGCCCTTTGGGCAATTTGGATATACCAAATAACGGTTTTTAATAGGCAGGAAATTAATCCTGAGCAGACGATAGCAAAATAAGTTTTTCATAAAGGTGGAAGACTCTGTCGAAGGGGTGCAAAGCACCTCGGATGGCAGGCAGAGCTTCACGGAACGCTGCGAGAATTTCTTGTCATAATTGGCTTCAAATGCCGTGATATTATTAATGAAGTCAACGTCGGAAAAATCCGGACTGTTTTTCGGGGGGTGAGTAGAGGCCGATTGCTCCTTATTTCCTGCAACTATTTGTGCGTAGTAAATCGATGAGTTGGCCGTTTTCCTTCCCTGAGAATAATTGTTGCTTGTGGCACAGTAGCACTACTGTCACGTTGGATCGGTTTGGGGGGGGGGGGGGGGGAGCGTTTAAGTTTTTCCCCAGCTGGGAATTTGGGACATTTCCTGTAATTTGCAGGGTGAGGACCACCGCAATTTGCACAAGTGCAATCTTCTTCCGGGGATTTTTGACAAAATTCGGAATTCGTTTGATGGGGGCCGCCGTATTTAACGCAGCGCGGGACTAACCGGATGGCATTGCTCGAATGGAAGAATCCCTGACAATTGTGACACTGACTGAGACCTTTCATTCCCCTATACCAGTGGTCGGCAAACTCATTAGTCAACAGAGCCAAATGTCGACACTACAACGATTGAAATTTCTTTTGAGAGCCAAATTTTTTTTAACTCAAACTATATAGGTAGGTGCATAGTTATTAATTTAATTTGGATACTCCAAAGCTGGCCTTTCCTAAAAACGTCCTCAATCTGAATGAGGTACGTGCGCTGAGGTCGACCCCTTCTAACTCTTCCACCCACACTCGTTTTGTATACTTATTTCGTCTATCTCTTCCTTCATCATCTCTGTATGTCCAAACCATCTCAACATACCTTTCTCAATCCTCGACACTACATTTTCTTTCACTCCACAGCGCTCCCTAAAATTAACTTAATAAACTGTACTTAAAGTTTTATGTCTTAGTTAAACTATAGGTATGTTGAATAAAACTTGATATCATACTTAATATCGATATTATTTATAGATAAAATTAAATTGTAAAGTATCTATAAAATTAAATCATAACAATGACAGACAAACACTAATATGATCAATGGTCTCGCATCTCCTAGTTCAGGGATGGCGAACCTTTTTCTTACGCGCGTCAAAAAATGTCTTGAAACCGTAGAAATTAAAACCGCGTGTCACTTTTAAAAAAAAAAATTTCGGTCTTTGGAAGACCTTCGGAAATTAAAAAAATTATACGATATATTTTTAAACAAAACAAATTTAACTTTTTATTATGATTTGTTTAAAATTATCAATATCAGGAAGAAAATAAGTACAAAAATTATCGAACTTAATGTACCACTTGTTGTCTTTCGGACCATAATTTATTTATACGTGGTTCGATATTTGTAACTTTCAATCGTACACACGCAGCGAACAAGTCGGTGCCGAGGCGATTTCTATTCTCACTTTTAATAAAATTGATTGTCTAAAACAACTGTTCGCAAACGTAGGTTGATCCAAACATTGTCAAAGGAGCTCTTGTTAAGTTTTTCATCGACATTAGCGAATTAAGCAACGAGTTCCATTCAGTTAAAATAATATTTTGAGTGCTTGTTGTTAAAATATATTCGTCACAATTTTCCATATCGTGTAATTTTTTTTTTCTAAGTTTACGTTTAGTTCTGCAAATTTATTCCTCCGTACAATAAATACTGTTGTGAAATTCAACCATTTCCGTTTTTAAGTTATCAATTTGAAGCCAATCGAAAGAGGATAATTTAAGTTTTCACCATTTCACGAAATTGGAACAATCTTTCGTCAAATATTTCTTTTGCATTCGCTAGTACTGAAGAAGAGTGTTTTAAGACTGTTTTGCAAAAAGAGGAAATAATTAATGTCAAACAATTATTTTTTAAAAATTATTTCTAGTACAAATTACATTATAGATCTGTCAGTCCGACGAATGAAAATCAAAATTTGAAAAGTTAAATTTAATGGATGTTAAAACAATGTGATCGTCTCGCGTGTCGTCTAAAATTGCTTCGTGTGTCACTATGTGACCCGCGGGTCACAGGTTCGCCATCCCTGTCCTAGTTGATTAAATGTCTGCGCACAAAGCGCGTCTAGATGAATTTCTCTAAAAATAGCAACAAACCCGTTTCTTACGACGGTCATACTTTTCGCCCCATCTGTTGAAATTGAGATAATTTTATCGAGTAGAATATGATGTTTTTGAATGCACTCAATTACAGCATTTTCTATATCCTCTCCACGTGTTTGACCTTTGAGTGACAATAATTCTAAATGTTCTTCTTTAGGACCTGTAGATGAAATAAATCGTACAAAAAGTGAAACTAGAGCTGTATCATTTATGTTACACGACTCATCAACTGCTATTGATAAAGCTGAAACTAATTTAAGATCTTAGACTTGCTGGTTGGTTATATTCGAAGACCATTTTGACTAGTGTAGTGTTTTCTACGGGGACACGCTATCGGAAGTAATACATTGTAAAACACGATGCTAAGATACGACTTGACGATACGCGTTGACATTTAGGCCGTCTGCACACGGAGAAACTCAAAAGAAACTGATAACTGACTCCAATCACAAACCAGTCCGTGATAAGTCGTAACCTATGTCATTGAATGAAGCAACGCACACGGCGCAACTGGTTACAAACCCGTCCCGTCTGCACACGGAGCAACTCAAAAGAAACTGATAACTGACTACAAACCCGTCAACGCGTTGCTGACGGGTTTGTTACCAGTTGCGCCATGTGTGCTGCTTCATTCAATTACATAGGTTACGACTTATCACGGATTGGTTTGTGATTTGAGTCAGTTATCAGTTTCTTTTGAGTTGCTCCGTGTGCAGACGGCCTTAATCTTTCTAGAAATGTTTTCTCATTAAGTCGCTTCAGAGCACTCGCCTAAAGATAAAGACGTATGTAAAAATAGAAATAAGAAAACCAGCCATCACGAAGTTTCAATCCCACTGTACGTGCGCGCCCGCACGTGGTATTTTGTGGAAGAGCCACACTCAAGGGGCCGAAGAGCCACGTGTGGCTCGCGAGCCGCGGTTTGCCGACCACTGCCCTATACCTTTCTATGTGGACTTCAGTGCCCGTAATATCTGTGATATTAAAGATTTCAGCTATGTCAGCGGTTCGATCAACCTGTACATAGAAAAGGGGAATACGTTTTGATTTTGGACCTTTACACATTTGAGTTACTTAGATGCATCAAGTATGTTTTTAATGTGAAAGCCTCATCAGCGACAATAAATCGATCGGCCACTATTTATAGGGTGCCCCCATATTATTTATAGGGTCCACCCGCAACGATATGCACCTTGTGGGAACCAAACAACAACGGACGTGAATTCGTCACGACACGACACGTCAGCGTAGTGTGCACAACCGCCTGACGCTGACGTTTTCCCACGTCAGAAGACGTTGCGGTCAGCGCGTGTCAACACATCACGTCAGCGTAGTCTGAATGCAGCTTAACCCTCTAACTCTAGAAAGATTTTGATGTGAGAGAACGCCGTGCATGCCGGGAGACTTTAAATGGTTTCTCGTCATCAAGAATATAGGTTTTATTCTCAATTTTATTGTCATCTAAGTATTTAGTGAGTTCACGAAATTCGGGAATACCGCTGACAGTTAATTTTAGGAAACGACCTTTCATGGCAGAGTAAATAGTGGGTGCCACGTTTTCTCTAATAGAGTTTAATGTAATATGCCATAATGGCTTAGGAACAATAAAGATAGGGGGGGAGGTTTTTAATTTTAACATGAGTAGGTGGATCGGTTATATCAGACTCCTGAGCAACATCATTTTCATCGGGATCGATGTCAATGGGAATATTATCGTTGAGAACAATAGGAATGCTAGACTCCTTGTTAACGGTTTTATTTTTCCTGGCCTTGTGTCGAGAGGACACAGGGATGAAAGGGTTTTCATCTACGCGGGCGGATTTCTCCAAATTTAAGGCAGAGCCTGCAGCTGCGCGTTTAGGTCGGGTCTTAGCTTTAGGAGCTGCTATAGTACTAGTCCCCACTTGGGGGGAAGGTTCAGAGATAGGAGTTGCAGTTGGCATCTGAGTATCAGAGCAACTAGAAGGGAGAAGATTGTTAAGTCTCATCATCAGGTCTCGGAGGAAGTTAGAGAGGTAAAACATCTCCCCAGACATCTTCTTAAATTAGTTGATTTCTTCGAGGGGCATCTCGGTGGTATGAACGTACTGGTAGGTGAAATTGGCGGTCCAGTATTCAGCTGAGGTGTGGTAGAACTTGAGCTCATCGTGGCACATTTTCATTATTTGCTCAGGCGTAAGTCTTATCAGAACGGTGGCTGTGGCATAGCTCACAAGCGTGGAGGGTGGAGGTTGAACCGCACTGTCATTGCGACGAGGGATTTCAATAGAACCGAATTGCCGCTGTATATCTTGGCTCATTTTCAAAATTTGCTTAGAACTGAAATGCTGCTCTATGATAAGCGATAATGGATCCATAGACCAGAAAGCAGAGAAAAACACGTCTGTACACCTAGGTGTCAAACAGCGAACTCCTTGACATATGGCGCTGAGACTAAAATAAACCAATCATAGGCGTTGAAAATTTCGTTGCTAATCGTTTGGAGGTTTGTCATTGGTTAAATATATTTCAATACTTTAGCGCTTCCGCTACCGGACTCCTATGTGAACAGGCCCTAACATAGCTTAAACACGCTTCAGTGGAGTAATACTGGGGGCTATTTGCTCTGAATAAAAAAAGTACAGAACATGTGTCCTTGCCAGTGGCGCACCCAGGCGGGGGGCCTTCCCCCCCCCCCAAAGGAATAGAAATTGCATTATGAATAATGATTTTGCAATTATAATTATTTTATCCGTTCATCTCGCCCCCCCCCCCCCCCCAAGAAGAAAAAATCCTGGGTGCGCCACTGGTCCTTGCTCTAAACTTTACTTTGCCAAGTGACAGCAATTTATTGAGGATTACAATTTCTACTTTTTCTTCTCACAAAATCCATCAACGTTTAAGGTACTGACGTGCAGTTTGTAATGGTAAAACCCTAGTTTTAAATGTCTCGAGTTAAAGCAAATCCCTGCATCCGCAGGCGACGCCAAAATCACATTCTACTTAATATGTTAATATCGGCGGGCCGCGTTATTATCGCATTGCATTTAATTTTTCGAGTACTTGAACAACTTGGAAACATTATTTCCCTGTTGAAAGAATTATATTACGCACTTGAATATAGTGAGACGTTATTTCACCTGCCACGCTCTTAGGAAATAATGCTTCTAGAAAACGTTTTATTTTCTTAGTTGTTTTCGATAGTTTTGTTAAACGCGATATTCGTATTTTTCCGCAAGTTGATAAATGAAAATATCTCCTTCTCCACTTATTTTGATTATTCTTTTGTATTACATTTAGTCTCCTTACGATAAAACCTAAACATGATATAGATTTCGCCCGCAGCTAAAGGGTTAAAACATTATATCTTCCTAACAATTCTCTTGAACCCTTATCATTAGAATGAGAATGAAAGGGTGCCATAAAGGGGAATATGTGAATTGCATCGAATGGCCAAAATTATTGAAGTTGATTATGTATCAACTACCAGGAAATAAAGCTATTGTGTACAAATTTATTTAAAATCATCGTTATGAATTACCCTCTTTAACAAATAATTTTTGTCGTCTAGTCATTTAAAACTACCAGGATTATCAGATTGGTATCCCTGTTCAACTTTTATTTACCTACAGCGGAGTTGTGTCATGTGATCATCGCTTTTGATGAGCCCCACCCCCAAGAAAGACATAGGTGGTTATAGTTGAACGTTGGATTAGGCCATGTGTGGCAATGAAATAATGATGTATCTATGCGAATTATATATAGCAGTTGTACATACATGTACATATAACCTGGATGTAAATATTTTATACATGGTGTCTCAAAAAACCTTGACACATTTTAAAATTTCTCTCTGTTCTAAAAAAAGTAACTCCCGCTGCCGCTGTCAAAAGCTTGTCACGCTATCTCTTCCGAAACCACTGGGGGTATAGGGTCGAGAGCAATACCAATGGATGCAGAAAAATGGGGGGACCAAAGTAAGACATGTCTCATTTTCCTCGGACTTTAAGTTTTTTTTTATTATTATTTTATGTTTGTGGGAAAATATTTACTTTCATCTTCAGACTACGATAACTCTCCAAAAAATGATCGTAGAATTTTGATCTTTTTACAATCTAAGACTACAGACATTTCTCTTTCAAACTAGACCTCATTTGTTTAAAAACATTTTAAAACAGACTAATATTTTAATCAAAAATTAAAAACAGTTTTCAAGAAATATCGTCCCCTATGTGGATGTAATATCGATGCTTCTCGAGTTTTTATCTTACAAAGAAAACATTTACATCATCTGGAAGCTGAAAGATTTCTTATTTATATAAATCTCATTTCAAGTCTATATCTTAAATTTTCGATTTTTAATTGAATTTTATTGAACAGTGCATTTAATTTTTTAATTGAATTTTATTCAACAGTGATGAAACGCCCTTCGCATTAAGGGTGACAACAGTAAATGGATGGAAGCTGTTACATTGCCCGAGAATCACCCCTATGTATCTCGCTATTAGCCATAACAGAGGAGCGAGCATAGCGAGCCTAGAGGCGCAGTCCCTAGTACAGAAGTGGGGAACGCGCGGCATTGAGGCCGCATGCGGCCTCCGTGATCTTCTTATGCGGCCTTCATAAAAGCTAGCACTTGTATTAATATTTAATTATATAGATTACAACAATTTACAAATCAATGGAATTAAATGATTTAATACTATTATTTTCCACTGTATTTCTTTATAATGTTGAAATTATTTAAAAATACTTCTACTTTATTATTTTTATTTGAAGTGGTTTTTAAATATGTAGTTGTCTATTAAAATTTAAAAATCTGGATGAATATATATATATATATGTATTTATGTATATATGTATGTATATATGTATGTATGTATATATGTATGTATATATGTATATATATATATGTATATATGTATGTATATATTTATATATGTATGTGTATATATATATATATATATATATATATATATATATATATATATATATATATCTGATGTGTATATATATAAGTATGTGTATATGTGTATATATATATATATATATATATGTATATATATATGTATGTGTATATGTATATGTATATATATGTATGTGTATATGTGTATATATATGTATATATATATATATATGTATGTGTATATGTGTATATATATGTATATATATATATGTATGTGTATATGTGTATATATGTATGTATATATATATGTATGTGTATATATATATATATATATATGTAAATGTGTATATATATGTATGTGTGTGTATATATATATATGTGTGTGTGTGTGTATATATATATGTGTGTGTGTGTGTGTGTGTGTGTGTGTGTATAAATATACACTGAAGTGCCACTGAATTAGGGATAGCAAAGCCTATGCAAATTGTGTAACGCTGCTCATCATGTATGCGCAAGTGAGGGCGCTGTGGTAACTGCATATATAGCGCGTACTGTGGTTGTTCTGAATTAGTTGTTGGAATTGCCAGTATGGGTAAACTGCCTGATTTAGACGCCTTCGATCGCGGACAAATCGTAGGTGCGCGACGCATGGGCCATTCAATTTCCGAAATCGTCAGACAGATAGGATTTTCAAGGTCAACAGTGTCAAGAGTATACCAAGAATACATGGATGGTGGAAAAAAAATAGCGATCGGTCAAACTGCAAAGGACAATTAGCCTTGACAGTGCGTGGTGAGAGACGGTTCAGGTGTATTGTACGTAGCCAGCGAAGCCAAACATTAGCTCAAATTACCACCCAGTTTAATGACGGTGCCAGTCGTACAGTCAGTAAACGAACTGTGCAACGCTCGCTTCACCGTATGGGTTTCGGGAGCTGTCGACCTACGAGAGTACCATTGCTCTATACTCGCCATCGGGCTGCACGTCTTGCCTGGGCAAGAGACTCGAGTGTAGAGGACTGGAAACGAGTAGCATGGAGTGATGAGTCTCGATTCCGACTACTTAACGCCGACGGGAGGCTGAGAATATGGCGTCAGGCTCATGACGTCATGGATCCTGCATGCCTGGCTGGAACTGTACAAGGGCATGGTGGCTCAATCATGGTCTGGGGTGTTTTTTCGTGGCACAGTTTGGGATCTTTGGTGAGTGTACGAACCTCCCTCAATGCAATTCGGTACGTAGAGTTGCTGGGTGATCACCTCCATCCGTTTATACTGTTCTGTTATCCGCACGGTAATGGAGTTTTCCAGCAAGACAACTGTACCTCCCACAAGTCCCGGTTGGCTACTGGCTGGTTGGATGAGCATTCCTCTGACTTCTCTGTCATGAATTGGCCACCTAGAAGCCCAGACTTAAATCCTATTGAGCATCTTTGGGATGTTTTGGAACAAGGCGAGAAAGGCCATCACACAGCACCAAAGAACCTTACTGAATTATGGACAGCTTTAGCCAATATTTGGCAAGCCATTCCCGTGGAACGTTTCCAGAAAATGCTTCGTCGTGTGGCAGCCGTTATCAAGTCCAGAGGAGGCCCAACTCGTTACTAGGTAGGTATCCCTAATTCAGTGGCACTTCAGTGTATATGTATGTGTGTGTATATATATATATGTATATATGTATTTGTATATATATATATATATATATATACAGGGTGGCTAATAAATACTGTGACAAATATCGAATCATTTAATTACACACAGATGAAATAGAAAATGAAAAATACAACAATATTATGAACATTATACATGAAAGTTTACCATGAAATAATTTTACTCGAATAGACCGCCATCTTTATCGATTACTAAAGATAATCTCTTACGCCACTGTCCTATTGCGGCACGAATCATTTTATGAGGTAATTTGTCCCATTCACTCCGTATGGAAGCTTTGAGGGAGTCCAAACTTCTGTGCTGCTTAGCATTTACTTTAGACTCTAAAATCCCCCAAATGCAATAGTCTAAAGGATTTAGATCTGGTGAAGAAGGTGGCCAATCTTCTTGCTTGATAAACTTCGGGCAATTGGCATGGAGCCATTCCTGTGTTGTTTTGGATCGTTGGGACGGTGCAGAATCTTGCTAAAGTATCCAATTCTTTTTGGGATACAATCTGTTAGCATATGGTAATAAACGTGTAGCCAATACTTCCTGTTTGTAATATTCAGCATTGATTTTTACCCCTTTATCGATGAATTTCAGAGGCAGTTTTCCATTGTGTGACACTGCAGCCCAAACCATAACAGAATTCTTGTTCTGAAAGCGTTTAACAGTTCGAAGATTTTCAGGTATATCCTCGAAGGTTGCTGAATATACAACATCATTTTTAGCATTATAACTTTGTTCTGTACAAAACAGCTTCTCATCAGAGAAAATTATTTTTTCAACACTTTTGCTACCGTGCCGGTTCAGAAATTTCTTACATCTTTGTAACCTTTTTACTATTTGTGCAGTAGACAAACCTTGAACTTTTCTTTTGCGATAAGGGCGAAAACCCAGGTCTTCATTTATGATAAGTTGCATAGTTCTGCGACTGATGTTCTCTTCTGCAGGCCATTTTATTTGCAGAACGTTGTGGATTTCTTCGTATCTTTTCACGAATTCTTTTGATACGTTCTTTTGTACGAACAGTGCGTGGGCGACCGGACCTTGGTCGATCTTTACAGCTATTGGTATCCAATAATCGATTTATAGTCCTATATATAAACGTCCTATTAAAACCAAGGCATTTTAATTGCTTAAATATTTTACCTGCAGAAAATCCGCGATCAAAAAGCTGTTTTACCATTAACCTTTTGGCTTCCATCTTTAAAAATATTCTACATGTTTTACTTTAAACAAAAATCGTCTGCGTTTACAAAAAGTTGCCAATCACACAAATAGATAGATAAATTGTTTTTCCAAACGATTAACATTAACTCTTATTTTTTGGAGTGTTACAGTATTTATTAGCCACCCTGTATATATATATATATATATATATATATATATATATATATATATATATATATATATATATATATATATATATATATATATATGACACGCGTAGGGCTACGCCCGTCATCTTACAAATTATGGCAGTCATGGTATATCCGGTGGTGTAGCAAAAGTAATCCAATCAATGATTGAGCAGGCATCAGTTCAATTTAATCCAGTTTTATTCTTTTTCATAATACCACCTCTCCAGATCTACGCATTTAGTCGTTCGCCATTTATTTTTTTAGAGCCGCGGCGAAACACATCTGATAGCATCGACTTCCATCCCACGCTCTAACCAAATTCGCGGGAATCTCCGCGCGCCAACTCTCCTTGGACATGCGCAGAGCCCGAAACAGACATCTTTCAAGGCTAAAATGTAAACGTTCGTCCTCGACCGCAGAACTCAGAGGTGCGCGAAGATTATATAATAAAAAGGGAATTTCCCTTTCCCAATTCGCGTCTTTGAATACGAACAATTAGAGGCGAATTACGCCACGAATATAATTTAATTCCCAAGCCCCTTTAAATTTAGAATAATCATTCTTTTCCCACTAAATCCTTTACAACTTTCCCCCCGGTCCCCCTGAAGGCGCGCACACAAGGAGTAGCTAATTCCATGTGGCAACGCCTCAGAAGAGCAAAATCATCAAATCCGCCAACTGGAAAACATGCTGAGTAGGGACGTCTCCCCACACAACAAGGATCCCAATGAACCCCATTATTAAAACCAAATGCCCCTCGTTATAACACCTGGATAATCTCTTTCTGAGCTGTGAGACCTGGAGCAGTGGTTTTTTAAAAAAAATACACAGTTTACAATACCTTACAAATTACATTAAAAGATTCTTGAGTTGTACAGTATATTATTATATCACTGATGACTTGAAACAAATAGGAAGATATTACAACATTATATCAAAATATATCACCATAAATATTCAAAATATCACCTTAATTTTACCAAAATATCATCTCAATAAGACATCACCTGAAAATAATGTCGCTTCAAAATCTCATTTAGGGACCTTTTATTATTATGCCCTCTATTTTACAACAGTTCCAGTTTACATTGCTACAAATATTGAATTTATTTACACAGAATATGGTAATATGAAAATGGACGTAAAATGAAAAGAACAATTAAATATGAACGACAAAAAATAATGCGGTCGACCGTCTTGCTTGGAGGCCTCCTTGGCATGGTTGACCCTGTAAAATACTCAGAGACACAACATATTAATAATTGAAAGAATATAAATATTTATCATTTTCCCATGGGATTATTTTTCTCATATCTTGTACTCACCGAACGACACAAATGTATTTTGACATCAATTACAATACAGTTTATCTTTTTAGAGCTCTTTTATACCTTCGACTTACTTATGAAATACAAACATATGAAATTACACATGAAATTCAAAATTCTCTACATATTATTTACTTCAAAATTTTTCCATAACACAAAACTCTGATTCAAATTTATCACAATTCAAAGTTATCAAACATTTTATAATTTACACTTCATTCACCTTAATATTTCACAATGATAGATTCATTATGTAAAACAATTCACTTCTGGTACTGGTGTACCACTCCTTCATCTGTGTACATTCTGTTTAATTCAAGGTGTATGTTTTTGGTTGTGTGTGTTTGTGTAGTTGAGTGAACAAGTGCATGGTTGGGTCAGAGGAGAGCAGGTTCAACAATTTCCCACCGTCTTAACCACAACCGACAACTCTAAACAAAAGTCAGAGTGAAAAATTGGTGCGTATAGTGCACGACACTGAAACTCTAGGTTGGGAAAGGCTCAAAAGAGATCAGTATTCACTCACTGACTCCAGAAAAAGGAAAGGATTTAACACCCAGCCAACCAAGAGGAAAAGGGTAATCCGTTCACTCATGAATTCCAATGGGGAAAACATGAGTCAACAGAAACCTGAAGGAAAAGGGAGGACAAAGGAGCGGTCAACCCACAGCCTGTCTTTGGTCATTATTTGTTTATCTTGGATTAACTCAGCACCTAAAGTGACTGACACGTAGAATTGCTTATATACAAGTGATTAGGTAATTGGGATGACTTCCAGCGCGTGGGTAGAAGTGGGAGATAGTATAGACTTCAAGAAAGAGGGAAATTAATAAGGTAAAAGAATTAGACTTGTCATAATTGGGCAAATATCACATACAGTTCAGCTTTAAAACAATTCAAAACATTATAAATTAGTGATAAACATTTCAACATACTCAGATTTTGTAGATTTAGAAAAAGTTCTTTCAACAGTTATTTAAATTTTAACTCATATCATACAATTGTTAAAGTCAAATAAAATCAATACAAATCATATTATAGTTTTTCCTTAATTTCAGAAATACAATTTAATTTTCATAGTTTTATTATTAACATTCAAAATTCACAATTTCAATTTTATTTGCAATTGGTACAAAACTTTCCTTATTTTCCCCCCTCCCCCCAAGAAATGCTGCAGGAACTGAAATTTATTTTAATTTAAACTCATTTTGTGGATGAAAATGTCTTAATGTTGTTGAGTGTACAATGTCGGTGGCTTTTCCAGTATATTGATTTGGTCTGTTAATTTCAAAATTTACATTAGATAGTTGATTTAAAATTGTGTAGGGGCCTGAATAAGGTGGATCTAGTTTTCTTGAATTTGGGTATTTAAATTCTTCGTACATCACTAAGTCACCAATTTTAAAATTTGACTGAACAAAATGTTTATCATATCTTTGTTTATTAATTTTATGGTGTTGAATAGTTCTTTGCACTGCAATTTTCCTAGCTTCCTCAACAGGTGGGTAATTTAATGAAGTTGTATTGGGCAAAGGTGAATCATATGGTAGTATTCCAAATAAAAGGTAGTTTGGGGAAAAAACAGTCACAGAATGGTTGATTATTGTATTCAGAAGTTACCTGTTCTAAAACTTTTGTCCAGGGAATTTTTTTCGAAGAAGAATTTACTTTACATCTTAATTTTGCTACTATTGTTTGATTACATCTTTCATTCTTGCCGTTTGTCTGAGGTCTATGCGAACTGGTTAATAATTGTCGTACATTGTGATGCTTTAAAAATTTCTTAAATCTGGACGAAGTGAATGCAGCATTTCTGTCACTGAGTATTTGTTTTGGAACCTTTATATTGAAAACTTGTCTCAAGCAGTTTGTGTAAGTCTCACTGGTTACACTCTTTGAGGGGAATGTCCATATGTACCTGGTTGCATGATCAATTACAAGATGAAGATATTTTTTTGTTGAATTGTAATAATTGAAACCCCCAACAGTATCGACTGAAATTAAGTCAAATGGTTCATTCGCCACAGGCACTTGCTCCATCAGTCCAAATTTTTTCTGAGTTGATTTTTTATTCTTTTGACAGGTTTCACAACAACGAACAAAATTTGCTATGTCTACAATTATGTCTTGCCAATAGTAAATTGGGGAAATTAACTTTAACATCTTTTTTACACCTGGGTGACCGAACTTTTCATGAGCTGAATTTATTAACTTTACTCTTAGTGATGGCGGAACTACAATTTTGACTAAGTTTTTCTTTTTTATAGTTAAGACTCCATTATATTTTTTATACTTAATGTTATTTATATTATCATCCCACTGACCTTTAATTATTTCATCTGTGCTTAGGAAATAACAATATTGATTAACAAAATGACTCACAGGGTTTCTGGATAACATATCAGCCTCATGATTGCATTTTCCCTTAATATACACTATATCATAATCATACATTGATAATTTTAATGACCATCTAAATAGCCTGCCAGTTAAATTCTTTACATTTTTTAGCCATTGTAATGCAGAGTGATCTGAATGTATTGTAAATTTCTGGCCATGTAAATAACAGTGATATTTGTCAATTGAATCAACAATTTTCAAGCATTCAAGCTCTGTTATGGCATAATTTTTCTCGTGTTTTCTTAATTGTCTGGAATAAAAAGCTATTGGGTGCAATTGTCCATTTGGATGTTTTTGTTTCAAAACTGCAGCTATTGCTTCTTGACTGGCATCAACGTACAAGTGGCATGGATAATTTGGATTATATAAAGTCAAAATTGGTTTTGAAATTAACTCATCTTTTAATTTTTGATATGATATTTGACATTCAGGAGACCAGTTCCATTTTACATCTTTCTTTAATAATTTGTTGAGTGGTAATCTTAACTTTGCATAATCTTAAATGAATTTTTGGTATACATTTATGGAACCTAAAAATCTTTGGAGTTCTTTTACATTTTTGGGTGGTAACAATTTTTTTATTGTCTCAATGTTTGTATTTTGTGGAGAATATTGTCCTTGTGACACCTCATAACCTAAGAAATTTATTTCCTTCTTTGCAAATTGACACTTTGATTTTTTTAGTTTGATATTTTCTTGTTTACAGATTTGAAAAATTTCTTCTAAGTGTTGCATATGTTCATTAAAATTTTGAGAAAAAATTATTATGTCGTCAAAGTAATTTAGTGCATATTTTATTTGATACTTGTTTAAAATTTGTCTAATTGCTCGTTGAAAAACACTGGGAGCATTCTTCCAACCAAAGGGGAGCCTGAGCCACTCATATAGTCCAAAATTTGTAGTGAAAGCTAATTTTTCTGTGTCTTTGTCATGTATTGCAATATGCCAATATCCCGAAGTTAAGTCAAGTGTTGAAAAGTATCTTGCATGTGTTAGTTGGTCTAAGATGTCATCTATTCTTGGAATAGGTTCTGAATCAAATTTTGTGATTGAGTTTAATTTACGATAATCTATGCATAAACGAGTTTTTCCTTCTCCTCTCTTTTTTACTAAGCAGACTGGTGATGCAAATGGTGAATGGGATGGTTTAATAAATCCTGCTTTTAACAACTCATTTATTTGTTTTTGTATTTCCAAATTTTCAGTTTGTGAGGAACGATAGGGTCTAAGAGCTATTGGAAGTTCTGAAGTTAAGTGAACTCTTTGAGGTTCTAATTTTATTTTTCCTACATCATATTTATTTTTTGAAAAGATATGTTCGAAATTTTCTAAAATGTTTTCTAATCGGGGCCAGTCCTCGGGTGTTTGCTCTGGTGTCACAAAGTCCAAAGCATCACCGGGCTCTTTAAACAGAGTATTCAATGTATCATCGGGGATACCTGATGTCTCATTTAAATTTTGAACATTACAATCAGTTCTTGTTATTTTGTTTGAATTCTCATAATTTACATTTGATTTTCTCATTCTTTGGTTATTGTCAAAATTCAGGGTTTCAAAGTCATTTGAAAAACATTATTCACATTACTTTTCACATAATTTTTGTAAACAGTCCCTTTGTAGTGCTCAGGAGAGTGATCATATCTTAAATAGTTTCTCTTAACAAATTTTCTACCTTTATCATACCCTCTATTACTATTCACAGTCCAATGATTAAAATATTTTCTATTTTCATATACATTTTTGTTTACATTTCTAAAATTACACATATTGTTATTTTTATAACACCTTTTACCATTATACATATTATCACAATAATTTCCAATTATTTTTCTTTGAACATTCAATGCATATGGATTAACATAATTATTATCATTACACAGTAATATTTCTTTATTAAATTGGTATACTTTTAAGTTTCTTAAATTTATTTCGAGACGAAAAAGTCTCATATGTTCTAAACTTAGTAACACAAATCACTTTTAATTACCAACATTTCAATTTCCCTAGTTATTTTACCAATTTTTACAGTTGTTTTTATTAAATTTGTTACAGTTACTTGACCATCAGTTTGATTTAACACAATATTTTCTAAGTTTAGTTTTTTAAAATCTTTAATTACTTTAAATAATGACTGTGAAATCAGTGTAACCGTACTACCCGTATCCAGTAAGCATTGAAAATTTTTATCACTCACCCGAGCTGAAACCAGAAGTCATCTGTTGTCTCTGTTGGCGTAGTTCGTATTTTGGTATCCTATGTTGACTGTCCCTCCACTATTATACGTTTGGTTGTCAAAGCATCTCTGCTCCACATAATTTCGAGGCGGTTTGTAGTAGTTGTCTTGGTTTTGATATCTGGGTCTCTCGTAAGTATTCCATCTCTGTCTGTTATCCGTGTCAGTCCAGCGGCGCATTGATTCGTTGTCGCCGGAGTTCCGATGACCCCTTGCGGCATAATATTTTCTTCCTTCCGTAAAGTTTTGTTGTCTGGAACTGGTGATTGGCAGGTGAATCTTCTTGGCCTTTTCCAGCCAATCGAACGGATTTTTGATGTCCTGCATCGAAAGTAATGTTCTCATGTGATGTGGCGAGTCAAGCGATAAAGTCTCTACTATTTCTGCATCGTCTTTTTGTAGTTGCTTTCCAAGTTCAAGTTTTTCTTTAAAATATTTGAAGAGGTCATCATTTTCCTGTAATTGTAACTCTCGAAATTTGATTCGTAATTCTTCTCGGCATTGTGAAAAAATGGATATCAGCTGTTTTTTTATAACTGCGTAATCTTCTTTATATAATTCCGTTGATATTATTACTTCTTGAATATCTTGACTTACGTAGCGCATTAAATTTTCTTTTTTCCATTTCTCATTTAATTCAAACGTGCTGCAACTCTCTTCAAACAACTGGAACCATTGAAAGATATTTTTGATACTGCTGTTGTCGAATTGTGGTATTGCTAATGTTATATCAGGCCTGTTTCTTTCCAAAATTTGTCCTCTCAATCTTGTTTCTTTTTGACTTCTCTTTTCACAAACTGTCTCATTTTTCTCATCATTTTCATTATCATCGTTCACTGTTTCATTTGGATCCTCTTTTTTCTTATCGTGAGCCATTTGCTGGTCTACCAAACTATCGTCTAGCTTTAATATTGTTTTCAAATCCTTTTCTTCTGTTTTCGAATCCATGGTATGCTTCTATATATTTTTCTTTGTAACGTAAACTTCGCACCGTAGTGCTATTCCAAAAAATGAGGCGGGTTTTTTTTTTCCGTGAAGTTCAATCCTGCTTGGCTATTGACACGCGTAGGGCTACGCCCGTCATCTTACAAATTATGGCAGTCATGGTATATCCGGTGGTGTAGCAAAAGTAATCCAATCAATGATTGAGCAGGCATCAATTCAATTTAATCCAGTTTTATTCTTTTTCATAATACCACCTCTCCAGATCTACGCATTTAGTCGTTCGCCATTTATTTTTTTAGAGCCGCGGCGAAACACATCTGATAGCATCGACTTCCATCCCACGCTCTAACCAAATTCGCGGGAATCTCCGCGCGCCAACTCTCCTTGGACATGCGCAGAGCCCGAAACAGACATCTTTCAAGGCTAAAATGTAAACGTTCGTCCTCGACCGCAGAACTCAGAGGCGCGCGAAGATTATATAATAAAAAGGGAATTTCCCCTTCCCAATTCGCGTCTTTGAATACGAACAATTAGAGGCGAATTACGCCACGAATATAATTTAATTCCCAAGCCCCCTTTAAATTTAGAATAATCATTCTTTTCCCACTAAATCCTTTATATATATATATATATATATATATATATATATATATATATATATATATATATATGTATATACAGTCGGACCTCTATTTAACGAACCTCTATTTTGCGAACTTTTCCCTGGAACCAAGAACATTTAGCGAATTTCTTCGTAAAATAACCTCCAAATAGCGAAGTGCATTCTCTATTTAACGAACTTTTTCTGGTGATCCAATATTTTTTTCCTCCATATTTCTCAAAATATTTCTGAACATTTCAAACTTATTCTTTCCTTTAATACATTTAACACATTAACTATCTTTTAACACATTCCGATACGAATTGTAGTTTGAAGAAAATACGCCTGAAGGGCTTTTTAGTACATTGCACAGATGCGAGACGTATTATGAGAGAAAACATTTTTTCAAACAAAAAAACTTAGACAAAGGTAAGAGACTTTATCAGTAATTAAATTTAAGGACACTTGAGGTAATGTATGATTAAAATTACTTGTTATGAAAAATGCAACAATGTCATTAAAATTCATTAATTTTAATATAATTTTTTTAATCGAAAATACAGTGTATTCCCGGACAATGTTTTGTTTTATTCCTGTTTTCCTTGCAGATTTCTGTTTGAGGTGTAAGATATATAAAAGAAATAGACATTAATTTACAAAATAAAGGTGTGATTAATTACTTTTATTAATAACATTTAGTGTTTATGAATTTAAAATCTGTTTTGTGTAGTTTAAAGTATTTTAAAAGGTGAATCTCTATTTAACGAATTTTCCATATAACGAACTTTTTTTCGGGATTTAGCGACTTCGTTAAATAGAGGTCCGACTGTATAGATGTATATGTTTACATAAATAAAAATACCAACAGTGAAATATAAAAAATTACAGCGGTATCTATGAATCTAATAATTTTATAAAAAAAATAATAATTAATGATTAATGTTATAACAAGTTTTTACCCTTATGTGAATACAAAAATATCTTACATTGTAACTTTTTATGTCAAATAATAAATAAGGATTTAATTTTTTTGTAATTTTTCTATATAATGCACAAATTGTTAAAACTATACCTAACTATAATAATTTCATATAAGTCGCATTTATAGGTACATCAACTTATGCGGCCTCCTTTATTACTACCTAATTTACATGTGGCCTCTAATGGTAAAAAGGTTCCCCACCTCTGCCCTAGTATAATAAAAAAAAAAAGTACTCGTGGTAGGAACTACAAATTCACATATGTTTTACCTTATATATTAGTTTTTTTTAGTATAGTCAATAAATTTCAATATGTGCTCCTTTTGTGGCACAGAGAATATCCAGTCGGTAATCCATTTCAGCCCATGCGCATTCAAAATGGATTCCGTAACACATGAAATTGCAGCAATTATGCGTTTTTTGATTTCTTTAACCCCTTCGGCCCTGACGTCCTATTATTAGAACACATCTTTACATTACTTTATATTCTTCATTTTCGAGAATTTTAACCTCAAAACCGAGTGTCCTACTATTAATACATGGAAGAATAGCTGTATGCTATTATTTTTGCTCAGTAGATGGCAGCACGTCCCCAGCAGAGAAGATAATGGAAGCGTCTAGCGTCTAGCCATTTCGCCATTTGCAGCCAAAAGGTAAATGCATCTTTTATTAGTTCTCAAAACATTATTATATGTAATTCCCTGCATCTTTAAAAAATTCCATAGTACAAATTAGACTCTTTAAGCCCAATTCAGTGCTTTTAACTAAAAAATTAATTAGAAATTGCATTGCAAATGGGAATCTAATATTTGTTCTACTAATAGGACACCAGGCCTTAGGGCAAACAAGGTGTATTTTTATACTTGTTCTATTAATAGTACACCAGGTACCTATTAGTAGAAAACTTATTTGTTTTAGAATAAAACAACATTTTCTCTAAAAATATTGAGTTTTACGTATAATTTGGATATTTTAAGGTTTTTATTGAATAATTAACTGCTTATTTTTGTCTGTTTATTTCAATTACCCACATTGAAATTCATTTTTATTTCTTTGTAGGCAATATGCGAAGTAAAATGTTGTCCTTGAAGGAAGCCATTCAATGCTTAAACAATCTAGAGGATTCTGATTTAGAAGAAATAAACTTAGATGGGTCTGAAGATGAATGGCCATTAAATTCTCCTGATTTGTCTCACTTGATATCAGATGAAGAGATAGTAGCATCTGATAGTGAAGATGAAGATGATTCAACTACTACAAAAGTTGTTAAAGAAAAAAGAAAACCTGTTCGTTGGATAAAAAAAAAAACCTTTCAATCACCTGACGTTAGCTTTGTACATAAACCGAGTAAGCAGCAACATACTTTAGAATCCCCATACACATACTTTTCCAGATACTATTGTGAGGACACATTTAATGATATGGCTGATAAAACGAATATGTATTCAATTTCAACCTCAGGAAATTGTGTGGATACATGTGCAGAAGAAATAAAAAAACTTATTGCATTGCATCTTATCGGAATACTTCCATTTCCCCGACTGAGGTTGTTCTGGAAACCTTCAACAACTATCAAATTAGTTGAAAAAATAGGTATGTCGAGAAACCGTTTTGAAAAATTAAGAAATTGTCTTCATATCGTTGATCTAAATGCTGTACATGATGCAAATGACAAAATATGGAAAATCCGACCATTAATTAGAAAATTTGAAGAACGCTGCAATGAACTTCCATTAGAAGAATACTTATGTATAGATGAGTCGATGATACCATTTACGGGGCAACTGTCTATCAAACAATATGTTAAAGGTAAGCCTAATCCATGGGGAGTGAAAATTTTTATGTTATGTGAAGAATCGGGTATTATATATAATTCAATTGTATATCAAGGATCTTTAACACCAGTGGATTCTGACCTCAAGGAGAAGTTTGGTTCAACTGGAGCAATTGTTTTACATCTGGCCTTGGCTATAAGGTATTTTTTGATAATTATTTTACATCCATTCCGTTGCTAAATGATTTATTGGAGAAACGAATTTTTGCTGCCGGTACTGTGTGAAGAAATAGGCTGCCAAACTGTCCATTAAAAAGTGATGCACAGTTGAAAAAAGATGGACGAGGTAGTTGTGACAATTGTGTAACAGAAGATGGTAAAATCGCTGTGGTAAAATGGTTTGACAATCGAGCTGTCACTCTAGCATCCACATTTTTGTCAGATAATGCGCAGGACCTGGTTAAAAGATGGAGCAAGAAGGATGCCACCTTTATTGATGTAACTAGGCCTGAAATTGTGAAATTCTATAATAAAAGCATGGGAGGAGTGAACAAACATGACTTTTTAATGTCATTATACCGAACTCCTATAAAGAGCAGAAAATGGACACTCCGTATTATATTTCATTACATCAATATGGGTATTATAAACTCTTGGTTCGAGTACAAAAGAGATGCAACTTCTTTAGGGATTCCTCTGAAGAATCAAATGGATTTACTGGATTTTACATTTGATATTGCAGAAACTATCATTTTCAAAACAATCAGCAGCCCCTATGAAATGTGGGAGGCCATCAGGTAATAGCTATTTTACCACCATTAAAGAAAAAATTAAATCCAGCTGTTAGGCCTTGCAAAGATGCAAGATATGATGGGCTAAATCATATGATTGAAAGAAGTCCAAAGCAACAGAAATGCAAATTGGAAGGTTGTTCATACAAAACTACTTCATTTTGTGAGAAATGTGACGTATTTTTATGTTTTCATGCACAAAGAAATTGTTTTAAAATGTTTCATACAAAATAATTGTAAACTGTATGTAAAATAAATTTTTACTTTTTGCTAAATTAGAGCCTGGTGTCCTATTATTAGAACATTTTTTAATTAGTTTGGTAATTGGCAGAATGTTATATTTTATATTTAAGATACTTACATATAGTGTAGCATATCTAACCACTCATTGATTTTTTATCTGCCCAATTCAAAATTCAGGGCTGAAGGGGTTAAGACCGTCCACTTTTGTTGAATAAACTTTGTCTTTGACAAATCCCCAAAGAAAAAAGTCGAGAGGTGTAATGTCTGAATTTCGAGGCAGCCATTGGATGGTACCATCTCATCCAATCCAACTGTTTGGAAATTCTGCATTTAAGAAGTCTCATACAATCATACCCCAATGAAGCGGTGCACCGTCTTGTTGCCAAATGATTTTGGGATGTAAATAAGAAATTTGTGGGGCAGCAAAATAGCCATTTAACAACTTTCGCTTTCACTGAACAACTAGCACCCTCTGTTAAACTTTTTTGATGCAGAAAAAAACTAATATATGCGGTAACACATCTGTGAATTTTCAGTTCCTAGCATGTGTATATAAATTTTTAAAATGTGTTAAGGTTCTTTGAGACACCCTGTATGTGTGATAGAAAAAAAGAAAATGTATTTATGGGCTACATTTTGAATCACAATTCAACAGGCTACAATATCGCCACAACCCCACTCACTCACGGCTTCAACTTTCTAACACCCATGCTGCGAACCGGGTAAATAGTGTCCCAAAGCAGGCGTTCGAAATACATTGATGCTAATACGTTTCTTCCAGGAAAGTTCTATGTGTTTATAATGACACATAAAATATGGATAATCTGATATCAGTAGAGACCGTTAGGAGGTACAGTTTCATCAGAAAGGTGGTTGTACAATTCATTACAGGTCATATAACTGCAGAATGTCAGAAATACTGATCCAATCTATACGAAAATTTTAATTTTCAATCATACAAACCGATATTTTTTAGTTGTGTTGAAAACAAAACACCTTATCTATAAGCAATTTTTATTGTTAGATAACATTTCAATGAAACAAAATGCCTCTACTTCTTTCTCAACAATGCTTTTATTTAATAGTGGGATCACCGGGAAAGTTCATAACTATCAACTACTTAAGTGGTGTGCAAACATTTTTCAACCGTGACACACTTTCTGTAAATAAAAAATCATGACCCCAAAAAAAAGTTTATAGGAGTTGCAAAATTTTAAAAATTAGGAAAATGTTAACCAAAAAAAGTAGAAAAAAGGAATAAGCAAATGTTATCTAACTATTTTAAAAATCAATGAATTGTACATTTTAGGTACATATTTACTTAGCATTATCATTAAGGGATACGTAATTTTTGTATTTACGAAATAGATTGGAATAAATGCGAAATTTGCCGATATGAGCAAATGCGAAAATTATTTTTTTTACTACTTTTCAGCGAAAACTCTGTGATAAACGGCTTTTTAAGCGAAATTAGGTAATTATAGTAATAATTTATTAACATAATTGCTTATCTAAGACCATCCAGGGTCTTTAACTGAGAGATCTCTCGAAATTTGCTTATTACTTATTGCTTAAGAGAATATGGAGACTACTACAATGTTAGCTTCTAACTGAGAATTTTGATACTTACCTATCTAAGTAAAATTGTGATTTTGTTAAATAAATCCGAAATTTTTGAGTTTATATATACAGTCGAACCCCGTTATAACAAACTTCAAGGGACCAAAAGTTTTGTTCGCTTTATCCGGTGGTTTGCTATATCCAAAACCGTTAAGAAAAATGCTAGAGTTTGCAAAATGTATAACTCATTAGTTGCAATGTGTATTCAATAATGATAAAATCTATTTAAAATGATCATTAATGAATTAAATCGATTACATTAAACTAACACAATACTAATTAAATTACATACAATAGGAAAACAGCGGGACCAAAATTTTCTTTCGTTATACACCGGGTTCGCTATAACAGGATTCGTCTGTATGTGTATATATATATATTGATTGTGAAATTTCGATATTTTTTGTGAAATTTATGTACCCCTAATTATCATATGAATCGTTAAACATATTTAAAAAAATGAAAATAAAAATATTAAAAATAGGCAATTATAGAAAATTTAAAGCATATTTTTTAACTAAATAGTTCACTGATATAAATTTAATTCAAACTATATGTGACCCATCGAATTCTTCTCACAATCCCCTTGTGAGTCGCAACCCACAGTTTGCACACCACTTAATTACTCTATGAAGATAGATGGAAAAATGTGAATGATGAAATTGTTAATGTGTCAGAACAGAAGATTATTAAAAATTGTAAATGAAAATTTTCAAGAAGGATAATAAAAGGCAATTAATTGCATTTAATACAAGACTATTGCAATTTAATACAAGACTATTCAAAATATCTAGCAAGAACTATCTTTATTGCAATATCTGGGTTATGAATTACAAACAAACTCTGATATTATGAAAATATATACAAAGTCAAATTCAATGAAAAAAAATATGAAAAAGTCATAAAAACAAAACATGACAATATAATAAATATTTTGTTGCAACTGCTTAACCATAACAACTCATAAAACACAGTCACAGTCTAGACAGGTAATAAAAAATAACTGATACCAAAATCAGAATAGTTTTAAGCTAACATCTCATCAAAAACTTCAGGAGAGGAATCCAGGAGAAGAAACTTCAATCTGCTGTAAATAACCTGTGTAATTTAATTTAAACAAATTTCTGTAGACTAATACTCATAACAAGTTTATATTCCATCATAGATGTATATATTACGAAGGGAAAAATTAGATTATGTTTTAGATGAATGATTTGAAATACTAAGAGATGTAATTTTATGCAAGATTATTACAATACTTTAAATATGCAAGACAATACTTTAAAATTCATGTATGTATATATATGTTGCAGTTTGAGCTCTATTTCTAGTAAATATGAATAAAAATGATGGAATAAATTTTTTGGATATAGTCATAGATTGCATAAGGGCTAGGCAGTCCAAAACATACAACCAATCTTCCCTCTTCTAATTTATATACAAGACAACTTAGTACTTTAACAATAGAGACAAAATCACATTCAATATGTTAAATCAACAAGAGACTTCATGAGATGCTATTTGCAACATTAAGAATGAATTTTACCATTTTATAATTTTTATGAGCAATACAAATTTCAGTTGAATAATAAAGAATTATTATTATTATTATTATTATTAATTTATGTTTATAAAAATTATTATACATATTTTTTATGGAAAGGAGGGGCCTTACACAAATATTTAAACATTTAAAAAGTATAAAGACACACTATAAACTAAAGACTAAGAATATCAAAGTATCAATTCTTCCCCTAATGTGGATGAGGAAACATTCTTCTATTAATTCTTTTAATTATTATTACTATTGAATGGAAAGATGTACAGCTCTAATTTTTATCAGTAATAGAGAGAAGAGATTTTAATGATATTACTGACATTATAAAAAAATTAGAATTTGAATTTTACAAAAAAAAAAAAAAAAAAAAAAAAAAAAAGCTTATTCACAAGTTTGTTGAAAATGCATATTTATATTTTATTGATTGGTTTATTCCTCAAAACTTTAGAAGTAGATAAAACAATACCAGATTATGCACTACTTTACTTTAAAAACAGCAAAGAAATATGAAACAGTGCTAGAGAATATTTAATATTCTGTGCTATTTTAGTTGCTTTAAATTACCCTGCTTGTAAAGCTATTTTTATGTCACCTCCCTCTACTAAGGAACAAGTCAGATCTAGTATTCAAAAAAATTTATTAAACTTTGGTAAAGTATTGGCAATCTAAGGGGAAGAACATGCAAGTTATAAAGTAGCCATGATACTCAGATGAATATGTCATAAAGAAGAATATTATAGCTCTATGTCAATGGGGAACACTTATTCTATATCATATAAACATGATGATTTACCGAAATATTCTCTGAATGCATGTGGTTGCCAAAATAGTATGTCTGCTCTTTTATAAGCATTCTTGTTAGCCTTACTTTTTATTTTACTATCATTGGAAGCATAATCAATAAGAGCTATTTATAAAAATAATTATTAGAAAACTCCAATATCTTCCAGAGCAATACAGTACCAAACATGGGTTTACTCAGCATATGAATATTTCATTAAAACATCAGCTGCTGCACAACAAATATATGCATTGCCTGTATTTGTTATCATGCAACTGCATTCACTCAAACAAATCACTGTTCCATTTTAAAGACTTTGCAAGGCAACAAGAAAAATTTGATGATCTGGTTATAAACTCAACTAAATATATTCCCATTTAACTGACTTATAATCTACTATGCCTTGGGTAAGTATGAGACAAAGTTAGGCAATTCATGGACTACCACATAAGTTCCCTCTACTTCTAAAGTCATTAAACTATGTGGTCCACAAATGTTTTGAGTCCCATATTGAGGGAATACCTAAGCTGTAGAACATTATTATAATCTTATAAAATCTCATAAAGTTCTGATAAAAAAAAATTAAATTAAAGGGGAAAAAATGTAGACTAATCTTGTATATAAAGAATGTGAAAGGTAAGGTAACTAGCTTGCAAGCAACATATGGAGAATTACGCATGGCTTTTTTTTCTTTATGTATCAGGTTTCAAACCTATTCTAAAACAAATCTACTACAAAATTAATTACACAAAAAACTACAAAAGATTTTCAAACAAATTCAAAAAAGTTCTGTCTTAGAATGAAGTTTGTACTGTGAACACTTGTTTAAGATTTCGTAGATTTGTTTAAGCTTACCTAGAGCAAAGTCTACTTATAAGTGTTGATAAAGCTCGGTATACAATCTGTAAACAAAGCACAAATTGAAAAACAAACAGAATTCGGTGTCAGCAATATATTCCTATACAAAGGGATACATCTAAAATAAATAAGCAAGGTATTCTTATAATATAAAGAAAAGTTTTCAAAATCTGCACAATACACAGTACACTGCACTCTCAATCTAAGTGTGCAACATAAAAACAGTTCATCAAATACACTCAGCAGTTCAACTTTAAATACTATTTCTAAACAGTTTGCACACTTTCAACAAAAACATAAAATTAATTCTTCCCATCCCTTATAAAAAAATATATTCTGAATTCATTAAAATTAATAAATGCCAGTCACAAATTATGATTAATGGGTGTACTTTTTACAACAAATTACAACTAAAGCATGGGTATTTTAAAGAAAGCTGTTAAAGTGTACTTCTACCTTCTTAAAGAATGCAATAGATATCGATGTAGCAAGGCTGTCTGTATAAACGAGCAGAGTAGTTTAACTGATTATATCAGAGAGATTTCGTTTCAATTTAAAACGATAAATTATAAAAAATTAAATTCAAAACCCAGTGAATAAATAAGGAAAGATATGAAAAATAGAGCTGCTTTATATAATGTTACACTACTAAAGACAATATTTCCAATTTTAAAATATACCTTTAAATTTGACTAATGAATTTAAATTTTACTATGTAGATCAAATATAAGTAAGGTAGTTTGTAAATCATTACATAAAAGTAAAATTATACTTTCAATTTTCTGAAATCCAGTTATTAAAATAAACTGATATACAAATGATAATTTTGAAAGATAATTACTTGTGAATATATAAACTTAAATGAAAATTTTTTAGAAAAGGTAAAAGAAAATATTTTCTTTTAATTTTCAGAAACAGATCTTTAAATTTGATAGATCACTAATTCAGTCCACTCAATAAATGCAGCAAATTTGCAGCTTCAAAGCTCTAAGCCTTTAGGACTTTCTGGTGAAATAAGCTGAAAATCTGGTTGGAGTAGCTCTAATACTATGAAGGCTTCACTGAGCATGGGACAAAATTCTCTCAACAGCAGCATTCACATCCCCAAATGTAGCTATTAATGCTGAAATGAAATGAGCATAAAAACATAACTTTTTTAAGTTACAAAAATAATAAAGTAAGTTGGTATAACTGGGCCCATGGGGTAACTGGGCCATCCCCTCCCAGATTTCTCCTTTACATATTAGGTGAGAATTCCACTCTATTGTGGCAACACTGGCAAGCAGAAGTCAACAAAACAACAGCCATTTTGTCTCCAGTGTTGGTAATTGCTTTGAAAAATTATTTTTAAATGGGGGTAGAATTTTTTTTTCTTTTTCTAGATATATAAGCATTGGACCCAGTTACCCAGTCAAAGATTCTGTTGTTTCTTATGAGAAATAGACCTGGGTGGTCCACTTACCCCATTTATCAGGGGAAAAGGGCCCACCTGAATTTTAAAATATACACAATATTGTGGCGTCATGGTAAATGGTTAAGGCAATTCTCTGAGGCTTTGCTAAAATTACACAACTATTTGATCCATAACTAAGAAAGACAGAGTCCTAATTAAAATGCAAAGGCCAATTTTTAAAACAAAAACTTAATAATTTATTTACAAAAAAAAATTAACATTAAACCATTGCAACATATTCACTAAATTTATGTGCAGATTTACAATGCACGCTCCAGGACCCATCTCGGCCCAAAAAAAACAGGAGCCTAAAAAACACGTCTGTTCGCTGGATGTTATAAGGCCGATCTCCAAATTCTCCAACTCTCTGCCTATATCTTGTGGCATTTTCTTTTGTTGGCGACTCTCCCAAATCCACGAAAATGCATCTCTTTTTCAGAGAGGGGGCCGGCAACCCAGTTGGTGACAGTTTCTTCGTAACAGCAGCATTCACATCCCCACCAACCAACTGTCACCAACTGGGCCGGCAACCCAGTTGGTGACAGTTTCTTCGTAACACCGAAACTTAATCGCATTCCCGTGACAAAGTCGCAGAGCTATCGCTAGACAGACAGCTTTATGACAGTGATGGAAAACATTTTCTAATTTTCCAAACAGTTACCCCCCACCTCTTGTTAAGGAAACCACCATTCCAGGGATTAATCTTCAGGCCAAAACACTGCACGTGTTTTAAAAACGGTGGGAAATGGAAAAAAACTACCCTGATAAACACACAGCTGTGTGTCGTGCACTCTGTGGGGTTTGGGGGAAAAAAACCCATATTTCCAATATGCTACAATATTTATATATAATATATACATAATAAAAATCAATATCATAGCTTAAACAGACTCCCTAAGACTTACTAAAATGCATGTCATACTAAGATGTTTGAAAATTATACATGTTAGTATAATTTCAATGCATTTTAAGTGTAGTATATAAAAAAGTTGAAAATCTATGGCCCAGTTACCCCAACTTACCTTAAAATAAATATAATTACACAATACTTCAAAAATACAGAGCATTACAGGATGATTTTAAATCTCTACTTTGAATTTATATACATATAGAAAAGTCCTAGGACATCTACTGAAATCATAAACTGTAGATAGCCTTAAGGAATAAGATTAGGATCCCAGAGAAAGTTTTAATTATTGCTGTCCTAACTTGAGAGAAAGGGGGGAAATACAGAAGGGGTAAGAGTCTAAATAGAGTGTCTACGAAATTCCTGGAAGCTGATTTCACGACTTTTTCTCAAATTTTTTTGGATTTTCAAAAGAATTTCTAGATAATTTTGAAAACACTTTCAGTTATGTCAGTTCGGAAAAAGTACAGTATCATTTTTAAAAAATAAAAATATATGACTATTATAAAAGCATTAAATTATGCAAGAAATATATAAATATACAGTGGTACCTCCGAAAAGCGGACAGTCATGGGACCAAAAGTTTTGTCCGTTATTAGGAGGTGTCCGCTATTGGGGAGGACAACCTTTTTATAAAAAAGTTTTTGCTGTTCTGTTTGACATTTGAATGAAAATTATGGCTGCAATTTTAATTAAAAAGGAAAAATTAATTAGGCAAGAAAAGAATAACTATTTACTACATTACCTTTTAATTGTGTGTTAATCCTTTTATCTTGCATTAAATAATCCCAAAATACAATGTATAGTAGCTAAATTATTTTAATTACTGCTAAAAGAATCTCTTAACAAAGTTTGATTTCTCTTTTTTACACAACAAACCTGTTTTTCAAGATGAATCTTCAAAGGATTTAGTCCCTCCGAATCTTCATTGTTCAGAAAAAACTGTTTTAGTTGTTCGCTGTATTTCAGTGCTTCCGAATAATCTTTGATTTTGCAGTCTTCCATTGGCGATTCCTCATCATCATCCTCAGAAAGGGCCAGTGCTTCAGTGGTGGCCCAATGAATGAAATTAAAAACACGCAGGTTTTTTTCCTCAATGGATAAATCCTCGTTGATCTTGACTTCCTCTTCAACGCTGACATTTGAATCCAAATTGGCTATTAGATCCGCAAGTTCGTTTTTGCTTTTTTCGGTAACACTGTCAGTTGCCACTTCGCTTGTACTCAAAAATCCCATCTTCTTAAAACATTTTTACAACGCACCCAGGTTCCACCTTTTTAAGGGCTGACGTAGTCCAGGAAATTGCATCCAAAACAGACACTGATTTTGCCAACTCTTCGCTGGATTTGCAGGAGATAATCCGTGAAAGCACATGTCTCAAAGCAGCTTTCTGTATCGTACTTTAAAGCTGAGGATAATTCCCTGATCAAGTGACTGTAGCATCGAAGTGGTGCTAGGAGTCAAGAAAATTAAATTAACACTTTTTAGCTTTAAATCATCAGGATGGGAAGTAGCATTGTCCATGAACAGATTGATTTTTCTCTTTTTATTTTTTATTTTGTTGTCTAACTCCACCAACCAGTCGCTCATTATCTCAGTGGTTATCCACGCTTTCTTATTTGACTTCCACGAAACACTAAATTTTCGCACATTAATGTTCTTGAAACATCTAGTCTTCTTAGCTTTTCCAATCACAATTGGAGTTTTGAAGTCTCCCAGCATGTTGCAACACAGCAAAAGAGTGAGCCGCTCTTTTGAAATTTTCCCGCCACTACATTTTTCATCCTTAAAACATAAGGTCTTGTCCGGAAGGATGCGGCAAAAGAGGCCAGAATCATCGGCATTGAAAATGTCTCTGTCATCATAGCCTTTGCACAAAGATTTAAGCTTTCCAATCCAATCTGTTACTTCATTTGAATTTACAAATTTTTCTTCACCTCAAATCTGCTTAAAAAATATGTTGTGACGTGTCCGGAATTTTTCCATCCATTTATTTGAGGCGTTAAAAGTTTCTAATTTTGAAAGATTTGCCAAAATAATTGAAACTTTTTCAAAAATACCTGTCCGCTATTCAGAGGGAATAACCTAGATTGTCCTATATAAAAGGACTGGGACTCGTAAAAATGTCCGTTATTTAGAGGTGTCCGCTATTCCGTTAAGGGAGGTTTCACTGTATATTAGAACAAAATTCATCAGACACTTAAAAGGTAAGGTTTTGTTGATTACCATGAGAAATTTCTAATAAAATCAATTTACTATGATGATGGGTAAAATTATTTCAAACACCAATTTCAAAATAACTTCCAAAATAAGTGCCGAAAAGTACATCTATTTGATATTCACAAAGAATAGTAAACATACCTTGTAAATTTGCTTGCTTATTCACAAAACCCATCATCTGCATCTGTTCTAATTGGCTTTGGTACCGCTCTTCTGGGGGACTTTGAGTCTAAGGAAGGAAAGAATAAAAAATTTTAATATTCTGTCCTTTTAAGAGCTTCTTTCCTAAATATATAGTCATCATTTTAGCTATAATCCAAAATTATTAATTGCTATTACACATGTATATATATATATATATATATAAACATTGGCCTTTAGTTTAGGACTTTAAATAATTAGTTTCAAAAGATCGAACTATGTACACATACTATGTATGAATATATACATACATACACACACACACACATATATATATATATATATATACTAGCGGCCCGTCCAGACTTTGTCCGGGTTGAACAAAATATTATACCAATAAATTTCCAGTTGATAGCCAATAAATTGTAAATCTTTTTTTACCTTAATAATAACCTAAATAATACCTTAAATTAATTTTATGTTAGTTAATAATTAAAATAATTTTTTTAAAAGAAAAAGGCGTGCCGGAGAACGGCTAGGTTCCATCTGCTAGCGTCAGAACAGAAGCCCACCGCGATAGCACCACGATAAGGATCGTTGAAATCTTCGGAACAAAAAGCGGTAGAAGACAGTAGCGTAAACAATGGAGATTGTTAGGATTAAGCCCCTAACTTTATTTCTACTGATCAGATATACATAATATATAGCCTATGTCCATCTGGAATACTGTACCTTTCAAACAGTGAAAGAATTTTTCAAATAGGTACAGTGGTTCTGAAGATTACCCTCCACGTACAAAAATCGCTCTCTCTTTATATATATAAGTATAGATAGCACCACGCTAAGGATCGTTGAAGACTTTGGCGCAAAAAGCGGTAGAGGACAGTAGCGGTAACAATGGAGATTATTAGGATTAAGCCCCTAACTTTATTTCTACTGATCAGATATACATAATATATAGCCTATATCCATCTGGAATACTGTACCTTTCAAACAGTGAAAGAATTTTTCAAATAGGTACAGTGGTTCTGAAGATTACCCTCCACGTACAAAAATCGCTCTCTCTTTATATATAAGTATAGATATATAATAAGAGGGAAAATACCATGAGACAGAAGTAAAATTTAAAAGAACTAACAATTGAAGACAACATATGAGCAAATGAGACATTTTTAGTCACGTTTCATTTACACATGTATCATGTCATGTTTTTATTCGTCTACTTCTATAAGCCTTGTTGTGAAGGATCCACAATTTGGACATTTTGAACTCCTTCCAACGTCATAGCCATTTTGTTTTTCCAACACGATTACGAGGCATAAAACGGCCATATTGGAAAAAGGGGGAACTGCACCAATTTTCCAAGAAACATTGCACCCCCTGAATTCCTCAGGATGGGAGAAAGAAATTCCAGGAAATTCAACGGACATCCAATTTTCTTGGAAATAAGAGCACCACGTGGGTCAACCGTGGGGATGTCGGAGCATTCTGCCCTCGAATAAAAAACTCGAAGAGGCAATAAATTTACGTGAATAACTGACCTGGGGAGGAGTCATAATCAAAATGGGAGAGCCCTGAGTGTGGGAGAAAAACGACGATCGGAGGGAGAGCGAGAGAGCGATTTGAGGTAGCGAGCTGCGAAGAAAGCCTGGGAAGAAAAGACGCCCCCGTAAAAATGGCGAGATGTCCATGTTCAACTGCCAGCGCCGAATCCTACTGCCTCCGCCAGTGAAGGACCACATTAAAGCCTCCTCCGATATAAGTGCCACAACGACTCCATGCCTTGCCCTGCTGTTTCATCAAAGCTCCCAAAGTTGGTCATTTCTTCCCCTTTAAATAGTGCTCATGCCTTTTGAGATATTACGAGAAATATGACTTTATTTCACTCGACCTGTAATGGTTCTGCCGCAGGAAGCGGATGAAGTATGCCCTAATTCTGTTAAAAATATGTCTAACCAAGATCTTAAATATAATATGTAAACCTGACCTTTTCTTATAATATATTGTATAATAAATGTTATTTTTTATTTATAAACGCATAGTTCCCTTTGGAGTTCACCTCCCTAATTTTACACAATGCAAAGGGGTATCTCTGGTACCTCTCATAACAAGCCTATTGGCTAATCATTCAGTAATAGACACATATGCACAGTAATAGACAGATACACACAGTAATATATAGATACACACGGTAATAGATTGATACGTACAGTAATAGACAGACACATCGGCACAAAACTGTGTGTGTATGTGTATGAAGTTTTGAAATTATTTTTTATACATGAATAAATTAAAATGCATCTTTCATGTAATATGAATTTCATGCAATACATTTTAAATATAATAATTAAAACAGGTGTATAAAACAGTTGTAATAAAACTATGTATTAATGTAGATAAATCAGAGTTGTTTTAGGACCTATGAGAAAAAAAAATTCTGTTATTTTTAAACCTTTTGAAAAGTAAAGTTTAAAATTTTATAACTATTACAGCATTTTTTCTTGATTTTCAATGACTTAATAATCTTGTTTTATTGCATTTCAAATTGAAAAATTTAACTATACTCATTTGTAATATATAACCAAAATTCCAAACAGTTTATTCAACAGTTTTTATGACATAATCTTACCTTTCTTATGCATTAATTCTAGATCAGTTAAATAAGCAAATAGCAAATTCAAAACACTTCAAATTTTATACATATTTACACAGCTAGATGAATCTGAGTTTTCCCCAGCTTACTTTTCCCCCATACATAACACTTGCTTTTCACTAATTTTTAAATTTATTCATTTTTCTTTTATCTACAGTTCTCCCAGATTCATAGCAATTTTAAAAATAAAAGAAGAATCTATAACACTACCCAAAACAACAAAACAATTTGATGCAAGCTGTTATAAAATATAAACTGTAATATCTTACATTATTTCCTTGGCCCATAGAATTCACCATATTCCTCATGAAGTAGCTGAATGTGTCATGCGATGACATGTTAACACCATTTGGCTCACTTTTATCCCCAGCGGCTGGGTTCGCATTGGAAGTTTCTGTATTCTGGGTAAAATAATTAGGTAAAGGGGGTTGTCCAGGAAACCTAAATTGAAGAGAGGAAGGGGGAGGGGTTAAAATTCTTGTCCAACAAAGAGCACTCAAAACATACTAAATTAAACATATATTAATGTCTACATATTTTATATAATAAACAATTCAAACCCTAAGTTATCTGTTTTGACACACCATTTTTGTCCCCATTGTTTCAATCACCATAGGATTTTTTTTTAACCCAGGATATGGAGAAATCAATTTTTATTTTAAAAAAATAGGCACATTTAAGCACTTTTTAATCACATCTAAAGGAAAAATTAAGCACCTATGTTTACATAAATTATTGTTAATATTTTCTAGTCAAGCAATACAAACATAAATTTATACTGGAAAAACTAACAAAGTTTTATGATATCAGATTATGGAATTATTACAGTTCTCAAAAATAATATAGGATTAATTAATTTTATCTAGAATAGATTTTAGAAAACCTGCTTAGCAAAAAAGGTAAAATTCTAATTTTATACCATGTAAAGTAGAATATCATTCTATAAACATACCTAATAAAAATTTTTTAAACAAAAGAATAAATAAAAATATTTAATTGATTTGTTAATGGTCATATCTTGTGTTAATCTCAGCACAAAACAGTTAAAAATTTATTGGTTGTGTGTATATGTATGTAACACACCAATAATTTAATAATTTATACTGATTTCCACTGATACTAGGGTCAAAAAACAGTATAATTTTCAAAATGTACAGTTTCATTATAAACTTATATTGAATTTAAAAATTTAATAAAAATCAATTTGAAAATCAAAATATTCTCTTTACTAAATTTTGAATTAATATGAATAGTTATTTTGTTTACTTATATAACATTATAATTAATACTATTGATGAAAAATATTTATTCATAATCAGGATTTCAAAAGATAGAAAACTGAAAATTTTCCAAGAAATAAGTTATTTTACGCTTTATAATAGTAAAAAAAAATTTATATATATATTTAAAAGAAAAAAAACATAAAACTACATGAGTTGCATACACGACACAGAGGAGAGTTAAGGCCAAGTTTTCAATGTCTAAGTTTAAAAATCCCTAAAGCAGGGAAGTCAGAGCCCACTTGATTTGAATACTCACACAGGCCTGGGTCCGAACTCAATATCAGTTTGAGTAATGAAAAATCAAAGTACAGTCGGACCTCTATTTAACGAACCTCTATTTTGCAAACTTTTCCTTGGAACCAAGAACATTTTGTGAATTTCTTCGTAAAATAACCTCCAAATAGCGAAGTGCATTCTCTATTTAACGAAATTTTTCTTTTGATCCAATATTATTTTTTTTCTCCATATTTCTCAAAATATTTCTGAACATATCAAACTTATTCTTTCTTTTAACACATTTAACATATTAATTTTCTTTTAACACATTCCAACGCGGGTTGCAGTTTGAAGAAAATACGCCTGTTTTCCTTACAGATTTCTGTTTGAGGTGTACAATATATAAAAGAAATAGACATTAATTTACAAAATAAGGGTGTGATCAATTACTTTTATTAATAATATTTAGTGTTTATGAATTTAAAATCTGTTTTGTGTAGTTTAAAGTATTTTAAAAGGTGAATCTCTATATAGCGAATTTTCCATATAACGAACTTTTTTTTTGGATTTAGCGACTTCATTAAATAGAGGTCCGACTGTATTTTTAATTTGATTTCAATGAGAAACTTTTAAATAGTTTAATAATTTACATAAAACTACATTTATTACTATATTTTTAATCAATTAATACATAATCTAATTAAAATTTTAATTTTTTGATTTTCCAAAATTTTTGCACTCAGGAAAGGAGGAATAAATTTAAATGCACCTGAAAATTTTACATAAAAATCAAAATTGCAAAATGTTCATTAAATAATTCAGTGAACTATTCAGACTTTAAAATGGTACTTAAATGTTCTCATTAATAAGTAATGTGAACACAGCATGAGAATAGAAACTGACTGTAATGATATGTTTATTCAGGAGGGATATTCACATTTCATCTTGAATAATAAATATTTTTTAAGCATATGTGAAGGAAAAATTAAGCACTACATTTATATATACATACATGTGTTTATATCTGTAAACATATATTATCATTACTACTTTCTTAAAAGCAATATATAACTCTTATATAGAATAAACACTTGAATGTTATATGATATCACTATGTTTAAGTTTAAGCATGCTAAGTAATCTACCAAATAAACATATTTTGGAAGAAATCAACAAATCACAATTATTAAATATTTTACTGTTCATATTCTGCCAGTTATTCCTAACACAAAGCAATAATAAAAAAAAATATTGATAGTAACACACCAATTATTTATTAATTTATACAAATTCCAATTGACACCTGGGCTTAAAAACAAGTATAATTTTCATAAATACCAGGTTTCAAAATATACATTTTCATTATAAATTTATATTAAATTTAAAAGCTTAATAAAATCCTTATTTAGAAACTAAAATTTTCTTTTTATTCAATTTTGAAACAAAATAAAAAGTTATTTTGTTTACTCGTGTACTGAACATTATAATTGAGTACCGTAAAATCTTGAGTATAATATGCATTTTTTTTTCACATTTTAGTTCGCAAAAATGAGGTATGTAATATATTAGTGTATATAAAAAAAACATAGTTTTAAATTCAATGTCTAAAACTACGTTTGTTTTTATACACGAGTATAATACACATCCTCATTTTTGCGGACTAAAATGTAAAAAAAAATTCATATTATACTCAAGATTTTACAGTGCTACAGATGAAAAAATTACATTAAAAATTAAAAAAGATGGAAGATCAGAAAAAAATTTCAGCTAAAATTAAAGCATTTTTAAATCAATTTAAATTGAATTTAAACATCAATAAAAATAATCTGAAAACTAAGATTTTAACTCTACACTTAAAATTTAAGTAAAAAAAATTAGTTGTTTTGTTTGCTCTTACAATGATCATTATATAGCACTACAGATTGAAAAATAATTATTCATAATCAGAATGGGCAGAAAATCAAAAAAATTACAAAATATCAATGAACTTTTATTACAGATCAAGAGTGGGAAAAGGAAAAATTCAAATTTATGACAATATACATAATGACTCGTTCATGAGTGATCTCCTAAAATATCATATGGAGACTACAGATGTAATTAATCAACTTATAGACTTATTTAACTGGCAAAAAAGAAACTTTTCAAAAGTATAATTTAACTCAAACTAATTGTCCCACATGGAATATTTAATAAACTACCCTTCTGATAATTGTAAAAATAATTAATTATAACTAACATTGATTTTACCATAATCTCTGGCATGAACACCACAATATATATATACATACAGATACAAAAATGCATGATTCTCAGATAGAAAATTGCGCTTGGATAAATTTGCTTCATAGATTTCAAACAGAAGGAAAAATTCTAAGTTTTTATTCCTTTCTTTATGCAAATCATTTATATTAAATTAATATTTTTTAATTAAAAGAAATAATTAATCTTTATTTAAATCAAAAGAAATAAAACCTGAAGAATAAATAGTTTGTATATTTCTGCATGGCCCATCCAAGATCTGATCAACACATTTTCATAGTTCTTTTATAACATTCTAATTAAATAACACCCTTTGGAAAAAGTAACAAAAACATATCCTCAACAATTATGCCATAAAATCCTTCAAAATGGTGTACATTTTAAGCTGTTAAAAGTTTAGATGAAATTCAAAGCAATTTACAGGTGAGAAGGAGTTCATTCTGAAGTTTGTAAATCTAAATTAAAAATTATAAACATATCTTTATGTCTCCCCATGCTCTCTATTGCTTTCTAAAAAATAGCAGCTTATAGTGTGGGGAGGGAGGACACAGAGAAGTATTTACATTTCATATTCATGGACGTTTACCAGCAGAACCAGATTTTTCTGTGACAAGTTTATAAATTTGCAGTATATTCAGAATCCATTTCCAAGATACACAAATGGTAAAGTCTGTTTATTACATTACGTTAAATCCCAGACATAACATTTTATACCCATGCACAGTATATCTTGTATACCAAAACCATATTTTCACTTTGGGAAAATGAAGATATTTTAAGTGCTTAGCCTTAAAAAATTAAGCCCTTTTAAAAACCAACTAAAAATATAAGAACTTTTAAGGGCCTTAACAATATATTTTCAAAATTAATCACCTTTAAAAATGTTACATATCCTGTAATCATGTGTTATACAACAAAAGTATTACTTTTTCATTACCTTCAAGCTCATATCCGAATTGAGGTAACATACAAAACAATTCTATTAATTTTCTCCTGAAAACATTATCTTAGAAGAAATATGACATTCTCTCTTCAAAAATGTATACATCATGGGTAATAAGAATACAGAAGAGACCTGATAATTGGAGGTAATCAAGAACTGACATGTATAACAGAAAATTTGGCTTATGCAGGATTTCATACCCCACGAGCTAAAGTGAAAGGAAGTTTTAAATTCAGACAGCATAGATGCAGTTTTCAATAATCAATGAAATGATGTCAAAAATAAAGACCATAATACCTGTATCATACTGATAAAGGAAAAGTATTTTATTCTTTTTTCCCCTCTCAGAGCTCTCTTCAGAAAAAGAACAACAGCTGATAATGACTTCAGCTGACAAGGATTCCAGCCACCATACTTCCATCACAAAGTTGTTGTTTTTTTCATCTTTCCCTGCCACACATTTAGCTCCTTTTTCCAGTTGCTCATTTGAACCTATTATCAGTTGAAACTGTGACTACCCCACCCCCTAGACCAGTGGTTTCCAACCCATAGAAGTCTGCGGACCACAAAGCCAGAAATTGGACCATGTGCGGACCACTACCATTCCCCGCCAACTTGAGGGGGGAACCTTCCAAGGGTATAGAATATCACTCAAGCAAGAGGGATACAGAATTAACATACTCACATTCTAACGTACCATTTTCTAATAATAAAATAATTATGTTAAACTTTTAAGAAATTTTAATTCAACATCTGATAGTCATCAGATGAACTGCTTCAATGAACACTGCTTTCAAAATCCCCACTTATTTGGCAACTTTTTTATATGTGGTGCCGGACAACTCTCGAGGCTCTCACGGATCACCGGTTGGGAACCACTGCCCTAACAGTTCAGACTTTTTTTCTTGTGATAAAAATTACTGACATTAAGCATCTTTTGGGGGGAAATTTTTAAACTTAAGAGGCTATATTTTACCCTTTTTCCCTGAAGAAAAAGCAAGCCTATTAATAAACTTAAAATTATGACATTTTATCCTTTCCCTATAAAATAAACTGAAAACAATACTGCAAATACATCTTATTTCACACTATAATACAAAAGACAAAAAAAATGGATAAAAATGCATATATATATATATATATATATGTATGTCTAATGTGGAGGCACTTGTCATTAGATGTTCACCTTTTGTTATTCACCACTATTCACTGGCTATTTTATTATGGGAACACCTTACAGGTGAGCCAGCATTGTTCCCTATGAGGGGACGACACGGAAATAACCAAGCCTAATTCGGGATTTGAACCCAAGTGCACTCCGTAGCAGCTAAGAATGCTAACCACTACACCATGTGGGCAACATATATATATATATATCAGAATCATATTTAAATTGGGCAAATGTGATCTTACACACAAAATTCTCACTATTACTCATACTAAGTTGAAATTAAGAATCTCTGAACTCGTGTCCTTACTTTACAATAAAAAAATGTTTAATTCCTTATGACAAGAGCTCTTAAAACGAAAACTCAGCTACTTAGTCTTTGTCCATCTTCAAATCAGCAAAAACAGCAGATATTTTTTCTTTTTTTACAAGCAGTTTCTAAGTAAAAAAATTAAGGAATTATACCTAGTTCACCGGGATTTAGATTATCCATATTCTAATGCCTATTTGTCCCTTCTAATACTGAATGATTTCTCTTCTAAGATGAAAAATATCCAATAATGAAATTCAGTTTTGTGGAAAAAAAAGTGTTTTTTTAATGTTCATTGTTAATAAAACGTATAACTCCATTTACTAAACTAAAGAAATATAGAGAACTTTTCAAACATTAAAATATATCACTCTTCTCCAACAATCTTTTTTCTCTTTTTTCATTTAGTGAGAGCAAAATACTAATTTCATTGCTGTTACTACTTGACAATACATTTCTAGAAGAAACTAAGAGATAAAATCAAAAATGATTATTATTCAATTAAAAAATTATTAATTTTAGTTATTCTCTTGTTCAGTATTAAATAAAAGTTAGTAATCTCAGACAAACAGATTTTAAACTTCATAATAATAATATGAAGAAATACGGTACACTAATAATATAGAAGCAAGGGAACAAACATTTCACTATGACATCATGATATACTTGCTTGCAAACTTACATATTGAAGACATTAGGTGCAGCTTGCTGCAGTTGGTCAAGTCCCTGATGAATGCTCATCATAGCTGACAAAGCTTGAGGATTGGATACAAATCTCTGAATTTCGGGATTTTGCATCTAAAATGGATGATTACAAATTTTTATTAAAGTACTTTGTGAGACATTTGTTTATAGACTCCTGAAACATAAAAGACAACTCATTTGTAAATTAATCTTTTATGATATTATAGATACACAAAACTATATACAAAAACTTGCCTCTTAACCCTTTTAGAGGCAACAACCTCCACTGTTTGCAAGATGCAGATTTTTTTTAACCCAAAAAATCTTGGAAAATTTTCCAATTAAAGGTTACAAAATATTTCTACTTCTTTAAACTGATAACAGATGGCAGCACTATTTTTCTGCTCATTTAACTGCAATACATTTTTTGCAAGTGAAAAGAAGACTAAATTTAGGCATTCACACTGTGCTAATGGTGCCCCTGAAAGGGTAAAAATCTTCTTTAATCCTTTTGTGTTAAGGAATGAACTAAACTTGCATTCAGGATTTGTGCAATTTAATATGCTAACAAACTCAGCTTATATTATGGATTTCTGTTAGGTGGGGTATAAATAATTCCTACTCACAAAGATTTTTACCTCCAGCACCCCAAAATAAGGTAAAAGGGTGTGACCTTGCTCCTGGAAATAACCTACACATTATCAAAACTTATGAGTCACAAAAACTGACTTCAGAAAATGAACTTTTATTACCAGAGAAACAAAATTTCACAAATTACAGACAGTTCAACAGTTCCTATATGTTGCCCCCCCCCCCCCTTAAATAAATGGCTATCAGTTACGGCTGCAAGTGTAATGGATTAAGTTCCAAAAATGCCATAAGAAACAGAAACAACAACAACATACAGTTCAAAATTTGAATCAAAATTGAAGTCAAATTTTTCATGTATATATAATAATTAAATTTTCATTATGCTTGATACTATAACAGTTATTAATATACAACTTTATACAACCTTATGTATAACTTTCTTTCACCATATACTGCCTATACTTTTTGGCAGTTAGTATCTCAATCTACCACTCCATAAGCTTGTGTTTAAATCCAAATTATGGTATGGATGTTCTAGTGCTAGGCCCTCAAAACAAGCTTTACCTATGTTGTCAATGTTGGTTTACCTAATAGGTTTTTCCAAAATAATCCAATAGAATTCATAGTGTATATAAGCAAATATCCTAAATATAAATACCTGCAGCATATCTAGATTAGAGGGCAATTTTTTTCAAAGCAATTGGACGAAAATATAAGGAGGGCCACTTGTGGTCACAGCTGTAATGGGTTATCACACACAACTATGGGATGATAATTCCTGATTATGGTAACCACTAAAGGTTAACAAAGTTACTAGAAATACTTTTTAATTGCAGTTTGTCATGCAAAAATACATAGACTTACATTGAGACCTTTTAAATATTTAAAAATTTATTCTTTTAATTTCAAGTAAAAATTGAAGTTTTCAACAACAAGATACAAATAGATATATAATTGAGATCACTTAAAAAGAGAATTCATTAATGATTCTCATGTAGCATTAATAAGGAATCATCATATGGACATTTGATTAAGAAACTATTTGCGTAGGAATAACTGATAATTTTCATTCTCAAAAATAGGAAATCTTAAAAGCAAACTCACAGCAAGGCTACATATATTTTTAGAAGCCCAGCAGATAATGTGGCTGGTTGACATAATTTGAAAATGACTGTGTTTACAAACGTGTGTATTTTGCATACTTTTAAACATAAAATTGGACATGAATGCTGCAGTTATATTTTATACAGAGTTATTTAATACACTCAATACAAATTCATGCAATACACTAATTATTTCCAAGATAATTTTGAACATAATTCCCTTGGACCTTTTCAAGGTGTTCCATAATGTTTTATAATAAAATCCCTGAGGTGCATGAATTTAAGGATGAGCAAATTTCGAAGTTTTGTAATAAAAATTTCAAATGTATGATAAATGGTCTTCCAAAATTTCTCGAAAAGAAAAAAATAAGAAAATTTTATAATTTTTAAGCTCTTATAATTTTTAAGCTGAATTTTTAAATAAAACAAAAATCCTCAAGACACAGTGATAATTTCCAAAACAAGTTACTTAAGACTTATATTCAGACAAAGGGAAAGCAGCTTCAGTTTCATGCAAGCTAGATCATTCAATGCTATTCTGGACCATTCTATGCTATTCTAATACATTAAATACACAGATCAAACAGTAACGTACGATACCTTGAAAAGTCCATATAATTTTTAGGTCCATTTCTCCTGACTAAATTTTCAATTTTTTTTATGGTTTTTGGAATAAATTTGGAATTTTCCTCATAATTTTTTTTTATATTATGAAATTTGAACTGCTTTTAGATTTTCTCTGATCTGTATGGGTGTTGTTACAAATCACTCACCTGCCTAATTAATGCTGGGAAAGACTGACGCATCTGTTCTTGCACACCAGGATTATTTCCAAATATGGGATTGTTAATAATTATCTAAAAAGAAATACAAAACTTTTATTAAAATGCTAAGATTTAAATAACAGTCAAAAGATATACCATCATTAACTTTTCTTTAATAACTGGTTTACAAAGGAAAAATTACCACAATTTTAACAAAATGATTTTAAAAGGTAGAGAAAAAGCAATCAATATTGAAATTATGAAATTAATTATAATAATGGAATGAATGTTAAACATATGAAAGAAAAGAGATAAATATTTTAAAAAGTCACATAAAATCCATAAAAATTCCTCCTTCAAAGTTAGAATAACAGTTTTGATAGTAACATGTTCACTTCTTGTTTATGTTACTAATTAATTCATTAAATACAGATACTTATTAATATTAAACATTTGTTAAATCATAAAACATACCTTTCTGCAGCATACAATCTTTAACAACTTAAATGACCTTCTCTTTTTTTCAAATTAAAAGATAATATATTCAATACATACAGCTGTTGCCATTCCACTGTGGACATTCTCTAACATAATAATAAATAAATATGCCTTTTGACAATCACAAATAAAATATGCTTACAGACATCACTTAAAAGCATATTTTAAAAGGCAATAATATCATTACAAAGAATGTTAAACATTGAATTTTCAGTTATCTCTATCCTGGAGAGAAAATACGCATGGCAAAATGCTCTACACTAGGGGGGGGGAACTCAAGTTACCTGACTGGCCACTTCAGGATTAGCTGCTAAAGCTTCCATCATTGACTGCATATATGGAGCATTATACATTTCTTGTACAAGCTGAGGATTCTGAAGCATTTGTTGCAAAATGTTTTGTAGCCCAGGTGAAGTAAATGCTCCTGTTGATGGAAGAGAATCTGAGGCAGTCTGATCTGTAGTTGTCGACTGTGCAGCATCCTTGGTCTGGCTCGATTCAGAAGATGCAGCCTTCTCAGAGCTAGTTTCTGATTTCTTTCCTTCAGCTAATACAAACAAAGCAAGTTATTAAAGTAATGATAATGAATCCCATAACTAATATTTATAACTTATACATAATAGTGGACTTTTTTTATCTATACTAATAAAAGGAAGTGTTTGTCTGTCTGTGTGCAGCCTACAGACAAATCTATGGCACTTACAGCCATGAAATTTGGCACACAGGTAATGCAGATAATGAGTATTTGCACCTCGAAGCCAGAAAATTTTATCCTAGAAATTTTGTATGCAATATTTGGTTCTATTTGCACTAAGGTCTGCCGATGGCACCACCCCAAAAGCAGGGAGGGAAGGTAACTTTTCAAAGAAAGAATTTTTTGCCCATAAGTGGAGGGGTGGAGAGAAGGGAACTTCTCACCAGGGGGAGGGGGGAGGAAAAGAATTTTTGTTCTGCCTGTGACTGTTTGCAGGATGTGGGATGTGTAACCACAAAATTGAAATACCTTTATTCATTGTTTTTTAGTGTTTCCATTCTCTGACGATGATTGCTGAAGGAAGCAAGTCCCTAAACCAACCGGCTAGATGGGCAAAGCCTGGCGAGTGTATAATAAAGGGACACATCTCATGCATCATAAATTTCTATAACAGTACATCAAACCTAATATTTCAAGCATAACTGATAAGCATTTAAATTTAAAAAGGAGATAAAACCTACAATATTTCCAAAAACTAGTACAGTCGAACCTCCATATATCGAACTTCCCTATATCGAAATATTCTATATATCGAACTCTTAGCAAATCTCCAGGTTCATTACATAGAAAAACTGTTTCTATATATCGAAAAAATCTCTATATATCGAAAAAATTTTCACGACATATTGGGAGATTTTATTCCACTTTAGAATAAAATCTCCCAATTCTTGGCGTTTGAAACAATACTTCGTGGACTTCAATTCGTGGAAAACGTCCTTGATGAAGTTTTTAATGGACAGAATAAATGCGAGCATTTCTTTGATGAACTTTTCGCAAAACTGGCTGTCCAGCAAGATATTCGTAGTTTTCTTGAAAAGAATGTAACTGTGATCACTGTAACCACTAATTGGATTATTGTTTTTTCTTTTAAAGGGTATATAGTACTCAAAAAATCTTTCACATTAATTTATTTTTTAGTTATTAACTTTCATTTAATGTGATTCACATATAAATTGGAAATGGAGTTTTGTATTATGATAAAACTAAGATCAATTCTATATATCGAAATTTCTATATATCGAATTTTTTTTTCCTGTATTTTGCTACTTCGATATATGGAGGTTGGACTGTATTTGTGAATTTTTAATATTTATTAATGAACAGTTTTTAATATGCATATTTGGAGATTTAAAAATATTTTATTTCTGTTTTAAAAATAATCAGTATCATTTCAGGAAAAATTAAATATATTCAAAAATATGTAAGCTGTACATGAAATTTTTAGCGAACAAATTCAATCTTACGTAACTTTGATGACATGCATTAAGAGAGTTTTTAGTCTCCAAAATTTACAAGTAAACAGCATGGTAAGAAATCAGGGTTTAACAAGACAATAACAATTTCATACCTGAGTCATTCATGTAAATACTGTAGTTCACTGTAAAACAAACTTTTTGCACTATTAGATTATCTATAACTTGCAAATCAGTCAAGAATTTCTGAGCTCAGAAAAGAATTAATTGATTCTTCTTAGGATTTTGGTTAATATATCATAGAATTTTAAAATAACTGTTTGCAGACTTGTTTGAAGGAAATAAACAAAGCCCATTCAATAAAAAAGGAGACAATACAATTTTGTCTTTACAGTAAATCTCTGTTGCTACTTTTGCTACATAGAATCTCCTGAACTGCAGAAAAAGAAATTTGTGATCTCAGAAAACTTGATGTGACTGATTAGTTTCAGAGCTAAATCAATATATACTGACATATCACTATACAGTGATGTGCATAGTGTCATCACAACATTTTTTAATCACTGTAACATCAGCATAATTAACACTAAGATTTTATTACATTATGTAATAGTTAAATTAATTTAAAATTATGGAACTTCTGTAGTTTACTTATTACTTCACTCAAGTTTTAAAATGTCTGGAAAAAGTACCAGGATTGAGAAATTAAAATTAAGGTGATCTTTCAAAAAAATTAAGAAGTTTATATAAATAAATTTTCGGGAAAATCTAAAAAATTATGAAACTGCAACAATGTAATTTATCTAGCAACAAAATAAATAAATAAACAGTATGTTTCAAACTACTGCTTCAGAAGGAGAATCCTTTACATGACATTATATGGAACAATTTTGTATGTACTAATTTAACCCCTCAGCAGGCATGCCAATTTTTGGAACACAAGCAGGTGCGCATGGCACAAAGTGCAACGTCTCTTTCAATTTTGATTATTCCTTTTGTAATAAACTTTTTTTTTTTTTCAAATTGAAAATAATAATGCTGCATTTTATGACAAGATATAAAATGTTGATAATATTGAGATATATTTATAATTAAAGGCCAAAAAATGCAGATACAATCGCTGTATTTCAAAACTGTTTGGTTTATTGGATCTAAGGACAACTTGCGAATGGATTCCTATTACGTCCAAAAACCTAAAACACAATAAGATTGTCCATCGTGATATGTGGGATACCTTGTAATAGCTGCACATTGGATCGAGTACATCGACTCCTGCTTTTATCATATTGTAATCCAGTATAATCGTTGGTTTACCACAGTTAAATCACGACTACCAATGAATGGAAAGGAATACACGGGTCAGAAAATCAGATCTGCATTAAAAAGGGTGTAGCTATATATAGAAACTTCTTATAACGTTCAAACATTACATGTAAAAACAAACCATTGAAAATTACGAAAATATTGCACTCTGTACACAGGCATACCTGCTGAAGGGTTAATATGATTAACTGGTTTCACTAAAAATCAACGAAGTTATCATAGCTGCCAATTTTTTGAGACTGCAAATTTCTATCTAATTAAAAAAGAAAGCTTACACAAATAAACAATAATTTATTTTAAAAAATCTTTATTATGTATGAATTTGAAAAAAAAAATTGATCATGAATCTAGTTCGTAACAAAATATTTAGGGATAGTAAGCAAATTTTGATAATTACTATTAAAAAGACGTGCTTAGGAAAACAAGGGAAATTAACCAGTAATATTCTGTAATATTCTAAGAGTGTCAATGATATTCCCTGACATGGTTCCTGAGCAATTTTGAAAATAATTAACTAAAACTTTTCCAGAAAAAACTTGAAAAGCTGCATAGTGGAATGAGATTTTACAGCATAATGAAAAATGTTTCTCTCGTAAATTTCAATTTTGGATATTTTTTATTGTTGTCAAGGCATGAAAAGAAAGAACCAGTTTAAAACATTATGTAAACATCAAATATAACTAATAACACAGTCTTCAATGAACAGAACAGCATTTTAAGATTCTGACCTCAACAAATGTTGAATTTCAGAATGCATAATCATTAACTTGATTGTCATAACAAATAACAATTATTGATTAAAACTGAAAGCACAATAATTTAATTCCCCATACACAGAAAAAACTTTAAAAAATTCTTTTAATTTTTATACAGAAACAGAACACTAACCTCCTTCCCTAACACTTCTCTCTCCTGAAAGAAAACTGCTTGCACCTTCTATGTGCTAAAAAATTTTAAAAAATCATAGATAAATGAAATAATTTATGATAAAAACTTGTGGAAAAAATCCAGCTGATTAAAAATTTTTTAAATATAAAATCCAAAAGTGCAGTTTCAAACAGAATTTAGCAAACATAAGAAACAACCATTACACAACACATTCACTTTAAATCACCAACAGTGTAGCTAAATTAAATATTAGATAAATGCATTAGACACTATAAGATTAATCCCACAAACTATAATATAAAATCAGAGACTAAGGCTACAAAAAAAAAGCAATCACTATCACCAATTAATAAGTGGATACTACCATAGAGTTATCTTGGAAAAGATAGCTTTAGGTACATTTATATTCATAGATTTATCAAAAGGTTTTAACTATTATTACTTTTTACATCATTTATTAAAGAATTAAATTGTGGTACAAATTATTTCTTTATATTTCCTAAGAATTTAGAAAATTACCGAGTAGAAAATAACTGAGAAAATACATTAAAGTTTATAATTTGTGCAGAAACTATGAAATATAAGATAATGCAACACAAAAACATCTAATCTCAAATTTTTCAAAAAACGTGATATATATCAGTAAAAAAAGATTTCAGCTTACCCCTCCTCCAGATCTTAGGAAATCTTGTAGCATGGATGGATTTCTTGCCATTTCCATCGTGTTGTGAAGCACTTCGGGATTATTCAACATGTGATTAAGCTCTGGATTTTGCTATAAATTAATATATCAGGATTAGAATAGAAAATTCTACTAGCAATTTTGATAGAAATGTAAACAAAGTTCTAAATTAAAATATTTTAGGAAATTTATTTCCTTTATACTTTTTTGCCAAATATATATATAGATAGATAGATAGATAGATAGATAGATAGATAGATAATGTAATATTTTAAATATTATGCCCTCCATTCTAGCATTTAAACTCCCTTTCCTAAATCCAATCTCCAGTAATATTAATTTATCGCTCTAAAACCCTTAGCCACAGAACTTCTCATGAATCGCATGCCTTTGCTTTTCTACACGTGTATATCTCCGAATTCAGATAGTCACATGTCTACCTCGCCTTCTCGCATTCAATGTTGAAAGGTGATATTATTTCCGAGCCATTCTTCTGGAATGAACAGATGTATTTTTGCGCTAATAAACTAAGAAGTCTGGTCCGACTGCATTTAAATCTAATTTTTATTCCTTTCAGGCTGAGTCTAGCTCCAGCCATGTAAATATGAGCTAGTTTTTCTCTTTCAGGTTATAATTTAAGGACGTGATGTAATGGGGGATGTAATTATGTCATAATTACATACATGCATATATATATATATATATATATATATATATATATATATAAGAGGCAAACATAAAACCACATGTGCATAAACATTACAGAGCACAATAATTAAGGCTCAGTTTTCAATGCCTAAACCGAGAAATCCCTGAAGCAATATTGCCAGAGCCCACTTGATTTGAATGCCCATATGGGTCTGGATCCAAAGTTCAGTCACTTTCAGTTTGAGTATTTAAAAATCTCAATGTTTTTAATCTAATTTAAAAGGGAGACTCTTAAATATTTTAACATTTTACAAAAAAAACTACATTTATTGATATACTTTTAATCAATTAATACATAATATAATTATAATTTTACCTATTCTATAGTTTTAAATATTTTCACTGAAAAAAAAAAAATGATTGTGTATGAATTTATTTACAGTGAAAATTTTGACATAAAAATCAAAATTCTAAAATATTCTTTAAATAATTTTTGATTATCAGTGGAATATTCAGATTAATTTCACACTGCAGGTATTTTGTTTAACTTGCATCAAGAGTTTTCACGTTCAACAATTACAATCATCACATCTTGTGTAAACCTAATTAAAATAGCTAATTCAGTGCTCTAAAGCAGGGGTCGGCAACCTTTTTAACTAGGAGGGCATATTTCAGAAACGCGGGAGTTTCGCGGGCACCACTGGGTGAAGAGGAGGAAGGGGTAGGGTTAATATTTAAACATGAAAATATTAATGAGACATAAATTGTTAATACATAAATTCAAATTTTAATTTAAACAAAATAATCTTAAAACTGATAATGCAATATGTGACATTGCAAATCTACGGCCAACTTGTAGTAATGTGGCACATAAGTTGAATTCCCAGTCCTCAAGCACTAGTCCAAGTAAGTGTCAGTGGGGCTTGATCAGTACTTTGATTTTAAGAATTTCATATTAGAAAACAAAGATTCACAAGCAGAAATTCTTGGTATTAAATTCTTCCTATAAGGAATCAAAATGTTTGATAAACTAATAATTGGTAGTATTTCCATCACAATAATTTTCTTTTAAATTTGGGAAATGTGCTAAATTATCTTTCTCAATATGCGATTTCCAGAGTGACAATTTATCTTTTAATGCATTTTTCGCACTTATCATAGAAGCAAGGAGAGAACGATGTTGTCGAGAGATCAGGCTGATCAGTTTTTTATTTTTACGGTTTTGCGATTTTTAATTTTTTTTTACTAAAATTATTTATTACAAGTACGAGCATTTGTTGTTCAAATATCTAAAAATTTTCGAAAATTGAACGGCGGGCACCTTAAAATTGTTTTGCAGGCACTGCATTGCCGACCCCTGCTTTAAAGGGTTCATACACACAAACTTCACAGGTAGGTTTATAATGACGAGTCATTTAACAGACTAAAAAATATATGAAATACGTAAATTATTTTAAAATTCATAAAAGGAGAAAAAGTCCAAATTTTTAAAAAATAACCTGTTTTAGAACCATAAAACATAATTTGCTAATATAACCCAGGTCCATAAGTTAGTCTTTGGCTGAATTACTTTCATCAATACGCTATTTCCAAACACATATTTTTAACTTTCTTTCTAAAAGAATTATCATTTTATACAATAAACTCTTTTGTAAGAAATTTTTAAAAATCCTCCTTAAAACTATATATTTTTAAAAATGCAGAATGTTATGAAGAAAATGTAAATCACCAGATAGCAGTGGAAAATTATGGTTTCCTGTTATTCCAAGATTAGATAAGTATGGAATTCTAGAGTCAACAATGACTCACACAAGTAAGAAAGAGAAGTTACAACTACTCTTTACATGAATTCATAAAAAGAATTCAAAGCATTTAAAAGATTTTGTAAATATTTATCAAATGCAAATCTACCTAGTTATAAACAAGTGTTCTTAGATTATATATTATGGATAAAATGATGCAATTTCATTATGACTGAAAAGATGGCACTTTTAACTACATACCACAAACAAACAAAAAAGTATATCTAACATTGTAAAATGGGCATAATACATTTTAACAAATACATACTTCTAACATGTCTTTCATTTCAGGATTACTAGTAATTATCTGTCTCATATATTCAGGATTTTCCATCAATGAAAGCACAAAAGGGTTATTCATAACTTGCCTCAAAAGGTCAGGATTCTGTAATAACTATAATATGAAATCTATTATTATAGTAGCTGTAACAGATTCACAAAAAGATAAGAAAAATTAAACAGTTCTACATAAGTAAGCACCAAATCATATCTGAAATAAAACTTACTAGCCGCTGTGCGACCAGCATGGTCGCTTTTAGTTTTATATTTTCTTTTGCAAAACAACTCAACTGAGAGTAAGATATGAAAGGAATGTTACCATTACTTGTCATCATAAATATATGTTGTTAAGGGGTAGTGGAAACTCAGCCAAAAAATTTATAATCAATGTTAAATTCACTTATAAGGATGATTCTAAAACATCGTGATTAAAAAATGTGAATTTCCATTACTTCAGAACAGAGTTAAAGATAAGACTGAGAAACCCAACACCAATGATTTTAAAAATTACATCCCTCTCTGTATGTACAATTTTTCAAAATCAAGATATCTACACTTTATCATCAAATCAAATAAGAAATTGTTGGGAAAAAATTTTCTCACTTAAAAAATTGAGTAAAAATTAAGCAAGTACTAAAATATAGTGTGGATTACAAAACTCTCTGTATGCACTATTGTTCACAATTCAGGTATCTACACTTAATCATACCAAATAATAAATTGTTGGAAAAATATCTTCACTTATAAAATGGAGTAAAAATTCAGCAAGTACTAAAAATGTAGTGTGGATTAGAACTATGATATTGATAAAACTTCTTGATATACACAGTTGAGTATTTCAGAAGTAGGAGATACTACAGTGACAGAATCAAAAGAATAGACTCTAGATAAACCTACATACAACTGTCCATAACTAAATACTGGATTTGATAGGTCTAAACATATTTTGCCAAAAGCTCAGCGGTTGTAACAAATGTCATCACTACACACACACACTGTTTTAAATTGTGGATGGCCGCTAATATTTACATCCGGTAGTTGCAGCCGTTACCATTTGGAGTGTAGAAATATTGTCATTTTTCGTGCCGCATACCTGCATGTTTTATATATGAGGCGGTGAAAGGCACAGTGGTGTAATTCCAAAGCGTTTTACTGCAAAAACTATAAAAAATTCCACTATAAATTGAACAAATTACAATTCATAATAATTATTATAATATTGCAAATAATAATTATTTGCAATTGCACTTTAAATTGAACAAGGAGATTTCATTTTTGCTCACAAATAAAAAGAAAATGTTACTTACACCACTTTGCCTTTCATCGCCTCATAATTAGATTTTAAACTCACAAAATTTTAGCTAAATTACTGAGCTTCAGATATAAGTTATCATGCACAAAAAGATCTTTCTTCTTACATTCTAGAGACAAGTTCTGATTTGTAAATATAATTATTTGCCAGATATTACTTACTTGTTAGTAATTTAATAACTCTCTATTAATTGTTGTTTGATAAATTTAATGACTGGATCCATTAAATATTGATTAAACAATATACACTTAAATTGAAAATTTAGAGCAGTCATTTAAAAAATTTCAAATGATACAATTATTACTGAATTCAAGAGTCAAAATACATTCAAGTTCAAATGTAAAAGTATGAACAAAAAATAATATAAAGAAAAAAAATTATGAATGTTTTAATTTTAATTTTTAAAAAAAAGGGGGAGGGAACCAAAAAAGCATTATTAGGTGCTTTAGGCAGATTAATCTACTTCACGAGAGAATGTAATCTATTTTTAAAGTATAAAGTTAAGGGCAAACTAGACAAACAAAACACCATTTGAAAAAATAATAATTACAACAAAGAGTATGATGTAATTTAACTGTGCTGATTATGCTAACATACAAATACATTACAGTAAAAAATAACAGATAACAATAAATTTAATCAGTCAAATAAGTAGTAGAATCATATACCAACAGAACCTTGATTATCTCAATACCTGTTTGCTGAAAATCTCATTCAACAAAAGCCCTTCCCAAACCTTTCACATAAGAGTGTTTTAATATCAATAAATGCTGAAATGCAAAAATTTGTGGTTCAGTGTTAGCAACATATTGAAGAGACACCTGATATCAATAGAACTAGAGATATTTAGTGAATTGAAAGATCTGTTAACAAAATTCTTTGTCATGGCGTGAAAAGATGAGAATGTGAGAAAGTAGCTACAAATTGGCATTAAATTAAAAAAAGCAGTGTAGGGACTTATATGGGAAGGGGTGATAACGATTACAACAAACTGTGAAGCTATGTCAATGGTTTTAAATCAGTCGTTCCCAACCCCTAGAAGTCTGCAGACCACTAAGCTAGAAAGTGAACCATGTGCGGACAACCCCCCCCCCCCCATATACACACACATACCAATTTGAGGGGGGGGGGACCTTCTGGGGGGTATAGAAATATCTCAGGCAAAAGAGATACAGGATTAAAATACTCACTTTTTGTTTCAACCTTGTTTTCAATCTTTAGAATTAGATAGCTTAAATCATTTAAACATATATAGATTACCCTAACATTTAAACATGCATAGGTTATGAAAATTATTTTGTATCATATCCTAATAATAAAATAATTATGTTAAACTTTTAAGAAATTTTAATTCAACACCTGATAGTCATCGAATATATTCGGCCCATCTAGTTCAATGAAAATTGCTTTCAAAATCTCCATTTTTTGGCAATTTTTTTACATGTGGTGCTGGACCACTCCTGAGGCTCTCGCAGACCACCAGTTGGGAACCACTGTTTTAAATGAAAGTATTAGCAGCAGTCATGCTCAATGTAGATTGAAGAGACAGCTGATGTCAATGGAACTTGGAATCCTCAATGAATTAAGAGATCTGTCCCACAAATTTTTAATAATAATTAAGTAGTTCTGACAATTGTTTTAAACTGTATGTAGTAATAGCATCCATACCCAGTGCAGTTAATCTCATTGGTAGTCACTAAAAATGTATATAACAATGCTCTTAAAAGAGGTAGCAGCAGTTTAAAGCAAATAAAAAGAGCTCATTGTTTAAGAAATTAGATTAAAAGCTTGATATGTCAATCTGTAATTTCAGTAAATTTTATAAAATTAATTATTTGGGCTTTTACAAACTTAAAAATGTGTAATTTTTAAGAGAAATTGGGAAGCCATAAATTTCTTTTTCAAACATTTCTCAGCTCTAATTAGTTAGGATAATCAAGATTCTACTATACTAGGCTATTTTTTTTATATTTTTTTTTAAATATTGTTTTGTGACACAAAGTAAAAGAGAACATATAGATCCTTTATAGTGTATAATTTTTAAGATACTGCTCAGTAACTCTATGCAAAAGAAAACTGAAACATAAAAGGATATAAATTTTTCTATACTATAAGTAGACTTATATTAGACACACGACACTTTCAAAAATTTTAGCATTAGATTAATCTGAAGTTCTCAAAGTTAAGACAGTCTACAGCAGTGATAATCTTAAACCTGTCCCCGCAGGTGCACATGCACCTGCAAAGGTATTGGAATGCACCCAACTTTATTTTGAAATCTCTTTAATCTGATGAGAACTTTTGGAATCTCGCTGACCATAAAAAAATTCCTAATCTTAAAAATGCTTCCCATAAAATAAAATTTTACTTTGCTTCAACATATCTGTGCAAAGCTTTATTTTCAGCAATGAATATAATAAATTCAAAACACAAATCTCATCTTACTGGTGAACAACTTATAATTGCTTAAGAATGGGAATATCATTTTATAATCTTAATTTTAAAAAAATTAGCTAATTCAGTTCAGAATCAAAAATCTCATTAAATCTTAATGAAAGTATTTTTAAGTAATAAACCCATTTATACTACTTATTTTTTTATTTCCATGTATCTCTTTATAAAATAAAAGAAATCTAAATTTTATTTATGCATCTTCTTTTATTTATTATATTTCAAAACATAATCATTGTAATAATATTAGAAGGTTGGTAATGTACTGTTGAATAAAAAATATTTCTGTTATGTAAAAATGATCATCTGTGATACAAAAACCACTAGTTGTGCCTGCCATGCTCTCTGAAAACTCCGATGTACTCTTGACACGGGAAGGTTGAGAACCACTGGTCTACAGTACAGATGTTTTAAAATTTAATGTTGATTAAAATTTGGATGAAAATTTACTGTTAAAAAATAAGTGTTTAAAATTTATTATGTGATCATCAATATAAAATTAAATTCAGTAACAATTTAGACCATTATTCGAAAATTTTAGTAATTTTATAGAAATTACAAAAGTTGTAAAGACAGCACCACAGTACATAAAACAAGGATTTAGTTAGTTAGTTTGTTTTTTAATACAACATCAGATACCTTAACTCTTAGGCCGTTACAATCGTGTTCAGTGCATTCATCTGAGTCTATACCCCAATTTTAAGGACACATTGTATGCATCTATCAGAATTTTTCAATGTTTTGGATGTTACACACGTTTCCCACATTAATAAGTGATTGGGCTAAGATTCCTTATTAACCTGGTTGCTCGGCAAGATGATTTCGCACCAATCCTTGTGGCATGGCTCGTTCTCTCAACTCAGAAAACCCACCTCGACGAGCTACATCACAAGGGTTGCTGTAATAGTAAGCTAGCCGGTTCAGAAGGTCGAAAGTCAGTACATAAGTTTTTCCCTGCTGTATTTACTGCTTGACAGCAATTGGATTATCTTTATCTAACACGTGCTTGGTAACCATATGATTTTCTAATCTCATTTTTAAAGTTTTTATATTTTATTTAAGCTAAATATATTTATACATAGCATATTTATACATATATAAATAGCTACTATTTTACTATATAATATTAAATTGAAATAGATTGCAAAATTTTTCGCACGTGAGTAATTTGTATGATTTTTTTAATCTGATTATCTTTAGTTTATGTATTTTTTTTAGCTTAATATATTTATACATAGCATATTTATACATATATAAAGCATAATATATTAATATATAATATATTTATATTAAATTAAAATAGATTGAATTAGATTGGTAAATTTGAATTTATTTTTACTTCGTTTAAGTTTGTCATTTGGATATTATTTTAGAATTTTTTTTTTACTTTGTAAAAAATTCTTAATTTATTTTTTTTTACTTTAATAAATGAAACTAAATAATTATGTTGTCCATTAGCAGTATTGTTTCTAAATATGTGGCTGCATTAAGTCGGATTGCAAAATCGGCAGTAAACATGCTTTCTGCTCGGATCGTATCTCCAATAGGTCATTTGTAGTTGATATTTCTAGAAATAGTCTCCTTTTTGACCGATTTCTAAGGAAATGTTCTCTTTGGTGAATTTCCAGTTTTTTTTTCAAGAAGAACGACTTTTTTAATAATAAACTTCAATATTTTTAAAAATCATCACCGGATATTTACAAGTTTTATTTATTAATAAATTTCTTAATACTCTCATTTTATTGTAAAAATTTAATAAATAAGCTGTGTTGCATGCTATCCGACGAGTAGCGCGAAGAGGCAGGGTTTAAGAACCAGTCCTACTCACTTGTGCAGAGGGCTGGGGCAATGGTGCCAAGGTTGGCGTGAAAAAATTCGCTTAGTGAGCAACCGGGTCAATTGGGAAGCTGTTCCAGCGATTGTTTCTTTCATCAATAGATGGCAGCACTAAATGGCATTCAAATACATTTTCTCTTGATAAGAAGTGATTGTTTTGAGAATACATACAGTGTAAAACGGAGGCAGTTACGGGTTTTCAAATTCGGGTGAGTGCCCTTCAAAACAATGTGATCCTATTAGACTTACAGAAAGACATTTTGCAGAGTACATACCTGCAACTGCAAATTAAAATGGACCAAGGTGAAGATGTGCAGAAAATCAATGAGTGGAAAAAAAGTACGTAAAGAAACAAGATTATGGTGCAAGGACTGTGTGAAGTAAGTTTATGCATATCACCTTGCTTTAAAATATACTATACAGTAATAAATTTCTGAACAAAATAAGCTGTACATTACGTAAATATATATATATATATATATATATATATATATATATATATATATATATATATATATATATATATATATATATATGTATTCTTAAAAATTTTGTTTCACTTATTTTGATTTAAATAACAACTATATTGCATTCCCATTTTCAAACATTCCTTCAAAAAAAAAAAAAAAATCCAACACTAGAGGAAGAACCGAAAGGCAAAAATACAATGGCCTAAGGGTTAATATGAGATTTTTTCCCCTCAGCCCAAGAGTCATTTGCAATCCCCTCTTCCTTGATTTGTAAAAAAGATTGCCTCAGAAATTTTATTTTAAATAAACAGAAACACACTTCTATTATTAAGAATTTTAAGGTTTTTTTTGTTTTAAACCTCAGAAAATATGAAATTTTTGAAAGATTGTCTTTAAAATGTTAGGATACTAATTCCTTTATGCTGTGCTCACTTCCTATGCATAAAGCCATTTTCTAATGTCTTCACATTGTTTTTATTTCAGTAAATGCAAAACGTACCGAAAAATTCTTTTTCAAGATGTCTGGCAAAATTTATGATAGTGATATTTAAAATAATTACCACTAAAATTAAATACAGATAAACTAATATGAGAAACAAAACTAATATTTATTTTTCAGAACCAATATCTGAGAGCTATCTTTCAAATTATATTTGGTAAATACAAGCAAATCAGATTACTTAATGAATAAAAAAATAACTGCATAACTTTTAAAGCATTTTTAGTTCTAATATTTAAACCAATATGCATAAATATGCAATCAATACTAAATATTACAAACATCAGAAAAGAGGCTCTAGCCTTATTTCAATGACTTCAAGTTAATCTCCACCTGTAATCCAGTTGGTTTGCCAGTTTGGAGCACATATGTTATCTTTGAATATACAAAGGCTTGACAAAGATAATGGCTGTTTCTAAACAACTACAAACAAATGCTTACAGCAGGATTTGAACCACAGACTCTAATACCTAAGGCTAGCTCTATAACCATTTTTCTATTGTCTAGCCCAGAGATACACAAACTGTGGCTCACCCCGCTTTTATGTGCAGGCTGAAACACTCATTATCAGGCATATACTTTTGTAAACATAATTTTGGAAATGAATGCCTGAAAAATACAAAACTATAAAAAAATGTTCCACCTGCTGCTCATATTGTTTGCATCAATGTATCTTTGTGAATCTTCCAATTTCAAAATAAAATATGCGAAGAACTTATATAGAAATCTGATCTACTGATTCTTATCTTCATGACGTATTAAGAGTAGTACATCGCAAGTATAAACCTGATTTGTCTAAAATAGTCAAAAGTTTGTCTCAACATCAAAAATCACACTCATTTTTAAATAAATACTTGGATACATTTAGGTTTTTGAGTTTTATTTTTATATTATTATATTATGAAATATAGTGTATTATGTTCCGGCCCATATTACATAGCAAACATACGCATGTGGCCTGAGAGAAAAAAGGTAGAATATAGCTGGTCTAGCCCATACAATCTGGCATCTACATTCTTATAAAATAAAATTCTATACTACACAATTGACTATAACATTTTCTATTCGTTTAAATAATGATGACAGAAATTTATTACAGTAGTGTTGTATACAGATGAACAACATATTCAGCAAAATAAGAAAGTCCTAATTTTCATTCTAACAGATATCCTTTTATTTTGAATTTCTATTTCACTGACATAAAGCAGATGCTGATAATTCATTTTTTTTAATTCATCTCACTGCTTAAAATTTTTGTTTTTGTGGATAAAAGAGAAAATTAATCACTGATAAAACCTAAAAATATTTTTTTTAATTTAAGAAAAAAAATATGAAAACATTTTTTAAACATTATCATAAATGTAAAGTTTAAGACTCATACAGTTTTATATATGATACATAATTGAAACATACAATCTTACATATATAAATATTTACCTCCCTTTGCAATTGCTGTTGTGATTAAAGGAAATTTGAGTAGCCTAATCCAACATTTTGAGAAGCATGAAAGCCAGTTTTATATATGATAGATAATTAAATTTTGGCAAAATATATCATATAAGTAATTATTTACCTCTCTTTGCATTTGCTGTTGCAAATCAAGAAAATTAGGAGAGCCTAACCCAGCATTTCGAAGAGCAGGAAAGCCACCAAAAAAATTTAATCCAAATGGTGAAGCATTCACGTTGCCAGGTGGAGGCTAAATTAAAGAAAAAAATAAGCAATAAAACATCAAATAACAAATTACATAAATATATACTGATAATAAAAGATATATTGTAATTATTTAATTTGACAATTCAAAGTATTTGAAACCAAAAAAATTTAATTTAGAAATAAAAATTTGACTACAACTTGCAATCACAACCTGCTAGGACCAAAAATTGAATTAGGGTCATCTTATCTACAGATAACAGCTCTCCCAATCAAGTTATCCTAGAAATTTGAGGACTTGAAGTGTCCAATCCCTCTTTCCATTTGAGATCATTAACATAGTATGTTGGTCTGTACATAATTACTACTTTTTAACAATGTCAAATGTTTTACATGATGAATTTTTTTTTAATGTTACCTTAATGGTCTATTATTATTCCTTCCAATAGTTTGATAATATAAAAATAAAAATATATCAAGACTAAAGAGTGACTCCCTCCCCTAACCTCAAAGTTTCCCCACTTTCCCAACTAAACTACACTGAAAATAGAAGGATTTCTCATTTTGATTAAAATTTTTTAATTAAAACCTACATTGATTTTAATCTATATATATAAAACAGTTCCGTAACTGACTGACTGACTCACTCTCTCACTGACATTTTTTAATAAGCAGCTAAAATAAAGGGCTTTTAATAAAGGGCTGAAATTTTGCATGGTGATTCTTCTTATGGTGTAGGGGTACACTAAGATTTTTGAAAAATTCTTCTTAGATTTTTTTAAATTAAATTTTTAAGCTGTTTTTGTAACTTTTTTTAAGTTTGCATTTAAAATAATAATTTGAGGGTTATAAAATTTATATCACCAGAAAGATCATAAAAATTCCTTTAAAATGAAATCTTTTTCGAACCTTTACCTCGATTTTCTGATTTTTGGTGCATTTTTAAAGATTAATTTTTAGAATTTAATTTATTAAATGCTATGATTTCTTTTTCTGGTACTTTAAATAAATGTATCGTCATGTGCATAACAACTAAATAGACAAAAAAATATTTTTTTTCTTTCTAATGCAGCAGACAATTGGATATTATCCACAAAAAAAAAATATCCCTTACAATGTTTTTATAAATATATATATATTTTTTTTTTACATCAATTGTATACATTGATCGTCGCATTTATTATAAATATATATATTTATTTTTTTGGCATTAATTGCATACATTGACTGTTGTATTTGATTTTAATGTACTCCGTAGCGAAGAACGGGTTTTCAGCTAGTAAAATATAAAATCATTTATAGAAGTTGCAAAATTAAACATAAAATACATATCTTGCTTAATTTTTAGCTGTTTATTAAAAAATGGTTTGAACCTTTCAAAAACATACTATTTGACAAATTTACAGGCAAATGTTAAAAAATTATGACACAGTTTCAAAAAATTTTTGAACAGAATTTTAAATACAGTTATGTAAATGTTTTGCCAACTATACAAAGAATTCAGTTATTAATTTTAATAAATACAAATTAGAAATGTTGACTTTTCAAAATCAAGAAACTGCCTGCATCTTTAAATGATCTTAAAGCCAAATAAGTTTAACTTACCATGTTTGGCCTTACAACTAGATGAATTGTATGGCCGTCTTCAATATCTAAAATTAAAAAATAATGTACCAAATGCATTAAAAGTTATTTCTTGAAATAGTACATTTGATATACATCCTACACTTTCAATATTCTCTAGTTATGACATTGTGCTTATAAATTGAAAATGATGGTTTGTTTTTCAATACTTTGAGCGAATACTGAACACTGTCTCCAACATTAATTTCTTTCTACAACATCATTGATACATTTATATACCAATTTAAACATGTCAAAGTAAGTAATTTTATCATTTAGAAACATCTATTAGCAGTTATAAATTCTATCAGCAGTAAAGAAAAATTATTACATTTTATACACAGATTAAGCATTTGACCTTAGAAATAGGATATATGTTTAATAAATAATCTAAATACCTTTACCTAAGAACTTTCATGTACAATTTTTATAACTCCTAGATAAAATAACATTGATAATTTCAAAATTTTGCTAATTTGACAAAAACAAACTTTTAATGGGTACAGCCTGCCCAAGTAAACCCTCGCCAAAGTGTAGAAAACCAAAGAATCATATATTCATTGCTATAGTGCTAAATCTCACTATCTGCCCTCTCAAAATGAGAATTGAAAAGTGGAGAAATCATAGAAATAAAGAACAAAAATATCATGAAAAATAAGATATTGTTCCATATACCTCCAAAAGCCCTAATCATGAATGAGTGATGAATACTCTAATTATGTTAATTTTAAAATTCAGAATATAAAGCAGATAAAATAACTTAAAGTTTCTTCAATAGTATGCACCTGTAAATAGTTCTCAAAAAACATAAGAAATTAACAAAACTTACAGCATATGAGATATTAAAGTAGATATTTTATGTTAAAGGCTATTACCTAACTTTATAACTTTCATTAAAGTCAATGATTTTTTTTTGAGCCCTTAGACAGCAACATTAAAAAAAAATTAATTTTCCTATCTACTTTAAAAGATACAGCTTTTTATAGAATTTCTCATTATTTGAACTTATGCAGAAACCTCTAAAAATTCATACAATTTGAGAAAGTTCGAATGCTGTATGAATATTCCATACATTAAAAAATTCTTCAATTCATTAAAATGTCTAAAAAATAAGCATTTAAATTTGCTGAACATCTGCTTTTAAAACAATTTATTATTTCTACGATTTCTCCACTTTTCAGTGACTGATTTTGAGAGGGCAAATAGTAAGATTTAGCACTATAGAAATGTATATATGATTCTTTAGATTTCTACATTTCTGTGAGAGTTTACTTGGGCAGACTGTACCCATTAAGTTTGTTTTTGTCAAATTCGGCAAAATTTTGAAATCATCAATGTTAATTTACCTAGGAGTTATGAATTTAAACAAAATGTGTTTAAAAGTGAAGGACACAAAAATTCGATTTATGTCCAATATGTTCATTAAAAAGAGCATACAAAATTAAGAATGAAATTCATCAAACGTTAAAATAATCAGTAAGTAAAACCTGAAAGTAATTTATTTCAGAACAATTTTAAAAGTTTGGTAAAGTAAAATGAGAAAACTTACTGTTTGATGATAATACTTCATCATCATTTAAAATCTTCCCAGAGTAAATCAGACACATTTGTTCAACTGGTACTTTATGAACTTTTAATACTTCTTCTTTAAGCTAAAAATTCCAACAACAAATCAAAATTTAAAATTTTCAAAATGAAAAAAGTTTTAGTGAAAACTTTTTGATGCACAATTTTAAAAACATCAAAATAAATCATGAACTTTTATAATGCATAATAAAAAATATTTTTGGGGGAAACAAGGGATTGGCAATTGTCATAACTTATTTTAAGCATAATGATGCATGTAAAAGGGATGACATCAGTAAATTTCACCAGCATATAAAAGAATATGGACATAAATCTTATTTACAAACTAAAGCTTTCTAATTATTCCTTCTATAAAAACTTAATACCAACCTCTTTTTTTATCAAGCAGCCAAATATTAAAATTTTGTAAACCTTAAATACAAAGAAAAAATACCTGATACTTAACCCCATAAGGATCATGTTACAAAGACTATTTATTCTCTTATGAATTACAGAAGTGAAGGCTTGTTACCTTACATAAAAAGCAAGTATTTTCTACAAGTAGTACAACAAATAGCCTTTTATCACAATAAATATCAGTGGAGGTCAATAATAGAACAAGTAATCAAGCCAAATGGAACAACTTTTGAAATTACTAAAAGGCTAAATTTAAAAGCTAAGAATTTCAGTTAGAGTATTCCCATGACACCTTTAAAAAAATCCTTATAAAATTAACCTTTATCCTTCATTTCATAAGGGTGTGTGTGTTTTCCCCCCTAAGGTACAAGCAATTTTTACTTTGCTACACATTTATCATTCTTTTTAAAATACAAGTGAATTATGCTTCATTAGGGTATAACATCAGTGGAGCAAACATTTTTTTGACTATGACCCACTTTCTTTAAATAAAAAATCACTCGACCTCCTCCCCACATGAAAATTTTTTGGTAATAGCAAATTTTTTTTTAATATTAGGAAAATGTTAAATGAAAAATAGAAAAAAAAAGCAAATTTTGATGAACTATTTTAAAGATCAATGAACTGCAAATTTTGGCCATATAACTACTCTGCATAATAACAATAAAGAAAATTCCTCACCTTCTGCACTCATTTTTGGCAAATCCCAGTCAACTAAAATTTCATGTTTAAACATTGATATGTATTTGTATTTCCTTCAGGTAAAAATTAACAAAAATTTTAACTAAAAAGAGGATAATTTGAAAATTATTTTCATATTTAGAGCAAATATTTTAATTAAATAATTAAGTACAATATAAATTTATATCAAACTATCCGTAAATAACATTTGTGCACCAACATACTGGAAATTTTGCACAGAAATTATTTTGCATCATGAATTAAGCAATTTATCTCTAAACTGTAGATCTGTAAACATGCTGGTAGTTTCATTGAATGTGGAAGGACAATATTGTTTTTTCTTAAAGCAAATTGATTTTTGTCATTTTATTGTATGATTCGATGCAATATATTTTTAACAATAACTATGTAAACTAAAAAATTTAAGAAGGTATGCCCATTAACTGAAATAAAACTGATAGGGAAAAAACTATAAATTTAAGAGATATTGAATGTTTTTTCCAGTAAAGGTCATTAAAATCTAAATAGTAGTGATGAACTCACTACTATTCACTTTAATCACAATTCACTTTAATTGAATATACCTTGAGATTTCTAATAGTGAAAATGATTCAGATTCTTAAAACTGCATTTAAGTGAACATGAAAAAGAGTTACTTGAAATAATAATATGGGAAGGAGAAACCCTGTAAAGTGCATTAAAAAAAGTATTTAACACACATAGAAGAAAAATCATACAAAATGATATTGCATACATGTGGGACTACCTAGCTAATTAACTACATTTGTACCAGAATTTATAGCTATAATTTCCACTCTTTAATACAGCAAACCTCTAAACCTCACCATATCCAGAAATAACATATATATATATATATATATATATATATATAAACAAAACAACATAAGCTAAAGAATAAAATAAAATTAAAAAATAATAAAAAGGCGGTCATAAACTGCCAAACAAATTAACTCAACACCTACCCTAGCATTGAAAACATAACTTTTCAACAAAAGATTGCACAGTTGCTGCATATCTTTACATTGAAAAAGGCAAATATAACTAAATTTAACAGAGCAAGATAATTATAACAATGTAGACAAAAACAATACAGAAATCAAGCACTCAGGGCATCCACGCACCAGAGGCAAGATTCTATAATAGTGCCAGAACTAAACCAAAAGTACGAGGTAACCGACAGGTCTCGTCATCAGGGAGCCTAACGAAATCAGTTACCTCAAGGGGCAATGGATAAAGAGGCCTCAAGGGGCCTTCAATATCAAATGAAAGGACAAATTGTCTTTTCATTTTCTATTGACTAACTGTTTCATTGGGGAACTCGGGGCCTTGGGATGTCTTTTGGGTATACCTGCATCCTATTCAGAAAGTTCCCCTTGCGGTAACTGAACTATATATATATATATATTATATATAATGAGCTCTAGCAGACTGGAAGAGTTTAAGATTATGCTTACACTGTAAAACATATACTGGATACAAAATCTAGACAGTATTTAAAATAGTAGTATATGCCATTTAAGTCCCACAATATTATTTGAAATTATCCATTTTGAGAGACACACATTTCCAAGAATTTGTGGCACTGCATATTAGAAATTACAGATTAGATCTTTGTCCAATTGGAGCAATAGATCAAAGAAAAGTAAGTTCAATCAATACTGTTTCAGCAAGTCTTATCTAAAGTTGAATCTTTTCAGTAACAAATCAATTTCAGAAGAAGAAAAAAAATGTCATATCAATTAAACAAATATCAAGAATTTGAACATGTGTGGGTGTTTATTTTTATGATTAATCAAAATCAAACCTCTTTAGTTGTAGCGTCTTTTTTAATTTCAATTATATATTTGTCATCCGAAATCTTGACAGTCAGCTTCATCTTAGATTCGGGATCTTCACCAGGTTCTAACTTTACAGTAATACTAGTATCTTTTTTCACGAAAGGGGAGTCACAAATAACATCATCATCAGAAAGAGGTTCGTCTTTAACCTTAGGGACAGACGCAGAATCGGTTATTTCTGTTTCTGTTTTCTCTGACATGTTTATCCAACCTTCCGGCTATTTGTAAATACTGTTGCCATTTTGCCGACGAAGAAAGCTCTTGCAAATTTCAGAATAAAGGTATTGCCACTCGTAGATGTTAATAGCAAAACAAGAAATTAGTCGGGATTTCTACAAAGAGTTCCTGGAGAGATTAACCTTTGCGTTCCGTTAAGGAAAGATGACGTTGAGACGAAAATAAACCAATCATATGCGTTAAAAATTTCATTGCTAATCGTTTGGAGGCATATGATTGGTTTATTTTCGCCTTAACGTCATCTTTTTCTTAACGCAACGCAGCGGACTCCTATGTAAACAGGTCCTAATTAAGGGGCAACTGGAGTTTTTTTTTTTTTTGTTTGTTTTCACGTTCACTGGAAACTACGTGCTGCTCTTGAAGAGGAAGGTAGAAAAGCATTCGAAGGAATAGTTTTTGAAGTTGAGGAGGGGATAGTTGTACTCCTTTGTTATTTGAACCTATCGATACAAGTATTTTGTTAGCTGTCAATGGTTCTAACCTAGACTTCAACTGCTTAAAGAGATGGAGTTAGGGCCTGTTCAGATAGGAGTCCGTTGCGGAGAGTTAAAGTATTGAAATATATTTAACCAATGGCAAACCTCCAAACGATTAGCTATGACATTTTTAACGCCTATGATTGGTTTATTTTCGTCTCAACGTCATCTTTCCCTTAACGCTACGCCACGGACTCCTATGTGAACAGGCCCTAAGACTCTTTCCATTTATATCTTCACTAGCGGCCTGTCCCGACTTCGTCCGGGTTGAACAAAATATTATACAAATGAATTTCCAGTTGATAGCCAATAAATTGTATATCTTTTTTTACCTTAAATGTCCAATAAAAAGCGTAGTTCCAAATGTAGTTTTCTTCAATAAACCATTTAACGTTGCCAGTTTCAAAAATCCTTTTTGTATTTATCAATACCTCCTCTACTTGAATCTTAAAAATATTAAACCTTTTCCTTACGGGGTGGGATAGCATATATCCGAAGCATATACTCTCGAAAAATACGGTGTGATGTCGGCAGAGATATAGTCTCGAATTCCACTTCGTTGTGACTTTCCTAACGTCTTTGCCCCCAAAGAACAATTGGATGACATTCTGGGAACGGGGGGTCAATCTTGCCGAAAAGGACTGAATAATAATCTTTTGTCGTTCTAGCTAGAGGCTATTTCTTTTCAGGCGAGAGACATCAGTAGGGCGGTTCACCCGCGGTTCATCCATTTTCAGCCTTTTGAGAGATGAAAGAGGCAAGGAGTGCCGATAAACTACTATTGAAATTTTTCTTCAATAGTAAGAAAGCAATTAACCACTCTTTCACCTGACCCCCCACGCTGAATGTCCCCCATATAAAATGGGGATAGGAAGTAGATAACATTTTCCAGTTGTAAACAGCGATTTCGAAAAACGGACCCCGTAAGCTAAAAGGTGTTACTATGGTTACTTGACTGCGGTCGACAAAGGAAAAGATGTAAGGTACATTTTAATGTACAAAAGTTGTACATTACCCTCCACATACAAAATCTGCTCTCTCTCTTTGTATATTATTATAGAAGTATAGATACACATTGGTATCCCAAAATTAGAATAAGAGATGAAATAAAAATAAAAAAATAAAAAAGATTTTAAGTAAAGAATTTTTTTTAAATTATTTTAAGCACCTAAAATAATATTCAAATTAATATTACGTTATTTATTAATTAAAGTTAATTTTTTAAAAGAAAGAGGGGTGCTTGAGACCGTAGTTTTATTGAAAAATAAAAAAGGATTTTAAGTAAAGAATGTATTTTTAATTATTTTAAGCACCTAAAATAGTACTCAAAGTAATATTACGTTAGTTATTAATTAAAGTGAATTTTTTAAAAGAGAGAGGTTAAGAGATGAAATAAAAATACAAAAATAAAAAAAGGATTTTAAGTAAAGAATGTTTTTTTAAAATAATATTAAATTTTTTTCAAATAATATTCCTAAAATAATATTCAAATTAATATTACGTTAGTAAATAATTAAAGTTAAATTTTTAAAAGAAAAAGGGCGTGCCGGAGAACGGCTAGGTTCTAACCACTATCGTAAAAACAGAAGCCCACCGCGATAGCACCACGCTAAGGATCGTTGAAGACTTCGGCACAAAAAGTGGTAGAGGACAGTAGCGGTAAGAATGGAGATTGTTAGGATTAAGCCCCTAACTTTATTTCTACTGATCAGATATACATAATATATAGGCTATGTCCATCTGGAATAATGTACATTTCAAACAGTGAAAGAATTTTTCAAATAGGTGCAGTGGTTCTGGAGATTACCCTCCACGTACAAAATCGCTCTCTCTTTATATATAAGTATAGATAGATAGATTGTAGAAGTATAGATACACATTGGTATCTCAAAATTAGAGTAAGAGATGAAATAAAAATACAAAAATAAAAAAAGGATTTTAAGTAAAGAATGTTTTTTTAATTATTTTAAGCACCTAAAATAATATTCAAATTAATATTACGTTACTTAATAATTGTGTGCACTCCGCCATCTTGGATTTTTTTGCGCCAACTTGGCTATTTTACCGTGTTTTGAGGAGTGGAAAAATTCTCGCCAATGTGTTTTAAGCGGTGTTTTCAAAACTCTGGACTTTGAATTTTTTAGCTTTTTTAATAAAAACCACCTGTTTAAATTATGAAACTTAGAAAAAATTTTGAAAAATTATTTAAACATTGGACTTAGATTTATTTTTGGGTTTTTAATAAAAACCAGTTTTTTAAATTATGAAACTTGGAAATTTTTTTGAAAAAAGAATTCTCAAATATTGGAAATTTTGGGTTTTTCTTTTAGTTTTTTTAATAAAAACAATCTTTTTAAATTATGAAACTTAGAAATATTTTTGAAAAATCATTTAATCGTTGGACTGAGATTTTTTTTGGTCATTTTTAATTAAAAACTACCTTTTCAAATTATGATCCATATGAAAAATTTGGTCAAATGAATTTTACTTACAGATAAAATTTCAATGCCATGTATTCAGTTTGCCCTAACTCTTTGACTAATAGCAATGAATCACCAAAATATTATGCCAATATATTGTTAATTAGAAAAAAAATACAGCATTTTCGTTTTTTCGTACCACCTAAATAACTTGCAATTTAAAAATTATCTCAAATTCAGCTTTGAAAAATGTAAAATAATTATGAACCCATAAATTTATGGTGAGTAACCAGATACTCTTTTTTTTTTTTTTCGGGTTAGGGCATTGTGGTAATGAAATTTTACTTCAGATTTGACCTTAACCAAATATTTGGTGCATACAATAAAATCGGGACAATGATTATTTGACCATTTATCCTGCTGTGTTGGAAATAAGAAAAAAACCCTTTTTCTAAACCAGTAACTTAACCTTAACTAACTTCTTAACTTAGGTTCCTGGGGAGAGAGAAGTTGAACTTCAGTTATTTAAATTTATTTGTAATCCACTACAACTTGGAATTATAAAATATTTTAAAATATATTGTATTTAAAATGTATACTGTATTTTACATTTTACGAAAAAATGATGGCAGATAATTTTTACTTCAAATAAATGAAATGGTGTATCATTATAGTATACTAATTGACAATCGATAAACAAAATTAAAAGCAACTTAAATTTAAAAAGTTAACGAAAAACTGATAATGGATTCAAAAATTTTCAACAAAAATACTCTTAGTTTTAAAAATAATTTACTCTTTTGAGTATAGTCAATTTGACTCAGATTTCCAGTTCAAGGCCGAGATCTGACTTAAAATTATTATACTGTAATTAAAAGATCACATCAGAAATAACTGTTTGATCTTAAAATTAGAGAATTTGACATTGGGTTATTTTTACCAGAACGCAATAATTATCGCCATGCGAAATGCGCCAAACCCTGGCGGAAAAATCCAAGATGGCGACCGTGCACACAAATCTAGAGTATCCCCCTCTAACTTTATTTCTACTGATCAGATATACATAATATATAGCCTATGTCCATCTGGAATAATGTATCTGTCAAATTGTGAAAGAATTTTTCAAATAGGTGCAGTGGTTCCGGAGATTACCCTCCACGTACAAAATCCGGTCTCTCTTTATATATTAGTATAGATGATAGCCTCAAATATTTCTATCCAAATTTAAAATGCTTCGCCTCCCTGCTCTTTACTAACATCACATTCAAAAAGTTAGCTGTGATTAGTTCCGTTAGGAATTCTGTCGACCTCATCCGTTGGATCACCCATTCTTCATGGGTTATGAGGGATTTGACCTAATTTCAACACCGAAATGAAGAGGGGTTTTTCTTTGGTTTTGTTTTTAAAATGATTTTCAGAATATTTCAATCCATTTGTGTTGTACATAATCCAAGGACCAGATTTCTCATTACATTGAGAAGTAACGTCTCAGTGATTTGCAAAGAATACTTTTAATAAAAATTGTGTTGGATTCGTCATCTTTAAAAAATATTCGTACATTTTCCTATATTCTTAGTTAGCTTCAACGGAAATCCAAAATACTTTGTAAGGACCTTTTCATATAGGAGTCCGGAAGCGGAGCGTTAAAGGAAAGATGACGTTGAGACGAAAATAAACCAATCATAGGCGTTAAAAATTTAGTTGCTAATCGTTTGGAGGTTTGTCATTAGTTAAATATATTTCAATATTTAACGCTCCGCTACCGGACTCCTGTGTGAACAGGCCCTTAGGGCCTGTTCACATAGGAGTCCGTTGCGTAGCGTTAAGGGAAAGTTGACGTTGAGACAAAAATAAACCAATCATAGGCGTTAAAAATTTCATTGCTAATCGTTTGGAGGCCTATGATTGGTTTATTTCCATCTCAACGTCATCTTTTCCTTAACGCAACGCATTGGACTCCTATGTGAACAGACCCTTACGCTGAAGCTGACGGATCCTACGTGAACTGGCCCTTAGTGTCATTTTCTTGAACATTTTCCCGTAAATAAAAGTTTCATCGTTGACCATGAGATGGCAATCAAAAATTAAATAAACCATCCATTTTTCGAATTTCACAAATAATAATAATGAGGAACGATGTGTATTTAACATTGCTTATAAATAGGTAATTCGATGTGAGAAAACTGTTCGATAATCACTATGAATACTTTAGAACAAGCACTTTATTTAAATACGAATTACTTACGACACGATACAATTTTGAAAAGAAAGCGGAACTGTTTTTACATTTTTCTGATGTGGAGTTGAGAGGCAGTTCTTCTGCATAGGCAAACGAATTTACATTAATCAAGGAGTTTGCCTCAACATATCCTCCCACCTTGCAATTTGATGGAAACATAAAACAATAAAAATTGCAAAAAATAATCAGAGGTCCAATCTAGTGGGTATTTTTATACGTCGTCCGGTTCTAGTTCGAATGTCTGGAGCAACAGAAGGAGCGGGAACTGGACCATCATCAGTTGGTTTGGTTGATCCCGAGGGAATCTCCACAACGGCTGGAATGTTGTCTTTTAACAGGTCAAAAAATTGGATTTCTGGACTTCTAATTTCTAGGGAATAAATTCGCTGGAAAGGTCTAATTTTTTCTCCTTCAGCTGTCTTTATTCTGGCAACTCTTGAATGCCCGTCTGCGCCAGGGAAAATTTCAACTATTAGACCCAGCGGCCAGTTCATACGTTTTCCCGGGGATTCCAAAATAACTACATCACCTACTTGCAAGGTATCTTCCCGACTTCGTCCTCGATGCACAAGCATGGCTAAATATTCGTTGCGGAATCTCATTCGTAAATCATTTCGAAGTTTTTGAAGGTAACGCAATCTTTTATTTAAGCTGTTATGATCAATCTCATCTAAATCTGGGACTTCAGCACTCGGAATTCCCTGCATGAAATTTGAAGGTGTTAGCGGTTTCAATCCTTCCGAGTTGTCATCGATATACGTTAGAGGCCTGGAATTTATCGTAGCCTCGCAATCACACAGGATAGTTTCTAGCTCTTCATGCTTAAGAATGGATCTGCCCAAAATTCTTCTCAGGAGCTCTTTCAACATGCGGATCATTCGCTCCCACCAACCGCCCCACCAAGCGGCAGTTGGGGGATTGAAATTCCATCTTATTTTCTTGATGGTAGAAAAACTCATAATACGCTTCCAATCCAGATCTTGAAGAGCGTTGTTCGTGCCCACAAAATTAGTGCCATTATCTGTGTAGATAATACTCACTCTTCCTCTTCGTGCAATAAATCTTCTTAGAGCCATTATAAAAGCTTCGGTGGACAGAGAATTAACTAGTTCTAAATGAACAGCTCTATAAATGGCGCACGTAAAAAGGACAATCCATGCCTTTTCACCTGAAAGTAGGAATAAAGGGCCAGCTAAGTCAATTCCTGTTACTTCGAATAAGGCAGCATGTTTTATTCTGTTTCTCGGTAGAGGAGCTAAAGGAGGTTCCGTGCGTTTAGCTTTAAATCTTTTGCAAATGACACAACAAGAGCAGATTTTCTTCGCTTTTCTCCTAATACCTATTATCCAGTAATTTTCTCTCAGGTTAGATATCAGAGTTCCAAGGCCAGAGTGTTGTAATTGGCAGTGCTTCTGGTGGATAAGTCGGTGAATAATTGCGTTATCACCTGGTAACAATATGGGACATTTGAAGTCTTCATCTTCATCGCCTAGGACTAATTTTGTTCTCACTCTAATGATCCCATCATTATCTTTAAATGTTTGCATTTCTTTAAGAACTTCAACTCCTTTGCCTTGAAAAGTTTCCCTCTGGATTAACCTCAATAATATTTTCTCGGTATTTAAAACCTCTTCATAAACTAGTTCTCCTTTCCTGGCATATTCATTTTTCCGACAATTGTTGATGAAACGCATTATCCATGCGATCATCCTAATAAGTTTTGAGTATTGAGAGAAGTAGAGTAAACTATCCGTAAAATTAGAGGTCTCTTGAGCTACAACGGTCACCACTAATTTCTTCTTCTCAGAATCCACAAGATCTTCATCAGCACTTGGGACTTCAGATACAGGCCATTTTACAGGATCTTCTTTCAACCAGTTAGGTCCCTCCCACCATCGACTCTCGAGCAAAGTTTTAGCATTGCAGCCTCTGGAGGGTAGATCTGCAGGATTCATAGAGCCTGGTACATAGTGCCAATCATCTGGGTTTGTGTAACTTCTGATCTCGGCAACGCGATTTCCAACAAATGTCTTCCAGCAGTTTTTTCTTTTAATCCAAGTTAGCGCTACAGTTGAATCACTCCAGAAAAAACTTTGCATCCTTGCAAATTAAGTGAGTCAACTACCTGGTTGTATAGGCGAGTTGCAATGAGAGTTCCAAGAAGTTCTAATCGTGGGATAGTAATATCTTTAGTAGGTGCTACTCTTGATTTGCTGGCAACTAACTGCACCGAAGTTTTTCCCTCATAACATGATCGTATGAAAATACAGGCTGCGTAGGATACTTTGCTAGCGTCGCTGAAACAGTGTGTAGGCTGATTACACAATGCTTAAAGGGTCCAGTTACAAGTCTTCTGGGTACCGTACAATCTTTTAAAAAGTGCAGATGCTTGAACCAGTCTAGAAATTCTTTTCTCATATCCGGTGGAAGTACTTCATCCCAACCAAGTTTTTCTTTCCAACTTTTCTGTATTATTAATTTTGGGATTACAGTAGTAGGGCTAGTATAGCCAATAGGGTCAAAAATACTTTGAGCTAAGGACAACAAAGTTCTTTTGGTAACAGAGCTTTCTGAAAATGTGCTTGTACCCAAATTACATGAGAGTTCATCTATTTGGACGTCCCAAGAAAGTCCCAGTAATGGAATATATCTTTCATTAGTTTCACATTCTATAACCCCATCCGGAGAAGTTGTCCAACCTCGTAGATCGAATTGGGCTGAAAACATCAATTGTTTGGCTTCAGAGATGAAGACTCTAGCCGCTTCCTTCGTTTCTAGACTTAGGACACAGTTATCAATATAAAAGGAGTTCTGGAGCAACTGAGCAGTTTTCTTCAACTCTTCTGGAGCATGTTCAAGATGATATGTTATTGTTGCTCCTAGTAAAAACGGGCTTGGTGAAGCACCAAAAACAACGCGGCAATGGCGTAAGGTTATGATTTCCTCTGTCTTCCGATCTTTCCACCATAAGAACTTGAAATAATCCCTATCATTTGGAGAAAGACTAATTTGCAAAAATGCTTTTCTGATGTCGGAAGTAATTCCAATTGCATGCTTTCGAAACTGCATCACTAATTTGGGAATTAACTCTATTAAATTTGGGCCTTTTTCTAAACAATTGTTCAAAGAATTACCCTTTTCATCTCTAGCAGATGCATCGAACACGGGGCGTATTTTTGTAGTCGTGCTACTACTCTTGAAAACGGGTCGATGTGGTAGGTAATGCCCAATACCATCATCTTCCTTGACTAATTCTACGATGCCTAAATCTAGCCATTCTTTGAGAATGTCATTGTACTCTTCTAAATGACCTGTGCGAACAAGTGTTTTTGTGGTCGATATGAGGCGTTTCTTAGCAAGTTCCTTATTATTAGTTAATTCAGGATGCCCTTCCTTCCACGGAAGACTAACTTCATATCTGTTATTTTCAATCCGCTTAATAGTTCTATGAAAGAAATTTAAAGTCTCAGCCTCTATGTCTTGTCTAGATTTAATTTCTGATGGATCTCTAATGCCAATCACATCCAAATCCCATAATTCTGTTAAATCCAAGTTGCAAGAGCAACTAATATCATTTAAAGATCTAACAGAACATGCTTGTTTACCTTGGAGAGTCCATCCCAGTTTTGTATTAACTGCTACCAAATTATCGTCAATTGGAACTATTGTTCCGGTCAATAAAGAACCCAAGTAATCGGCCCCAATTAACAAGCCTATTTCCGGTGTGTTTTCTCCCACATCACTTAGTACTATATTTTTCTTCCTCAGAAGAGGGTACACATTAAGATTCGTAACACGGGGTATATTTCCACAAATTTTTGTTTCATCTAAAACGGAAATACGACATCGAAATTTTGAACATAAGCTTTGCAAAGTAATATCATAGGCATTATGTAACTTTTGTTCAGTTTCACCACCCCCAAATAAACCATGACTCAAAGTTTCTTGATTTGATATTTCTAGCCCTAATTTGTCTGCTATATCCTTTCTAATAAAAGATCTTTGAGAACCTGTATCAAACAATATCCGGATAATACCAGATTTTTCCTTACTCGTAATTCTGGCAAGAACAGTCAAAAGAAGAGTTGGTGAATTTTTCCTAGATATCAACACCTCAGCATTTGGATTTTCATTCATTTCTTTCTTGGCATCTTTCGATTGGCGTGGTTTTGGACATACAACTGTATGATGTCGTTTATTACAAATGAAACACTTGACATAACTTTTGCATACCTTCGAATTATGTCCTATTTTTTAAACAAGAAAAACATGCCCCTTTTTTACGCAATATTTCTTTCTTTTCATCATATGGTACATCATTTGCTTTAAAACATTCTGTAGAGTTATGAGAAACTTTATTACACCACAAACATAATTTATCAGATTTAGTGTATTTCTTTTCACTCGCTACAATACACGCTGTGGTGGGAATGTGATGTCGAGATTTCGATGTATCGAATTCTTTGCTACATGCAAATCCGGAACGGGCCAGATTCAAACGCTCTTCGCTTTCCACTTCGAATCTCAAAAATTCTAAAAGACTAGTTAAAAGATTAACTTCTTTCCCAGTTCAGCTTTCACTGTTCGCGATCGTTCCCATGTTTTCATTATTTCCTCTGGTAAAGCAGACTCGACTAAGGGGTACAACATTGCTGCATATTTCTCAGAAGTTACTCCCAAGGTTTCTAATGCACGTAACTGAGTTTCCAATCGGTCATGTAGGATACGCAAAGTAAAGTTTTCTCCATTTTTAACTTGAGTTAAAACTAAATTCAGAAGTTCACGAACATAGATTTCAATCAACAACTCATCACGTGCAAAACGCGACTTCATTTGTTCTATGGCCTTAAAATATTTGGCCCAGATGGTGGAAAACTTTCTACGAGGTCTCGGGCTGAAGAGCCAATTTCAGTAGCCTGCAGTAAATATTGGAATTTATCATCAGAGTCTATGGTATCATCTTCATGAATTTTTTTAAATTGCCCCCAAAATCCAATCCAATTTTTTACATTTCCATCAAATCGTTTCAATTCTAATTTAGGAAGTCTAAAATTTCGCTTACCTTGAGACGTGACACTTACATTATCGTCTAAATTAACTTCGTTTTCCAGAAGATTCGTGACTTTCGATTTCGCGGTAATCCATTGATCACGATAAGATTCAGTTATATCTATATCTTTTGAAAATTTTTCTTCATCAAAATCTTCTGCGTTTAACCATAATTCCTTTTATTTGTTCATCTAAATCAAAGAGGCGATTCGCTTTATCCTCTAATACACTACTTGCCGGTATCACGTCACTTCTAATTACCGGTTCAACAGTCAATTTCGATTCCAGAGTTTTTAAAGAGTTCGTAAATAATCGCCGGAGTTGTGCTCGTTCTCGCTTTAGGTTATCCATAGTCCTGTCGCGGACGCCAGAAATGTGAGAAAACTGTTCGATAATCACTATGAATACTTTAGAACAAGCACTTTATTTAAATACGAATTACTTACGACACGATACAATTTTGAAAAGAAAGCGGAACTGTTTTTACATTTTTCTGATGTGGAGTTGAGAGGCAGTTCTTCTGCATAGGCAACGAATTTACATTAATCAAGGAGTTTGCCTCAACATTCGAGGTCAGATTTTAACCAAACTTGTTTTGTCGCATCTTTAATTGCATCAAGCGTACTGTATTCTTACAAATATCAGGCAGTTTCGAGCTCTTTCAGCTTTATTTAAGTACAGACAAAAAAAATGAGAAGTTTAATATTATTTAGATGTTTATGAAGGAAAAAGCCCTCTTATGTGTGATATAAAATTGGTTAAACCAGTTTTAAACATTTTAATAGTTTAAACGATTCACAATTTTCAAAAAAATTAATTGTTTGGAGTTAATTTCATCCTGAAATCTGTAGCAAATTTAGCATTTCTTATTTAGGAATTTATAACGTTATTCGTGAAAAATAGATTTTCATTTTGACAATCAAAGTTGATACTGTAAGTTTCTGTAAATTTATGAGATTAGTCAGTAAAAAAATTAATGTAGAAAAAAGTAATTGTTGACGCTTGCTTATTCCATTTGCAGGGTTGTTACGAACGCCGTTTTATAAAAGATTGTGCATCTCTAGAAGTAATATTAATAGATTAAAACAAATTAACACACATGTTTTATTTCAAACAACTTTATTTACAAAACTTTATAAATTTCTTTCTTTTATTTACAAAATTAGAAATAATATTTTCTTTTGCAAATAATTCAGTGCAAATTTTAGTCACTATTATAAATGTGCGAGGTTTCAAGTACGCTTCTTACTCTCAAATCTTCCTGTGGTCGTTTGGTCAGTTTGTTTTTATCGACTTATTTTAAAAAGGGGGGGGGGAGCTCATATCAGTTCTTGGCCGCCCAGAGACTCTACGAGGGCTGGGGGAAAACTTCTGCTGGGGGCCCCAAGAAAAATAAACAATGGAAAGAGACGAAACACACATTCAAATTAAGTTAGTCATACTTAAAATTTGATTACATAAATGATTAACATAATTATTATATTTCATTGCACTGCTCTCTTGTTATATTTTCTGAGGAAATCTAATAAATACATTTTGGGGGCCCCTCCGGCAGTTGGGGGCTTGGGGCAAAGTGCGGCCCTGTATCAGTTGCCTATTCGTGATACCCCTGTTTTCGCTAAACGAAGGAAAATTCTCACCTTGAAAGCAGCCCTTTCTGTACATTAGACAAGTGGAATGAAATTAGTAAAATGAATGGCATTAAGAATGATAAAAAAAGTCTGTTTCTAGACTGGGACTAATCCAGTTTTTAATGTTTCCTTTTGGAATGCTGGTTGTTTTACCCATGACAAGTTCTCTGAACTAAAAGTTCTTATTTTAAATATACATAGACATTACGGTCATTATTGAGTGAGGTGCTGCAACTGATAAACTTGGGTTTTTTTTAAAAAAATTTCTGGTTACCAAGGCAGATATCATCTGGTATAACAGTATACGTAAAGTATACTTATTGCAAATGTATTGTCACGAAGATCAATGACACCAAATGACAAATTGGAGGCTTTGGGGGATAAGGATCTAGCATGGTGTTTCCACCTACCATGTAATCTTCTGGTATAATCCTCCTTATAAACAAACCGAAACATGAAGACTTTTTATGCGATTGACACGACAACTCTTTCCTCTTGGGCGTTTTAAATGTCCATTCACCTAGATGGGGCTACAAACATTATAATGCAGTGGGTGACATCATTGAGGACTTCAAAAATTCTGATCCAGTTGTTTATATTGAAAACAGAGGTGGAAAGCACACCTTGTCAGATAGGGGGATAAACATCTTATCCAGTTTAACTGCTTTCCCATCCTAGAAATCTCCGAGTTCAACTCCCCTCTTAATGAGGACTTCACTGAAACAACTGGATGCAGGTGTGAAAGCATGGTCAAGATAAAAGCCCAGGCCCTGATGGCATACTACCTGAATTTCTTATTTACCTCAGGCCAATGACAAAAAAATACTTTCCTGAAACTTATAAACCTTACTTGGAAGAAGGGCTTACCAAGCTCATGGAGGAAAGCAGAAGTAATTCCAATCTTGAAGCCTAAAAAGACCTACAAGTCTTAATAAGCTGTCGGCCGATTCATTAACCAGTGCAATGTGTAAGTAAGTGAAAGACTGATTACAAATTGGTCTTATTATGTAATAAGAAAGGGGAACATTATCTGACGCCAGGCTGGTATTATAAAACTTAGGAACCCTCTGAATACATTGTTCGTCAAATCCCAGGAGAGAAAAGATGGTTTTAGCGAAAACAAAGCACTCTCGCAGTTTTTGTGGATTTTAAGACAGCTTTGATACAGTTTAGGCAGGGGTGTCCAACCCGCAGGCCGCATGAGGCCCAAAGCACGTATTAGTGCGGACCAGAAAGAGAGCGAAAAGCGAAAAAAAATATCATAGCCCTCCTCGGCGGTGATGGAAAGCGGCCATTACAGATCCCACTTTGTTGAAAAAAACGGTTGTTTGTATCATTGCTACTTCATTTACAGTCGATATACATATGCTGCCAGCAAATTTCAAAAGAAGAACGCATTGAGTGGCATTCTGATATCCAAATTAAACAAAAAATTCAATCGATCCTTTGTTGGACCCTTTGTAAATCATACTTACCCAGAGATGAATATCTCTCACTTCATAGTCATGAGTTATTCATGTCATCATTGTTTAGAAGTATGTACATCTTCGAAAAAACTATTTTCACGCGTGAAACACACTGAGTAAAATTAGAACCAAAATATCGGATGAAATCTTGAGAGTTCCCTGGGGATTGCAGCCACTTCAATTGACCCAGATATTTATGCATCAGTCCTCTCAAATTCAATGACAAATATCACATCAATTTTATGACTCCTACAGTTATTTTTATAATTATAAATAAAATTTATAATGAATTAAATATGTTAACTATATATTATACTTTTTTAATATTCAACATTTTTAATGTTAGGTATATTTTTGTGTGGCCCAAAACAATTCGTCTTCTTTCAATGTGGCCCAAGGAAGCTAAAAGGTTGGGTACCCCTGGTTTAGAGGAAGAGGCTTTTGACAAAGCTCATTGTTAATGATATTAATGGTTGGATAAGGTCATTCTTTGACCAGCGCTTTTTGCGTTGTTAAATTCAAGAATAGAGTCTCTTGATATAGAGAGGCAAGGCAGGGCTTACTGCAGAGATCGGTTTTGAGGCCCTTGCTCTTTAATCTCATGATTAAATACTTTGTAGATGCTAGACACAATCATGAGCCCCGAGGTGCAAACCTTGTTTTTTGCTGATGATCTGGTAAAATGGACCACAAGCAGAGATCTTAATATGGCAAAAACTCTCCAATCAGCATTATTGTTTTTTTTGAAAATTGGTCAGCTGAGAATGAAATGACAGTAAACCCGGATAAAACCACGTTTCAACTGATCTCGCTCAGATCTAAACATCATGACATAACATCAGATAAAAGAACAATTATTAAAAAGAACTGAAAGCACTACTTACTTGGGCATAGACCTAGATTCAAAACTAAACGGGACTGGTCAAATTAAAAAAGCTGTTAACCGTGAAGTAAACAGAACTAAATTCTAAAGCGGACTAGCCGCTACAACCTAGGGTTCTACTTAGGACATCCTTTGCACTGCCTATAAGTCCTGCCGTAAGACCAGCAGATGAGTATGGAAATCAGTGGCGCACCCAGGATTTTTTCTTGGGGGGAGCCGAGATGAATGGATAAAAAATATTATAATGCATAGGGGGGGGGGGGCGAGATGAACGAATAAAAATATTTATAATGCAAAATCAATATTTCTACTTTTTTTGCCCCCCCCCCCCCTGGGTGCGCCACTGATGGAAATGAAGCACTTATTACAACTTCTGAGAGAAATACGAAAAGATTGGATATCTTCCAAAACCGTATCCTGAGATTCATCAGTGATGGTACAAGATCAACACCTATGTTGCTATGGACCTTGGTTTAGAGCCCCTGTGGGATCTCCGATTAAGAAGGGCTCTAAACCTTACCGGAAACAATCTTGAGGAGAACGGGACAAATTTCTGGCCCACTATTGTCCGGCAGTGGAGGACGTTGAAAACGCAAAGAACTTACGTTTCTTGTATAAAGAACTTCATGATACTTATGATTTTCCCAACTTCTGCTCGTTTTCTTTTCCTGATCCTTGGTGTCCTCTGAGGAATTCAGCACTGCTGGGGATTTTTTTGGACCTTATCTCTGATGTTAGTAAGAAAATTTCTCTTGACTCTGAATTGAACATAGATTGCCTTGGTTACTATACATGAACGTTACTCGGTTGGTTCTTGTCTCCATGTTTATACTGATGGTTCGGCAGGAGGGACCATTAGAAATGTTGGTGCTGGAGTCTATTCTGCTGACTTTGCATTTTCTTGTGCCGTTAGGAAATATTTTGTTGGTGAATTAGCCGCAATATCTTAGCTTTAGACAAAATGGAGCAGTGCGGAGAGGATAAATAGTCTTTTTGTTGATTCTAAGGCGGCAATTATTACCCTAACAACTTCCATTTATTGTGATTGTGAGATTTTCCAGAAATGCATGGACGTAAATAGATAAGCCGTTAAACACCAAGAAATGCATTGCCCTGCAGTGGATACAAAGCCACTGCGGGATGTATGGAAATAAGCAGGCAGATATCTTGGCTAAGAATGGATCTCAAAAGACATAACCAGATCCTCCCTTTGCCTCTGCGATACATTAAAACAATATATACGTCTTTCGATTAAATTTAACCGCCTCAGCTTGTATAGGGAGAAAGCTTCCGGGAAAATATGGAACACATTTTGAATAAGTCCAGCAAGAATTCCCAGTTTCTTGCCTAGAGCAGTCGGCCGTGGCCGGTTTTAGACTTGCCACTGCCACCGACTACCTGCAGAGTAATCTATACATAACTGGAGTGATGGATGCAGCTACCTGTCTTCTTTGTGACCTTGGTGAACCCATTACTGGTGAACACCTCACCATACCCTGCTGTCCACAAAATATTTTTATTTTATGTTATAAGTGTCTTTAATATTTATTTTTTTAGATACTGTTTTTATTGGGCTGCTCGTCGACTCATGGCCGAAAGGTCGGAGATGGGCATTGGATGATAGAATTTTTTTTAAAAATGAAGTTATCTTGCTACGTTGACAGAGAGCAAGTGTTAAGTTATTATAGAATAAACTTTTACATACAATATAATTAAGGGATTCAAACATCAACACTCAAATAAACAGTCAACATATACGCTGTAAAAATTTAAAATCTTGATGCAAATAAATATCTACCAAGTGTTTAATATAATTAGTATACTTTGTAAATGAAATGCGCATCCAAAATGCCTAAATTTTACAGAGCAAGAACTTCTAACTACTCAAGGCGAGAATTTATAGTCGTTGTGACTTATGGCCCCCATGGCCGAACCATGTCAAACCAGGTCCATAGTTGGCTACGAGCAGAGATCCCTGCTCCGGTTTACAATGGCACCCCAAGGATCGGATCCAACTTAATCAGGTGCCATCTGAATTTCGACAGTAGCGACATCTGGTGGGCGGCTCGTGTCTTCTCCCTCCCTCTGACCCATATGGAAGGACCTTCCGGTCTATGGATTAACGTGGCCTATATCCGCCTAGACAAGGCGTTCAATGGCACTCGTCGCGATTTGAAACTGAGCACCCTCCGTCCGAGACCCAACCGAGAGTACTACTAGGATGCCTCGGACCGAGAGAATTCTTTGTTCATGTCGCTTACCTCTAGCGTTATGTCACAAGCTGTCTGAACAACGGCGTAATAATGTTCAGAGTTTCTTAGCTTCTTATTTCGCGCGTTCTGACGTTTCCAACTGGCCGACTATTAATCCTGTTCATATTTTTTCCCTTTAAACAGTTTCTGCCATACACCAGAGGCCAGTCATCAAGTTTCTATTCGCCCTCCATTCCTTTACTTTGACAAGGGAGCAGAAAAAGAGATCAGCTTTAACGGAATCAATTTCCGAAAGTGACATCCCGTCTTAAGTTTCACTATACATATAATTATATGGTTTATTGTCATGTTATGAAATTGCAATATTTATTTTTAACACCAAGATATTTTTCTAGTAATTTTAGTCTCTTATATTGCCATTATTATGAATGGCATATTACAAAGGTAGTATATGTAAATTAGTCAGACCTTAAAGTAATTATAAAATGAATAGCAATTTCTGTCGTATGAGTTGAGAGAAATAAATATTTCCAATTTGTCAATAAATTTTTAAAAAAAAATTGGCAGAAATAAACATTTAACTGGCTAAAAGTATCACTTAAAAACATTTTGTACTTTTAAATTTCAAGATTTTATTCTTTTTAATAAGTTAGGATACTTTATTAAAACTAATAAAATTTGACTATCAATGAAGGAATCCTATATTTCGTAGGTTACATTTGAAAAATTGTTATACATTTATTTTTCATAAAGTATTTCTTGAAGAAATTTCAAAATACCTAAATGCATTAACAACTTTGCTTTCTATACTTAATAGACTCTGAAAATATGAATTTTCATATCTGAAATGATTTATTTGACAAAAGAAAGGGAGTTTTACATTTGATAAATTTAACAATTTATACCTTACTAGCGGCCCGTCCCGACTTTGTCCGGGTTGAACAAAATATTATACCAATAAATTTCCAGTTGATAGCCAATAAATTGTAAATCTTTTTTTACCTTATAATACCTTAAAATAATATTACGTTAGTTAATAATTAGAGTTAATTTTTTAAAAGAAAAAGGCGTGCCAGGAAACGGCTAGGTTCGAACCGCTAACGTCAGAACAGAAGCCCACCGCGATAGCATCACGCTAAGGATCGTTGAAATCTTGGCACAAAAAGCGGTAGAGGACAGTAGCGGTAACAATGGAGGATTGTTAGGATTAAGCCCCTAACTTTATTTCTACTGATCAGATATACATAATATATAGCCTATGTCCATCTGGAATAATGTACCTTTCAAACAGTGAAGGAATTTTTCAAATAGCTGCAGTGATTCTGGAGATTACCCTCCACGTACAAAAATCGCTCTCTCTTTATATATACGTATAGATTCGCATATACCATACTTCAATGACAACAGAAACAATCTTGCCAATAAATTAATACTTAGTACACATAGGTAAAAATGGGTCATTCAAGTATTATGTAAGCATTAAAGGAGGGAGTGTTCAAACCTTACTTATTTTGCTGACATAGGGAATGAGGTAATCAGAGCAATGATTACGCAAGACAGAAAACATGTAGGCCAGAGGAGTGCACTGCGATGTGCTCCTTGCCACATCAACTCTCTTGCAACTCTTTTTGTACTGTGTTATACAATTACAAACCTTTGGTATTATACTATTACTTCCAAAGAATAAATAACTTTAGAACAGGGTTCCCAACCTTTTTATAGTACCGCACCCGTACATTGTAAACACTTTGATGACGTACCGGTTCAGACCAAAAATTTTGAAAAGGGGAATAAAATGCAATGGAGAACATTTGTACTAAAGACAAGTAACTTCGGATATACACTGAAGTGCCACTGAATTAGGGATAGCAAAGCCTATGCAAATGGTGTAGCGCTGCGCATCATGTATGCGCAAGTGAGGGCGCTGTGGTAACTGCATATATAGCGCGTACTGTGGTTCGGAATTAGTTGTTAGAATTGCCAGTATGGGTAAACTGCTGATTTAGACGCCTTCGATCGAGGAACAAATCGTAGGTGCGCGACGGCATGGGCCATTCAATTCCGAAATCGTCAGACAGCTAGGATTTTCAAGGTCGACAGTGTCAAGAGTATACCAAGAATACATGGGATGGTGGAAAAAAAAATAGCGATCGGGCAAACTGCCAAGGACAATTAGCCTTAACCGTGCGTGGGTGAGAGACGGCTCAGGCGTATTGTACGTAGCCAGCGAGCCAAACATTAGCTCAAATTACCACCCAGTTTGAATGACGGTGCCAGTCGTACAGTCAGTAAACGGACTGTGCAACGCTCGCTTCACCTTACGGGTTTCGAGAGCCGTCGACCTACGAGAGTACCATTGGCTCTATACTCGCATCGGGCTCACGTCTTGCCTGGGCAAGAGAGCACAGAGACTGGAGTGTAGAGGACTGGAAACGAGTAGCATGGAGTGATGAGTCTCGATTCCGACTACTTAACGCCGACGGGAGGCTGAGAATATGGCGTCAGGCTCATGAAGCCATGGATCCTGGATGCCTGGCTGGAACTGTACAAAGGCATGGTGGCTCAATCATGGTCTGGGGTGTTTTTTTCGTGGCACAGTTTGGGATCTTTGGTGTGTGTACCAACCTCCCTCAATGCAATTCGGTACGTAGAGTTGCTGGGTGATCACCTCCATCCGTTTATGCTGTTCTGTTATCCGCACGGTAATGGAGTTTTCCAGCAAGACAACTGTACCTCTCACAAGTCTCAGTTGGCTACTGGCTGGTTGGATGAGCATTCCTCTGACTTCTCTGTCATGAATTGGCCACCTAGAAGCCCAGGCTTAAATCCTATTGAGCATCTTTGGGATGTTTTGGAACAAGGCGTGAAAGGCCATCACACAGCACCAAAGAATCTTACTGAATTATGGACAGCTTTAGCCAATATTTGGCAAGCCATTCCCGTGGAATGTTTCCAGAAACTTGTTGAATCTATGCCTCGTCGTGTGGCAGCCGTTATCAAGGCCAGAGGAGGCCCAACTCGTTACTAGGTAGGTATCCCTAATTCAGTGTATTTTTATTGCTCAACACATGTATAAAATATAATAATCACTTAAAAAATATATAATTAGTGAGAAGGTTGAGCCTGTTTATTATAACTAAAGAAGTAATATAGGGCTCAATGTTTATGACTTTACCACGTGACAACCACCGTACTTCGGTGTTTTAATAAAAATAAATTTTAAATAATTTTTGTAAAATGTAATGATTGGATAATTTTCTTAAAAAAATATTTGTTTATGATTGGGCATAATGTGATCTACATGTAAGTAATTTTAAGATTTTGTAACTAAACTATAGCCATGACTAATCATACCCTTTGTAAATTTTTTAGTGTTCTTAACAACGAGTAAGTTTATTTGTATATGGTCTGAAGATGAATACAAAATGTATTCAAAACATGTAGCGAAGTATTTATTAAAATAAATTAGGATATATAAAAAATCATTTTAAATAAATCTCCTGAGTTTAATACACTTACCTTAACAGCTTCTTAATATTTATTAATAATACAATTAGTATTAAGAATATGCAATTTATTTAAAGATGTTTGAAATACAAAACACAAGTTTTAGTAGAACTCAGACACAGTTATAATTCACAAACACAGTTATAGACACAGTTATAATTTGCAGGCGAGTGCCAAATTTTTATGGGGTCATAGATAACACATTTAGGTGTAGGCAGCATCTTTTGAGATTAGGTAAATCCCACTAAAGTATTACAACACAAACAATTGATAAGAAATTTCAAACTAAAACATTAAAACATATGGATTATTAGTTATTATAGTCATTTCTTTTCTTTTTTCGTAATACAGATTTTTAATAGATTTTTGTTTTAAATTGTAAAATCATTCGCATACCGGTAGCTGCTTGTTCATGTACCGGTACTGGTACACGTACCCAAGGTTGGGAACCACTGTTTTAGAAGGTTGATATAATTCTGACTGTTTTCCTCTATTGTTCAATGTATTTACAGTTAATTTAATAACCTATACACTTTACTTAGAAATGTACAATAAATTTAAGGATGAATCATTAGGCCTACCAAATAGCAACAAGACAAGGGGGGGGGGGGGGGGACATTTGCCTACAGGGGAATAGAGGGGGGGGGGGGGTCTAAAATGACTAAAAATGTGCTTATATAATACATGAACTGCCCCAAATGAGGTTTGAAAAAAAAAATAATAAGTTTGATGTTTATATGTTAAAAGGTTTCAAAACATTAACACATGGATATCTCATGAGAATCATGAAATGAATTTATTGCTTTTTTACAAGGTTATTTTTAAATATGTCTACAAGCTTTGAGGCATGGTTATAACATACCAATGATACTAAAAATGTGGTCTAAATTTTCGTTCCTTAGTACAGATAAGTAGTAACCTATACAGTGTAAAGCCATAAATAAGGGTTAAGAATATTAAAGTGTCAATTGCTTTGAGAAGACTACAAATAATTTTGTTTTGGTTTTAGTTATTGGTGTGAATAGAGGGAATGTAGAACCAGAAAAGAACTACAAAATCAAAAATTTCATATTTATTAATTTACCTGGGGGCAACTCAGGGTTAATTTAAAAAAAGTTTGATATAAAACATTATAAATTGAGTTGATTTTAATGAAAATAAATAAATAAAAGGAAAAATAAGTTTATTTGATGTGATATTTTGTGAGAGAAATTCCTCCAATATCCTATGATAGAAAAATGCTAGAATGTAATTCTTTTTAAAAATGATGGTTTTGAGGCTAATTTTACTATTTAATCATACTACGATTTCAGTTAGTCATGTTTAGCAGTGATAGTCCATTTAACCTACCATTTATGCGATTTTTTTTAAACATATACTTCCCTTTCTACATGTAATACATATCAGAGTGATTATTTATTTCGAAATAAATGATGCATGTTAAAATATGTTATTAATATAACCAAGTTTCATTTTCATAATTTTAAAAACCCAACAAATTCAGCAGATTCATCAGCTTTGGAAACAGGTAAGGACAGAAATTATGTACACTGTATGGACTTTACTTGATATGTTGATAATGGTTTTGAGAAGCATAGTTATTATACTCTCTCTTTATTTATGAGGTTGCTAATGAATAAATACTTTCACATGTAAGAAATAACGTATTTTCTTTTCTTAAAGAAAATAAACTGATTTGAAAAGGTTAGTTTAGATTAAACTGTTCAAAACCATTAGATAAGATTAATAGCTTTATTTCCTTTATACTTATTGAGTACTGTGACTATCCTCACATACTATATAATACAAACACATGTAAATATATAAGTGCATACACAAGAGAAAAAAAAAGTTTGTTTATTTTACTTTTTTGCAGTACACAAATTCTGATATAAAAATTTAATATATACAATATTCAGAAGTAGGTAATCAGGATACCATATCTCTAGCAACTTGGAATGCAGAAATCAAAGCACTTAATTGTAACTTTTCATTTGTTCCAGCAGCCAAATTATTTCTAAATGAGAGTAAATGAGAAAAAAAAAGTTTTTAATATGAGAAATATACATATGTACTAAAGAACTAGACCTCTTCATTTATTCTTATAGTTATTGTAACAAGGAATAAAGTCTACAACTTATTATTATTAAAGCCTTTCCTCAACTTTTAAGGCCTTTCTTGTCTTAAGAAACAAAAATCTAAAATGAAAAACATTGATAGATCTTTGAAATCATTACTTAGAACAGGGGTCGGCAAGTAATTTTAAGTGGGGTCCGGATACTATTGAAAATTTTTATCAAGGTCCAGAAAAAAAAAAAAAAAAAACTCATAATACTTACTAGTTTTAAATTTTTATTTTGACTCATTTAAGTAATTATATAAAACACAATAGGTAGGTATTCTTAAAAATTAATGCGAGAAATTACACCCTGCGGTCGGGAGCCAGTTTTTATAGTTTGGTTCACGCGGGGAAAAGCTAATGCGAAGAGTGTCTTCAAGGTGGGCATCCGTTAATATCTAATGATATTTGTTCTTAAAAAAATTCATTTTCAAAAAAGATGATTCACATACATATGTGGAGCCAAACATAGTAACCAGGTTGATAGCTAGATTTTTGCAATTTTTATACTTTTCTGAAACATGCTCACCCCAAAATTCTTCAGTGGATGCAGTTTTATACATTTGCAAGGAAATATCTTCTTGCAAGTCAATTATCTCTATTTGAAGTAAAGGCTTTGAAGACTGAACAACTTTGCAGTCACGTTAGTCCATTCTGCTGCTGCAGCAACTTCATAAGGCGATTTAAGGAATTGAGACATCTTCCCCATCTCTGCAAATCTTGGAATTTTGCAAAAAATTCCTTCCCAAGATCTGATATAAACCTTAAAAATACTGCAATGTCTTCTTCAGAGTTCTTCTTTTTATATTTAAGAATTGTTAGGAAATGAATAAATTCTTGACTTACAATATCTTATTCAAAGATATCCAGCTTGCAACGGAAAGCAGACACACTTTGTATCAGATCACATATTAATTTTCCATTTCCCTGTAAACTCAGTATTGAGCACATTTAAATATTTCAGGATGTTTTTCAGGAAGGTCACATATAGCATATTGCGATTGTATGTTATGAACTCCAAGTGATTCCTTGCTTCCTGCGTATCCGAGTTTTGCAAGAAGAATGTTACTTGTTCTTTTATTTGCCATAAACATTCAATAACTTGACCTTTACTTAGCCAACAAACATTGTTGTGTTGCAGTAAGTACTGAATGTGATTCGGGGCATTCTGACTAACTCCTTAAACTGTCGGTGCTGAAGAACAGAATGAGACCTCATAAATTGATCAACTTCACCAAGCTGTCAATTACTTCTTTCAGAGTAGCACTAAGTTTTCCACAAAGGACTGTCTGGTGAATTATGCACTGATAAGATATTAGGCCTGCATTCTTATCCCAGATTCTCTTTACTAATCCTTTTTTTTTGCCAGTCATCGCTGGGGCCCAGTCACTTGAAAGGGACACCATTTTATCAGAAACTAATAATTGATTTTGTTATGAATTCATCAAAACTCTTGAATAAATCTTTTCCGTGAGTCTTACCTTTAAACGACAATATTGCTAGCAATTCTTCCCTGAACGCTTTACTTTCAATGTAAAAAAATCTCATGAAAATAGACATTTGTTCATCATCAACAATATCACATGATTCATCAAGTGCAAGGTGGTATTCATCAAGTAGTAAGGTGCCTTCTGCAGAAGTTCGAGCAAACTACTTTTGATGTCAGCAGCTAAAATTTCGGTTCTTGCCAACAATGAAATACCTTGAATTGCTGCCGGATGATGGCCAATTGGCTAGGGCTCTGGCATTCGGTACCAAAGTCTGTGGGTTCAAATCCCACTCTTGGCATGGACGTTTGTAGCCATTCGGAATCGGCTTTTAAGCAGTAGATCCCGATCTAATTAGACCTCGTGTAGCAAAAATTGACTGTAGCTCTCCAAACCAAACCTTGAATTGCGGTGACAGTATCCTTTTTCTCTTCAAAAAGTGGCGTGGCCACTTCCAACATGCATTCTTTTATTATCTCAGAGTCTGAAAATGGCTTCTGGTGTTTATTAAGCGTCCAGCACACACGCAATGCTGCTTCTGAAGATTTTTCTTGCTCGCTCATGCAGCAAACTAGTAAGGCCGTGCTTTTTTTGTAAGAAGTTAGAAATGTTTGGAGTTTTTTTTTTACAAGCTTCACTGCCAAGAGGAAAGTTTTGTGGAACTGCTGATGAGTTGTTTCGTAGTGTCGCTTTAAATTGGCACTTTTAACAATAGCGACAGTTTTGTTGCATATGACGCAAACTGGAACCGGTTTAGGCCTATCAGGCAGCATAAAAAAATATTGTCTAGTTCAGTGCTTCCCAACCTTTTTATCGCCGCGGACCGGTTAACGTTTGATAATTTTACCACGGTCCGCTGAGGGAGGGACGTTGATTGTTTATATTTTAGATTGTTTTAATTTAATAATTTTAATTTAATTGTATTTAAACATGCCTTCAAAATAAAATAAAGTTACACCAAAAATGAATATAAAGTGATTTAACATTTTAACTCACTAGAACGCTAAATCAATGATAACCCTAAGCTTGTGGCCCTAAGCTGGCGGCCCGGTACCTGTCCACGGCCCGGGTTTTCGGGACCACTGGTCTAGTCCATTCAGTCAGAAACTTCCTATTTTCACTGTCAACTTTTCGCTTTTTAGGATCCATATTGATGTAGGTACGAACCATTTTGGTACATGCCAAACTATAACACAATGAACGAATGCTCCTCACAAGATCACAATGCAACTACCTAATAACTGATGACGTGTCAAAACATGCTGGCCAGTATACTCCCTCCCGCTTGCACCCTCGCACTCCAACGCACTCTCTTGTGCTACATAGCACAGCATAGCAACAGCTATGTATCTACCTACAAAACTAGTTTTATAAAATATTATTAAATTGAATAAGTAGGTAAGTTATTTAACAATATTTGGCGGTCCAAGTTTCGACCTCCAACGGTTCGCCTGTTGCCGACCGCTGACTTAGAATCTCAAGTGAAAAATTGATGCTACTAGTGTGGTAAATAATAGAAATATAGATTTTTAGACAGTCAAGTACATATGAATTCCAAAGGACTGAGGACTATTTATACAGGGTTCATACTCATTTCTCAATGAAGAAATAAGGACTTTTAAGGACCCAAACATAAAAACTTGCAATCCTTTTCATAATATTTCAATACTGCAACCACATTCCCCATTATTAAGTTGCATACATTTAATTTTATGTTTTTAGGTCTCACAATTAAAAAAAAAACCCAAAAAATTCATATGCAGATAAATGCATCTCTACATGAACAGAGGTTAAAAAAATGCTGAACATGCTTTATTAAATGATATATATTCCTTTAAAATTACAATCAAAGATAATAAAAAAGCTAAGAATAAAACAGAAAAACAATTATACCATGAGCTCAAATTTAAAAAAATTCTATACAACAGATGCTCAAAATATAAATACGAAGCAGTTTCTGTTTTTATAATAGTATTTCCCATTTTCTAATATTTAATAACGGGATCTACATTTCTTAAAAGTTTTACCATCACTGCTCTTAATTACTAACTAAATTATTAAATAAGTTGTCACTAAAACTATTTTAATGAAAAATTTTAAAAAAAAAACTCAGATTCTACTAAAAAAGAAAAAAATTCCTAACCAATAAATGAAACTGAGTAATACAACCAACAGTACACTACTAACTAGCCATTTAAAGATAAATGAAAAATCTTCCAGCATACTTCATACATATGAAGAATAGAATTTAGGAAGATTCAACATAAACAATATCTTGAAATTGAATTATTTTATACTAAAAGTTAACATCCATGACAAGAGTCATGAGTGATTGCACAGGAACTGGCAATTTTCAGCTTCCTGAATAAACCTGGATTGAAATTTTTCTGGCAACTAAAACACATAGTGTGAACAGTTTACTTTTATTTTATATATGTGTGTATAGATATATATATATATATTATATATATATATATATAGTATATATATATATATATATATATATATATATATATATATATATATATATATATATATAATATATAATATAATATATATATATATTAATTATACAGAATTTAATTTCCTGGATCAGTTAAAACTTATGAGGCAGGTATAAAATTTCAGACCTACATTCCTAGCCATAAAAATTTAAATAAAAATAACAAGCACAGAAATAGAATAAACAAAATCTTGTCTATTATTGAAAATGATAGTTTTGAAATAAAAATTTTAAAAGACGGAAAATGTAAATTTTAAATTTTAGTTTAGTTCTATATGAATGCCCTCCAATGTCAATTTGTAGAAATCATAGATTACGGACAAACTTTTTAGTTCCAAGGGTCAAAAATAGAAAAAGAAAATAAAGCAACAATATTTTAAAATGTTTAAGAAAAAATGATGGCAGAAATTGCACATCTCATAGACTTGCTAATGGCTGGATCAAGCATATCATAATACAATTTAGTAATAAATTTTTAAAACTGATACGAGCACTTTTAGAAACATAACTACGTGGATATCAAAATCTGAATATTTATGTATCAAAAATCTTGAAATATGCATCTTTAAAGCATTTTTCTAACTATTTTATTCAATATTTACTGATACCCTAAAATTACTGCACAGCAAGTTTTGCTGTAATTTATTTGGTATTTTATTTTTTTGCAAAATTATATTTTTTATGCCAATATATTTTATATTGCAAAATTATATTTATATTTAACAAGAGAAATTCAGAATCATTTTTACATATACTTAGTAAAATATCACATAAAAAAATACTCACTCTATATCAGCCATCTTTTCTAATAAATGTATTTTAACATTAACAGGCAATTCAACTAAAGGAAGAAATATTTTTTTTACACATAAAAAAAAATATCAACATCATTTTAAATTGAAATTTTTTTTCCAGATAGGAAGAAAAATGGCAAAAAACTACATAAAAAACTTTTTAAAGGTACAAGAGTAGTTATCATAAATGACTGATATCACTGGATATAAATATGGTCTATAATCTCAGTATATATTTACCCAGTCAGTCATGACTTGATAGTCCTTGACTATCAAGTCAAGGACTATCATGACTTGACAAGTTCTTTAAAACTTGTGTAACTTTTAAATATCTTCAGTCAAAAAATACTCTGATAATAATAGTATAATTTTTATGTACTATTAATATTAAGCATTTAATAATTATTTGACCTTTCTCAGATATTCAGAAATTCAAAGCAAATATTCAACATGCTTTTAGTGTTTTGTTGCTTAAACATTCTATTGTATACATACATGCAAGAAGAAAAAATAAACTTCATCCATCTCTAATTGAAAATTTTGGGGTATACTAGTTTAAAGTACTATTAGATTATAGCAGCATAATATAATTCAATATAGGTATGTTGCTCAAGCTCTCCCTCTTCAAATAGGTAATAATTACTAATAATAAAAATCAACAGATGAATAAAACATTCAGCAGAATGTAGTGCCATTTAAGGTTTTTTACTGAAATTATTTAGACTTTTCTAGAAATATAAGAAAAAATAATTCCACTCTTTTAGGGAAATCAAATCATTAACTCCCTTTAAGCAAGTAACTCATTTCTCTAAGATATTAATAGGGAATTAAAATAAACAAACATGATCAGAGGATTAGTACAACAGCAAATGATTAATACTCTTCAAAAGGTTGATTTCACCCATGCTGGCTGCTCTGTATGAATTATAATGATTATATTCCCGAGTGATGATAAAGAGTATTAGAAATACTTATTTTGCTAGTGAAATCGGCATAAGTAATGTACCAGAATGAATTTGTTTAAAGTGGTGTATGTATATACAGATATATACACAAAAAATGCTCATTTTCTAGTTTTGTGAATAGTAAACCTGTTTATTGGATTTTGTTTAATCTCAGGCATAACATATACCATGTACTATAAAACTTATTCTGCAAAACAATGTTTTCAAGGAAGGCAAAAGCATTTTATGAACTTAACTGGGAAAAAAAAATTATGGGCCATAATAAATTAAGAAATACAGGCACTTTTCACAATCCTATGCATTCTGAATAATTCTCATGACAAAAGAAGAAAACATATAAGGACACATCATTATATCAAACAAAATAAAAAATAATTCAAAATTATACACTTGAAAAGAGTTCTTCGGATAGGTTAATGAAATTAGACCATTGGGTTTAGAATGACAGGCCACTTACATCAGACCTGATTTGAACTTGACTTGTTTCTGTCTCATAAAGAATAAAAAAGAAATGTTGATTAATTTCAGCTATTAGCTCACTTCAAATTAAAGCTCAATTTCAATATGCGGTGAAAGTCTAAATGTTACTGTTTACTTTAAAAACAAATAGTTGTTTTTTTTTTTAAATTTCTAATGCTCAATTAAAGCTCAATTTTCAATATGTGGTGAAAGTCTAAATGTTACTGTTTACTTTAAAACAAACAGTTGGTTTTTTTTTTTTAAATTTCTAATGCAGAAACCTGGGGACAAAGTCCTTAGTCCCAAAACAAATAGTATCATTTTTCTTACACATAATTTTTTAAAAACCTTAAAGAAGGTGAGAGTTTACAAATTTCAATAGAGAAATGATAAAGGAATTAGGCATGCACATTTTTGGCCACTAGGTACTATTGTTATCACTTGGCAGATTCCTTCTCTGCCTTTTACAAGTTGCCAAAATTTACAATAAAGCAAATAATAGCAATTCTTTGGCAACATTATCAGAAGAAAATAAATAATGAATTTAATCAATACACTTTGATGTTTACATAAATGAACTGAGTTTTTTTTATTTTAATTATTTATTTAATTTTAAGAGTACATTTAAAATATAAATTTTCTTACACAAAAGAATTTATCAGTAAAATGCAAAAAAGATAAAATATTTTTTAAACAAAATTTCTCTACATAATAATATAATATAATGCAATACATACTTCTATGTACATATAAATGAACTTGAAGTGAGAATATCTTGCAATGCAAGACCTTTAAGCACCTTCATTTTATTGATATCATGATTCAGTTAAGAAAAATAAATGAAAAAGTAACTAGATTCATCACTTAATGACGTAAATGTAAGTCAGCTGAAACCTTGCATTAAACAAAGAAGAAAAAGTGTACAAACAGAAAACTTCTGAATTTTCATTTTAATTTTGGAGATCAGATGCAGATTCAAAATAATATGAATTATTTTTTGTTCATATGCAGCCCAAAGGATACTATTATAAGCAGCTATAAAGTCATCATTTAAAAGCCAATTGACAATTTTAGGTAATATCAGACTTCAAAGGATGCCCTACACATAAATAAACATTTCTTCGTTGACAGTATCAAAGGCTAGAGCAGCACACTGAAGGGAAATAAATATTTCAGTTATAACATCTATGTATAATTATACAAGACGGAAACAACATTTTTAGGGTTTGTTCAAAGAGACAGTATATTATTTGCAGGATATCTTACTGCATTGATGCTTTTAAAAGATTGTTTAAAAAGTAAAAGAATATTTAGTATTAGTATTCTTTCAAGGCTAAAAGAATGAATTTTGACTTGCTAATAATAACTATTAAAACAATGTACAGTATGGCAATATGCTGTTCATCCCAGAATGTATATATGAGATAAAATATAGCCACAAGAGAAATCAAAGCAAAATTAAATTGACACAAAATAAATACAAAAATGTTAAAACTAAAATCTAAAAGCAACCACAAAAAGCAGAGTGTAATAGCGTCTCTTTTTTAACAGCACCACAATAACTGTTTCTCCACCTTTGTCTCTCAATTCTAAAGTTAATTAAAGATAATTTTTAAAAGTTTAAAACTCTATATTACTATTTCTACCTATAACTTTAGCTTGAACTAATGTTTAGCCTCTTTATTTTTTTTTAATCTTAAATTTAAGTAAAAATATAACTTTACATAAAGGGATAAAGTGATAATTCAAACTGGAAATAAAAATACGTTTCACAGATGCAAGGAATTTCTCAATATGATTTATGATTCGCTTTCATATGCAACATTGACTGTACTATTTATTATCATGAATTAGAATTTTATCCCACAGGATCGGACTATGCCATGGTGTCCTTATATTCAGGATCAGAACTTGCAGAAAGAATCCTTCATTTATAGATAGAGTTTCAGCAGAGAGTTTACCACAGAACTTGCTATTATAGTTTTCAAGTATTTAACATACATAATTAAAAATCTACATACAAAAGTCATGACTGTTTTTAAAGGATTGAGTCAAAAAATAACTGTATTTAGAGTGACAGTAAAAATTTAGATCACAAATCAATAAAAATGGGTTCACATCAATAAATAACAATGTACATTCCAGTATTCTATTTACAATCCTAAATACAATCGATCTTGATAATCTATTCAGATAAAGACTAATTACAAATAATAACACAGGGAAACATATCAATTTCCCTGGTTTGAATTTATACCTAAGTATTCATCAAAACTAAGTTTTACTTCATACGTGCATTGTTTTATCAACAAGGATAAAATTAACAATGAAATAAGTATTAGCATAAGTTCATAAAAAAATATCTAATAAATAAACTTAAAAAACCTATAAATGAATATATTCTTTAACATTTTTCTTGTTATATAATTCAGTCCAATTGCTATGTAAGCATTATTTAGACGGTGCAAATTACCAAGTGTTAAATCCACTTTGGGGTATTCAGTGCTATTGGTCCAAAATAATTAAAGTGAAATGCTTCATTTACTCACACTAGCAGGACAGAAGATTTTGATGATAAGAGGATGTTTGGTCGAATACTTGAATGTTAAATAGCAATTTGTTTTTGGAATAATTAATTAAATTAGAGTGTCAATTTTTTTTAACCAAATAAACAAGCTTATACTATATTTAGATAACTATTTCACCCAAAAAGAAAAACTGCAATGGATTATAAAATTCCTCAAATTTTACATATTTATACTTTAATTATGAAATGAAATTCATCTAATTTTTGCATCCAGACACTTAAATGATTGAAAACACTTTCAAACATTGAAAGCTCTGGTGTAACTGGCAATGTTAATTTCAACACCTTTAATGTAGAGTTAATTTTCATTTACTTTCCATTAAGGTAGTGTGTAAATATAGAATTTACAATCATTATTTTGAGAAATGTAAATGTGCATTAATTTTGCATTTTCCGCATTAATATACCATGTAATATTACATGAATTAAAAGCATTACATTTAAATTTGATACTGTCTGTCCCTATGAATAAATGCCACTTAAACGGAAATATGGTCAGACCCTGAGAACCACCACTACCTAAATGAATGTATTAGTCCCCAAGGACTGACAAAGTGCTTGACATATTAGCATCGTGTCTCCATTTCTTTTTCTTTCACCTTGTTGTCAATTTCCTAACATGATTATTTCTCCGAGGAGAAAATTTCATTCATATAATGTTAACAAATTTCCACGTTTCTACTTTGTTAGCCACATTGTCACCCATAGGAGCATTTTGGTTATATTGGTAAACCCATCATTTAGCATCTAAATTTTTAAATGATTGGAACGTGCAATTGCTGCTTAGCCTTATTTGGTGGCATAAAAACTCTGTGTCTCTCAGACAAATATCCTTTGACTATTCAAGGTGGCATATGTTACTGTCAATAACAAAACACTTTTCAATTTTCCTTTAAATTGTGAAACACTGGTTGAAGTTGTTAGTCACTATAACTTAATTTGGGAAGCCACAGATGATTAATTTGAGTTCCAGTCTACTGACTTATGTCTAGTTCTTTGAAACAATGAAGCTTGGGTGATTTCCCCTACAAGTTTGAACTTGCTATCTATATATTAAATCTCAGCAAAATACTCAAATAATCTTTAAAAGTTTCTTTCCCCTTTGCGATGTCCCCTTTTGAGAAATATTATGTAAGAAGATTGCTACATAAAAGCCTGATTTCATTAATCTTAAAATCATTGCATTGTCACAATTGAACTATGTTTTTAATCCAGATAAATTATTCATGAATGCACATTCTACAGTGGCATTCCTTTGTGGTTAGCACTTGAAATGAGCATATGGGAATTTCTGTAAATCTCTTACTAGTCTCTTTACGTTAAGTTTCAATTACTTTGTCTTCAGAAGCATCTTTTAACCCTCGCAATTTATGAGAAATCTGATTTTCATACTGTAATGTACATGACTATAACAGCTGCCACTGACCAGGTGTTTGCCAATGGCTAATATTAAATGCATATTACAGTCTTTTATTTTTTTTCTTCATTGAACAAAATGGCAATAAAAATTATTCTTACCTAATTATATATGAGTAAAAATCTACTGTTATCTCTAAAATTCAAAAACTATTCATAAAATGGTTCTATTCAAAGGTCTGAGTGAGATGTGAAATCAGACACCCTCAGATTAGAGTTGTGTCTAAAACAAATCTGAGGGTGCCTGCAAAGCAAGGGTTCAAAAATGCACTTAGCTTTAACATTTCTGTGTGGAAATTTTTGAACATCTATAAAAGAGGGGTATCTGTTTGATGGAGGTTTTACAGTATATCTTTTTGTAACAGGATCATTAGGACATCACTTTAAAACACAAAACTATAAACGAGAAGAGAAATTTCAGACACAATAAAAACCAAATTAACAACAGAATTTTTAAACATTAGTGAAATGATACATTCAAAAGCAAAGAATATATTTTTTAGGCGAATAAATTTTAACTCCTATTATACCTGAAGAACATTGAGAACTTTCCTCATATCACCTTGAGCTAAATCCATTAAGGCTTTTTTACCATCTTCAGTGACATTCAACCTATAATAAATAAATAAACAATGACAAATAAAAAAATAAAATAAAAAAGCGTACGATAAAAATATGAAAATATTATCCTTACTTCTCTGTTTCAATAACATAGTCCAACCTTGAAGAATTTGTTTACTTGTTAAAGGACCAAATCTAAACCTTGTACATCGAGACTGTATGGCAGGAGTAATTTTGAAAGGTAGTTACAGATTAAGCAAAATCTTGTATTTTCAGTAAACTTCTCTATAACTATATATATATAAAAAGGAAATTAAAAGTCATATACAAACTGTCAAAAGAAACAGATTTTAGAACAGACCATACCTCTTCTAGAGCATTTTGGGCATCATTTGTCATAGCATCAGCTTCATCTAATATGATTAGCTTAAAGCCAGACCTTAATTAAAAACAAAATTCTTAAACAAATAATGACAATCTTATATTCTACTTAAAATGGTAATTTAATATAAATATTTAAAGAGCACAGTGCAAAATAATTTATCATGATGCAATTTTAAAATCTCTTAGCAGAATTCAAGCATTATTTAAACATGTTCTCTAATATCTTATGAGAGAGAAAAACTAAGCATAACCATAGCAGACAAAATAATAACTTTTATAACTAAAACTATTTAAATATTAAAGTGTTCTGTAGATATATGTTATACTTTTATTGAAGAAACAATGACATGATTAATTACACAGTAAGTAAACAATATTTACAAAGCATACTAGAAAAGCATAAAAGCTCAATAATGCTCCCAGTTACACATTATACATGGAGCTAGATGAAAATTGAAACTTACGGAATCACAATTTAAATACCATTATATGTTTATGCTACTGAAAATAAGACATTTTAAAGATATACTGTATTTTGTTACTCTTGATGTAATGAACTATAGTTATATATATGTACATCTCTAGTGTGAAATTTCAGATTTTCTTTTAAATGTTATTACTTTTATAACAAAGAAAAATTATTTAAAGCAGACTATCGTGAAGAATATAGCATATGGGAGTCATAATATGATATAATATGCCATACATGTTAAATTAATTTCATGCCTATCTTAATGCTTAGCAAATTTACAATATCTGCAATGTTCCAGGGAATCCCTTTGCAGCATTTAGGCAGGGACTAAGAAGTAAATATCAACAAGCAAATCAAACTTCCTAAGTCATTTTTTTAAAAACCAATCTCAATAGTGAAAAATTTCTTATTTATGTTGAAATTTTGATACTGTGTGTAATTGTTTAAAAACTGAGCAGAAGAGTTTAACTTCAGTCATAATATGCAAAATAAGAAACTCATTTGAGTTTTTATTAAATGTTAGTCAAGCTTAAGTGATTTAAACTGCCAGTGTTAGCTACCTCTAACATAGGTTGAGGTAGTAAATTTTTGTAAATATTTTTGATAAAAACAGTGAAATTTAATATTTTTTTTAAAAATTGAAATCACTATTAGGAAAGTAGAGAATTTGTAAAGATGATAACACAGAACTGTAACACAAGGCGATAAATTACTGCATTAAACTCAAATTTAGAAGGTGCATACGCATATAACTATATTAGAAAAAAAAGAAAGAAATCAGATACTTAAATAAAAGAAAAATTTTAAAAATTCAAGATACAAACTTGAAAATTGTTCTTGTACTAGCAAAGCTGAGAATCTGCTCTCGAACTACTCCAATACCACGATCATCAGATGCATTAACTAAACAAAAATATTTGTTTTCAAATATTATAATTCATATATATTTCTACAAAAGAAAAATTCAGCTAGGAAATAAAATAATTACAAAAATTGCAAATAAATAAAAAAAAAGATTCCCTTCCCCCAGAAAATATGACAAAAGTTAATAATTTCATGTGTTACAATAAGTAACAACTATTACAAATTGTTTTTAAGAATTATTAACTACTTTTCAGTTACAATATTCAAAAAATACACATATGAACAATGTTAAAGTTTAACACCTGTAATAAAGAAAGTTTTGATTTGCGGCAACATGGATATGACCATCGAGCTGAAATAAGGGTAGAGAGAGCATTGGCAACCCTTGGCCAAGCAATACATGAAGTCACGTGACTTCGGGACTCCCCTACGCGCAGCAATTCCTGCGCATCTTTCCTTCCATAGGTTTACATTGTACGTTTGGTGGGAATACATTCGAAAGTTACATTTGCTTTAGATTTTAAGCTTAAAATGGTAAATTCCTGCTGTGCCTATGGATGCAACGCAAAATACGTCAAAGGTGGAGACACTACGTTTCACCTGTAAGTCTTTGCTTTGATTTTAATGTATATTTTTGGTAAAACAAAGAATAATTTGACATATGTAGTCATGATGTTTTGCAATAAAAATGGATTTTCTGCCCTTGTAAATAATGTATTGTGTTGAAATATTTTTAAAGTATATTATTTTACATAGGTATACGTACATTAAAAATTTTTGCCTCTCAAAAGGGTTAAAATTGCATTAAGAATAAAATGAACTTCAGCAATTAGCAATGTGCATACTTTCTACCTTGGCGATAAATATTTACGCCAAGGAAACAAAATGCATGCTTGTTTACCGCCATGCACATATTCTTTTATCTAGTACATGTTGTTTTTTGTTTTACATATAACGTTATGAGATTATTTATAACATTTAGAAAATTTATTTATTTCTATATTTATAATTGCCATTATATCCCGCTGAGAAATATTCTTCAATAGTTATCAAAGTAAATGTAAAATATTAATAGCATACGTCCGTAAAAAGGGGTTTTGGTGAAAAATGTTGTAGATTCATTTATTTTGTTACACTTTCTTTTTAATTTTGTATATATAAATTAAAAAATACATATTCGTGAAAATTATTTAAAAAATTGAATAATTAGGACACAATATATATATAAAAAATCTGTATAAAAAACAGAGCTGTTAAATATTATGTAAAATATAATTTTGCATTTATGAAACTCCTTAAATTAACCTATAATAAGTGTAATAAAAATGTAGTACAGCGTCATTAATTCACGTAACGCAAATTAAAACTTTGTTAAAAACACATAATTGTAGAATTTTTCCACATTTATGCTGTTTTTAAACAAAGTTTTAATTTCTGTTATCTACTTTTAACACTAGTTTGTTGTGTTCTTTTATATATCATTTACTTAGTTTTCATGTGATTAACAGATTTATTACAATATTATCTAATCCCTATCTCATTTATTAGCTTTCCGAAAAATGAAGAAAGTTGTGGGAAACACAGCTGAAAAGAGAAAATTTCAAAGCAACAAATGTTTCGAAATTATATTCTAAGCATTTTAAGCCGGAGTGTTTCGATAGAGCTAAATTTGGAGGAACTTGGCTTAAAGCAGATGCAGTGCCTACATTTCTCTTTTCCATTGCATCTGCAAAAGCAGACAATTGAGTATGCATACAATTGAGTAGGCAGACAATTGAGTATATATAAATTAGTATGCAAATGAAGTTCCAACGTTGAAAATTAACTTTGTCTGACATACATTTCCTCATACACCAATTTTCCTTTATTCATGTTTTAATTTGGTTCATTTCAGTTTTCCCTAATTATTTTTCATTTAATTTTATCAATGTATGGTATGGTATGAAAATTATCAATGTATGGTAATGTAACGATAATGCATATGTTTATGATAGCTGCATTAAAATTCATCGTCAATGAATAAAATTGATATATTTGTCAAAATCATTTTATAATTATTTCATATTTCCCGAACTTCATATTTTTGGATAAATGGGAATATCAGAGATTTAGAACCTACAATTCATTTTGAAGCATTAATATCAAGTATCCACAATCTTTAACTATAAAATTAATGCTTTTTTTCAAAATGTTGCTGATGATTTGATTAATTGAATAGGAATCAATTAAAAACGTATTGAAACAAAAATTAATATCGAATGACTTAAGAAATTTAGAGTACTTTAAAGCCACTAGCACGTGAAAAGAAATATTTATAACGCCAAATGATGCAATACAAGCCAAATCTGGGATAGCTCACCCGAAGTCACGTGATAGATCCCTTACTTGCTTTTTTCGGCTGCTTTGAATAGCAATGCGCTGTCTACATATATTACAGGTGGGATATGACATATATTACAGGTATGGATATGACAGCTCCTCTTTAGATATTAAACAGTACCTGAATAACCAATTAATATTTTTGTACCGATATATTTAAATTAAGTGATATTTCATTAAATCATATAACAGTAAACCTTTGAAACTTATGAGTTTAAAAAACTCACCCTCCAATCATGTCTCCAAGCTCAAAACAACATTTAGTATTTTAGTATCAAGTGCTATAACTGCATTTAATCTAACCCTGTATTTTTATAAAGCTTACAGGAGAATTCATGCATGAAGAAGGATATTTTGTCATCTAAATTTTTCATCTTACAAGAAAATTTTTAATTTCCTAGCAATGCTAAACCAATAGAATATATCTCTTACTCTTACTTTTAATAATTTTCTACTCCAAAACATGCTCCATGTACAAATATAATTAGTTTGCAATGCTTTAGGTACTAAAGGCTTGTTATTTAAAGGGGAAAAATAATTTTTATGTAAATAACTTTAGACAAACTCAATTACCAGATAACTTTTTTTTTATTTATTATTATTATTATTTCAGTCAATCACCCTCAAAATAATTAATATCATGTTCACATACTCCATTTTATTAGGTATTGTGAGGAAAGAGAAAGAGGAACTTGCATGCTTTTTTTAAAATTCAAACAAACCTTTAACACTACATCATAAGGCTCAATATATGATATGGTTCACATTAAATTTCATTTCGCTTGCATCAAGGGAGATTATCCCTACTGTTTACGTCCTACAGTATCCTAAGTGACAGAATTGTATAAAGATTAAGGGATAGCATGCTACAGCAAAGATTACAGACGTAATCATGACCTATATTGAAGAAGGCTACAGTTTTACAGAGTTTTCAAAGTCAGTATGCTATAATTTTGTTCGATGAATGATACACCAGCCTAAACTATGAATACCACTAAAACATGACTGGGCACTACAGCAGAAAAAAAACTGAAAGTTAACTGTAATAGTCAAGTCTTTGACAGCAAACACAAAGAAACTCATCAGAAACATAATGTTGGTTAAATCATCTTCTTGTGTGAAAAAATATCTTACATGGAAAAAAAAATACTGATTTACTTAGAATTTCATATTAAGAATGTTATGGGGGTGTAGAAAGTGGAGGAGTATGAAGACTGACTTTATATCGCCTCAGTTCAAATTAGGCAAGGGATTAGATATGAATGTTCTACCTGTGGTCTAAAGCAGTGGTGCACAAACTGAGGGTCACGACCCACAGAGGAGTCACCAAAAAAATTGGAGGGGTAGCGGATGGTTTGGAATAAATTAATATCATATTAAAGTATTTAATTAAAAAATATTCTTTGAATTTTCCATAATTACAATTTTTAATGTGTTAAAAATATATGACATGATATTGTTTCTAAATGTACATCCCATTCGGCCCCAATAATCTAATCTAAACCTGAACTTTAACAAACATTTAATTACTTTTTTTTTTAAATGCAGAGGCACTTGTCACAAAGACATTCGCCTATAATTCACCGCAGTTTTGCAGGCCATTTTATTATGGGGGTGCCATATAGACGGACCAGCATTGCCCCCTATGAAGGGACGACACAAACGGAGCCATTTTAGTGGCGCCTCGCCAGGATTCGATCCGAGCAACCTCAGCACCGAATACCAGCGCGCTGTATCACAAGTCCGCCATGGCCCAACACATTTAATTACAAAAACAACATATTTTAATTTAAATGTAAATAAATGAAGTTTATAATTTTTAATGTTTTAATATAAAGTTTATAATTTGATATCATGCTCTTTTTATAATTTTAATTTTTGTTAATTTTTATTTAATGAAATACAAATACATATTAATATTAAAAAATGAAGCTTTAGCCATATGAGATATGCCCAAAAACAAGTGCAGAAGGCCAGCAAGACATTTTTTTATTGTTGTTATATAAAGTAAATATTTACCCCAAATATACAGTTCCTGATTTTTAAAATAGTTTGTCAATATTTGCTTACTTCTTTGTTATAATTTTCATAATTAAAAAAAAAAAATTGCTACTTCAAAAATATTTTCATTGGGGGTTGAATAATTATTATTTAAAGAAAAAGGGGCGTGGTCGAATAAAGTTTGTGCACCACTGGCCTAGAACAATGTTCTACCAGGGGTGATTCAAGAGCAAAAAACCTAAAATGAATGGAAAAAATTAAGATTTGATTTTAACAAGAATTTAAAAATTAATCCCATAGCTAAGATTTATTTAAAGAGAATGGCTACTTGAAGATATTGTATAATGTTTCAGTATTATAACTAAATTTTCTAGAGTTAAAATAAAAGGATTCATTTTTACTTCTGCTGTTGTAGGTATGTAGGTATACTTCCATATACAAATTAATGTAAAAATTTAACAAAACTTCCAAAAAGCTACTTCCTTTTACTGTGTTTATTTAATCAACAAACACCACAAAATTTCAGAAAAAGCAAACAAACTATTTGGTAACTCCAAAGTAAAATCATCTTTTATGAAAGTAAAATATTAAATCAAATTAAACCTAAATAAACAACCTACTTCAAGAACCATACTACTGAACTCAACAGGTGAATAAATCTGCTTTGCACAAGCAAGAATTGTTGAAGTTTTACCAGTTCCAGGAGGTCCATAAAAAGAAGATGAGGTAGTTTATCTTCTTTTATGAATTTTGTGACTAAAAGAAAAATAATTAACATAAGAATATGAATATTAACTGTAACAGATAAAAACTTAATATAATTTATTAATATAAATACCTTCAAAGTATTTCAACAAATTCCAACTAAATCAAATAACTCTTAAAATCATAAACACAAGTAGAATACTAAAGTAAGAAACATTAATAAAATTTAATTTTAAGAATGTAATAGAGAGAGCTACACATTTTTAAATCTGAGGGAAAAAATGATAAATTCCAGAATACAGGATTCAGTGTTTATCTTTAAAGTCACACAAATGCAGTCAGATAATGGAAAACTTGAATATTCCAAGTTAATCAAAATAAGTCTGAATAAAAATATTGGTTTGTACATAATACTTACAAGTTTAATGCCATTATAGAGCACCTTGGTTAAAATAAAAAATTAATCAGAAAGTTTCATTTATGAAAACTGGTGTAGTTAAAATAGTTTCACACAACTATTTGACTATTGATTTGCTTATTTGAAAAAAAATAAATAAAAGCTAGACAGAATTTTATTGGACATAGAAATATCTGTCTTCCATCTTTACTCCAAGCTCATCGAGTCAAACGCACAGATACAACCTTACAAAAATTTCTTGGGGAGACAAATTACCCAATTTAAACAATATATGAGCTTTTTTTTTCAAAAGAGGGTACAGACATTTTCCTTCAGTCCTCCCATATATACACATATCATAGGCTTATGATGCATGTTATGGACATTGAATAAGTATTACCATCATTTACTTGGAGAGATCCGAAGCACTATCTTACGTAAGTTTTAAACTTAAATTTGATAACAAGCAACATATAGGCCAGGCAATAGGAAGTGAAATATCTTATTTTATCTGTACTCAGAAACAAAAAGGAAAGCAATTTCTTTAAATACAAAACATAGCATACCAGAGTTGCAAAAGTAAGCAGATATGTGTGGATAAACTCAATATGACACTCAAAGGATTTTGGCAGTAAAGAGCAAACAGAAAAAAGTACTTATGTTTCAACATTTTTACCTGTTATCTAAACTTACATATTTTGACTCAAAATTCTAAGCATCTGAGTATCCCAAAGTAATTAGCATCTCTGCAAAATATCAAATCTTTAAAATTGATCAAGTTAAGAAAGGATGACTTTTTGCAATATAAATTCATAGTTATGGAATAAATTTCTTTAACAAATGAACAAACAATCATATTCCTAAGAGCCAGATCATACACAAAAGGTATAAAATGCTAAGAAAAGCAAATCTCAAGAATTGGCTTTTTTTTTCTCATTTCTCTACATTTAAGGTATATTTTTCAAATAGGAGGTATATTGTACCCTATAACACATTCCTGAAATAGGCATTGCAGAAACAAGCGAATAGAATTCAATAGACACAAGTTAACTAATTCCTTCAGACTTTCAAATGTACATAAAAGAAGTGATTTTTAATCAAAAAGAATGTAAAAATAAGAAATTTGAAAATGCTCTTATCTCATTAAAATAATTCAGGTCTCATCCCGTTCCTTCACTTTCCCTTCTTTATTTTTTAAAAAAAGGGGAGAGGGAACTTTCATGAAAATTGAACAGCAAATAACTACCATAAGAAAGTTTCATATGCATAGTTGTTTGTATACAAAAACAATTAAATAAAGCATTAACAATAAAATTTGGTGTATAATCCACTTTTGTTTGAAGGATTCGAGTTTTTTTTTCTTTTTAAGTTTAGAGAATTTCAAAGATAGAATATGGCTAGTTTTCTTTGCTTTTTCTTCTAATGATGCAAATATATTTAATTTGCAAAATCTTAATAATTTGAGAAATAAAATTTTTTAACATCATATTTAAATCAATTTACAATAGTGTGTGCAGTATGCATATATGCTATATTCCAATAAATCTTCCATTGAGAGAAATCTAAACATAAATATAAACTTAAATAAAATTTTACAGCCTAAAGCTTATCTAACAAAGAGAAAAAATTACTTGTTCGAATAATATCTTCATGAGATATCAAATCATCTAATTTTTCCGGACGATACTTTTCAACCCTAGAAAAAATTTTAAATAATAACATATATACATATAAAGTGCATTTAGTAAGTTTTCAAATAGTTTTATTCAAAAGATAAGAATTACACAAGTAAAATTCTTGTTTGGATTTAATCAAACAACATTGTTATTCGCAAAAATGTCTGCCATTCAGTAACAGATACCACTTACTCATCAATACAAATTGTACTTAATTCTATATAATCAAACTATTGGTAATCACTAAACAGTGGTGCACCCAGGGGGACGGGCAAGGGGCCCTGCCCCCTCCCAAAGAAATAGAAATTGCATTATGAATATTGATTTTGATTATAAATATTTTTATCCATTCATCTCGGCCACCACCCATGCATTATAAATATTTATATCCGTTCATCTCGCTCGCCACCCCCCACCCCCCAAGAAAAAATCCTGGGTGTGCCAGTCACTAAACAAAAGAATTTTTCACTTCTGTTAAAAAAAATAATACTGAAATGAGTGTATAATATGGTGAGTTATTTTAATATTAAACAAGGAAACTTTGGCAGACACTGCAGTGACCAACAAAGTTTAGGGAAATAACACAAATGTAACTCAGGGGGAAAATATCACTTTTTTGGCTAGCTTTACTTTAACAAAGAAATAGCTCACTACAGAGTTCAGAAATAGTTACTCAAGCATATATTTATTTAAAAAAATAAATAAAAATCTCTGCACTGTCTAGGAACCAGGTTTCATTCTCATTATAAGCACTTAACTTAGCATAACCCACAAGAGAAATTTCAGCATAACTTTTAAGACAATTAATGTATAATCCAAATGAAGTGATAAATTTTGCTTAGTTGTTATTGAGTTACAACCTAGTCTTCCTACCAGGGTACTGACTCATGTTCTATTGATTTATCTGTTAAAGGAGTTTAGCAGTTGCTCAGTCAATTACTCTAAATGATAGATGATACATACATTTAATGTTCCTATGTTTGGGAGAGAAAAAAAGACTGATGTGAGTTTTAGGAAGATAAGTTCCTACAACAAATGTGTTAGCAATCACATTTCCGTGCATGAGTTCCTTGGATGGACAAGTAAACAATCTCATTCCTCTGAAAGCCCATATATATACAGGGGGAAATTCATTGTTGAAGGATAGAAAAAAAGGGGATGATAAAAAAAGACCTGCTGTTTTAAACAATGTGGGACCCAACAGTGTTATAAAAATATATAGTGCTGTAGAATGTAAATCCAATCCTCATATCCATTCTCTATGTTTATATGTTAGGTCAAAAACTTCAATTCCTTATCTTAACTACTATATTTTTCCCTGTTTTCAAAATTACATTTTCAAATATTATATTTTACTTTACTATTATAACATCTTGAAAGACTCTGACACATAACTCTGCCTGAGCTCAGTAAAAATGTACATTATGCAGTTTTACATTATACATGACTTTCTTCGTTGAACTTAGAGCCTGTTCACATACGAGTTCGTTGCGTTGCGTTAAGGAAAAGATGACGTTGAGACAAAATAAACCAATCATAGGCCTCCAAACGATTAGCAATGAAATTTTTAACGCCTATGATTGGTTTATTTTCGTCTCAACGACATCTTTTCCTTAACGCAACGTAACGAACTCCTATGTGAACAGGCCCTTACTTAGCAATTTTGAAGAACATTGACTAATTCCTTATCTTAGTCTATTATTGTTTCTGTTAGTATAAATCACTATAGGTCACACATTCTAAAGTGCATGCAACTGAAAAGTTTGAAAACATTTTTTCCTGTTTTCTTGAATTCTAGTTTTTTCATTAAATTCTTTAATTTTTCTTTTCTTTTCGAATAAGTATCTCCTTAAGATAAGCCCTGGAAAATCTTAGCCCATTAATCAAGATGAAAAATTTGAATCTGCATTAGTTAATTTGAGAACTTTGATCAAAGTTTTTTAAGTAGATAAAGAGGCTATTTTAATAATATGAGATTCATATATGATACATTTATTGGAAGGTGATATATACACCTTCTAATATATGTAGAGATTATGCAATTAAATAGAACTTATTCCCAAATTAGGCTTACAAATTAACCCCAAATTATAAATTGACTTATCAACTGATTTGCAATAAATTATTTATTCTATAAGTAATAATTATTATAGTTTTAAAGGCCCTTACAAAGTAAATAGTGGACTTATACCAAGACCAACCTCTACCAGAAATCAGAAAAAACCCATATATTATGCTGATTCAGGAAAAAAATGGAATTAGGTATCCGGTACGGATTAGAGCATTATGGGTTAGTACTGAAAGTGATGTCCCTCACACCTCGCCAAAATATGCTCATAATGAAATACCACGCTCTTAAATGAAATATAAAATAATGGGGTGTTGTAGTAAAGTCATTGTCATCAGTCTCAATTAAAAAACAGGCCACATATGTTAAAAATATATACTTGTGTGTTCTTTAACAGTAAAAAAATAAATAAAAATAAGGTTAAAAAAAATCTAGATGCATCCCGCTCAACGGCAAGACTTTTAGCAAGCGACCTATAAAAGAATCTTAACAATAGTTTGACGGAATTTTATTCCAGATATTGAATTCACTCTTTATTTAGAACGCTCAACTTCGGAACCTTTAGTAGAGACTGCAATCAATGCACGTGTTTGTCTTTAATGTAAACTTATTGGAGTAGTTCTTGACAACCGAGAACATTAAAAAATAATTATTTTCAGCCCTAGGAGAATCAATGTATACATCCAGTCAAACATCAATTACTCACCAAGGCAGACTCTGAGTTACAATACTTCCGCTCATTATGAACTATTGAAAAACAATATTTACAAAATTTTTTATTATCATGAAGAGGTTGTAACCACAATAAACAGGTTAGAAAAAGACGTTCTTTCCCGCTAAACACAACACACCTAAACAATTACTAGTTAGTTTCCCCAATCGAAGAATCGAATCGACATTTAATCACCGCAAGTAATTGTTTGAAAGGATTTACTCTTATTTTAAATATGTATGACTAATAATAAAGAAAAATTTGGTTGCACCGAAATTATCTAATAGTTATTTATATTTATATTTACAGTTACTCTAATTTCTCAAGTTAACTATCAAATACAAATAGAAAATTTAAGCTACTATCTTATAACTAATTGAGAGGAATATTAAATAATTTTCCATATAAAATCAAATCATCTGTTATAATTTTTAAAATTAAAGTTAATAATTTCTTTAATTAATTTTCTCTGTTAAGAAGTAAACATCTTACTCACCTCGTTTATGATGGGTTGCCACATTTACTTGGCGTGCCGGCAAAAATGTTCGCCAAACTGAAAATTGGGTTGGAATCCCGTAGAATGTACTAGAACAATGAATAATACACTGTAGAAACACCGTAAATCGTTGTTATTTATTAGATATTCCACAACACAGCTTCAGGTGAACATTTAGAATTACTTAATGATACAACGGAGCTACTACTACTTAGAAAATGAATTAAAAATTTACTGGAAAATAAAGTTTGTCACCAACATCATTGACATACTGATAGTCCTATCCCCTAAATTACATATGTAACACATCCAGATTTTATTTCATGTTTTTAAATTTTTAAAACTTGATAAAACTCTGTTAAAAGTGTTTAGAACATGTTAAACGAATAAAATATAGTAAAAAAATATCTAAATTATTGGACTTCAGTTTTTTCATAATAGTAAAATAGATTCGACGCCAATTATGGTACACTTACTTAGAAGTATGAAATCCCTCTACATGCATTAGCCAATCAGAAGACAACTCTGAAACTACGTTGCAGTTACCATGACGTCACTAAAGAGCGTGCAGAGTTTGGATTGGGCGGAACATCATGGAAGCTTCTAGAACATTCTATATATCCGTAAAAGGCGGTCGTTTCATAAGATTCGCATTATAGGGTTCTTTCTGTCGGTAACCTTCGTGAGCGTTAGACCTATCTTCTGAGTGCGTCCGTTAAGAGTTTGAAAATGTCTACGACTCCGGCTATTGGTATAGATCTTGGTACGACATATTCGTGTGTTGGAGTATTCCAACATGGTAAAGTTGAAATTATTGCAAACGATCAAGGCAATAGAACGACTCCGAGTTACGTTGCTTTCACGGAAACTGAAAGATTAATTGGCGATGCCGCCAAGAACCAAGTAGCAATGAATCCTAGTAATACAGTATTCGATGCTAAACGACTCATTGGCCGAAGATTCGACGATACTGCAGTACAGGCTGATATGAAACATTGGCCATTCGATGTTGTCAGCGATGCCGGAAAACCCAAAATCCAAGTTGAGCATAAAGGTGAGAATAAGACTTTTTTTCCTGAAGAAATTTCGTCCATGGTCTTAACAAAGATGAAAGAAATAGCAGAAGCTTATCTTGGTAAACCTGTCGTCAATGCCGTCGTAACAGTGCCTGCTTATTTTAACGACTCTCAGAGACAGGCCACTAAAGATGCTGGTACCATTGCGGGTCTCAACGTACTTCGTATCATCAATGAGCCTACAGCGGCTGCTATTGCCTATGGCCTTGACAAGAAAGGAGTTGGAGAACGAAATGTCCTTATTTTCGATCTTGGAGGAGGTACTTTTGATGTATCTATTTTAACCATTGAAGAAGGCATCTTTGAAGTAAAATCAACTGCTGGTGACACTCACTTGGGTGGTGAAGATTTTGATAACCGTATGGTTAATCACTTCCTTCTTGAATTTAAGCGTAAACACAAAAAAGACTTGACTAGTAATAAGAGAGCCCTCAGAAGATTGAGAACATCGTGTGAAAGAGCAAAGAGAACTCTGTCATCAAGTACTCAGGCCAGTATTGAAATTGATTCATTGTTTGAAGGAATTGATTTCTACTCAACTATTACCAGAGCCCGTTTTGAAGAATTGAATGCTGATTTGTTCAGAAGCACTCTTGAGCCTGTAGAAAAAGCCTTGCGTGATGCTAAATTGGACAAAGCTCAAATCCATGATATCGTATTGGTAGGAGGATCTACTCGAATTCCCAAAATCCAGAAGTTGCTTCAAGATTTCTTTAATGGTAAAGAGTTGAACAAGAGTATCAATCCAGATGAAGCTGTTGCTTATGGTGCAGCAGTTCAAGCTGCAATTCTGAATGGTGATAAATCTGAACAGGTTCAAGATCTGTTACTGCTTGATGTTACACCATTGTCTCTTGGAATCGAGACTGCTGGCGGAGTAATGACTGTTCTTATTAAACGTAACACAACTATTCCTACCAAGCAAACCCAGACCTTTACTACTTATTCTGATAACCAGCCAGGTGTCTTAATTCAAGTTTATGAAGGAGAGCGAGGTATGACCAAAGACAATAATCTCTTAGGAAAATTCGAACTTACTGGCATTCCACCTGCTCCAAGAGGTGTTCCTCAGATAGAAGTTACATTTGATATTGATGCCAATGGTATCTTGAATGTTTCAGCAGTTGACAAAAGCACTGGTAAAGAGAACAAAATTACTATCACAAACGACAAAGGTAGATTGTCTAAAGAAGAAATTGAAAGGATGGTTAAGGATGCTGAGCGTTACAAGGAAGATGATGAAAAGCAAAAGAGTCGTATTGCTGCTAAAAATTCCCTTGAAAGCTATGCTTTCAACATAAAGTCCACAATTGAAGACGACAAACTTAAAGACAAAATTTCTGAAGATGATCGCAAGAAGGTGCTTGATAAAGTTAATGATACATTAAGATGGTTAGACAGCAACCAGCTTGCGGAAAAAGAAGAGTTCGATGATAAACAAAAGGAATTAGAAAATATATGCAATCCCATCATTACTAAATTGTATCAGTCTGCTGGCGGTGCTCCTGGTGGAATGCCTGGTGGCTTCCCGGGGGCTGGTGGTGCTGCTCCAGGTGCTGGTGGAGGAAGTACAGGGCCAACAATTGAGGAAGTGGACTAAAAACATTCCGTCGTTCCTGTTGTGTTAACTTATTGTAGAATGTTATGCAAGAACTGTATAAAGCTTCATAGCTTCACAGTTACCTGAACTGTTGTGAAGCCTCCAACAAATTGTTTCATGCAGGTAATTTAAAAAAAAAAATTTGAGGACTTTTCATAAACTCATTAAAAAAAATTTCAGCATTCATCTAGATAAGTTTACAATTTTTTTGGCTGTAAAGTTTCTTTTTGTATTTTGTGTTAAATAAAAGTCAAGTCATTCATACAAAAGTATAATTCTTTTGAAGTTTGGTTATGTTTGCTCTGAAGTTTAGGTATATTGTGAAGAACTAATTAGATGTTCCAGTTGTTTGCTACAAATTCTTCAATAGTGCATCTGATGAGATAAGTATTAAGCAAGCACTAAATGTCATTTTGTTTATACATTGTTTTGAATGTTTTTAATTATGTTGTTCATTTAAATATAGTAATCATGGCAGTTATGATCTTATTTGTTTTCCATGTAATTGCTTAAACCACCATTCAATCAACAATTTTACATTTCTGTGGGGTATTTGTTAATTTCCTATGTATTAGGTTGATAGTCATTACTATTAAGTTATTCCTTGGCTGAAAGTCAATAACATTTTCTCATTAAATTTTTAGATTAGGAATTTGTATGAATCTAAGTAATTGGGTGGATGATTAACTCTATTTTTATATATTTTCAAGCAAAGTTGTAGAAAGGAAGGAGTAATGTAAACAGCTTTTGAGTGATCAGTTTAATTTGAAATTTTTAGTTGGATATTTGACAATATTTTTTAACTTAAATCTGCCCAAACTTTTTCTTTAACCTAGATTGACGGTATCTTATTTGGAAATTAGCTTCGTTAAGGTTAAAAATTGGAATTTGAAGGGGGTTTTTTATATGAAGTAGGATAATTTCACTCTATTAGTTTTTAGTAATTACTTATGAAAATGTTATTCAAAATGTAGAACTTAAATTACATTTTTTTTTTATTAGTGATAGTTGGATTTAATAGGTTGTGTCTAGAGAAATCTTTTATCCAATTGTTATGTAGGGTGTGGGATGATTGATGTGGTCAATATAATCTCAATTTCTGGAAGGTGGAGTATAACCCTGTGGCTATGGCTTTCTATTTAAGTACTAGTCTTGTTTCAGGTGGCAAGAATTTTCAAAACTCTTGAACTGTTAGTCCCGGTGTATCAAGCCTTAATGTAGAACTATTTGAATACTCGCTCCCATTATTCCAGAATCACTTTTTGTCAAAGATTGCAAACTTGGTAAGTGTTGAATATGCTAAACAACACTTTTTTGCAGCTGTTTATGTGCAGTGATGTCTTATTAAATTGTGATTTCTATTGACAAGGATTTCATTTCTATTTCTTTTGGTTGTAGTAATGACTACCATTCTTTTTTTATTAGTAATTTTCAATTTACGTGTAAACATTGACATTATCAATATAATATCTTGGAAGTAGTGTATTTCCACATAAAAATTTATTCACAGTATTGGCAAGATATGAAAGCAGTCTGTTGAATGAAATATCTAGAGAATTATGTATTTTACTAAGTAATGTATCTTCGGCCTCTTAGAATGCCTCTATACTTCACTCATAGCGATTTATTGTTTTAGTATATTAAGAAATGTTAAATTAAGATTATTAAAAAGTGAAATTAAGCAAGAACAAAAGAGAAACTAAGTTATAACATTTTACTCAGTATACATATTTTTTTTGTACTCTGTATACATATTTGTACTCTGTATAGTGCTATAATGTTGCTGAAAATTGCAGAAATGATAGTAAAGTCCTACAGTGATTTGGTTCTTAGCTTATGTGTAACTGTGTAAGAACATTCCAATCGCATGTTGTTCCTGACAGTAATTGCCTTTAAGTCAAATTACTTCCCAAACCCAGGAGTTTTAAAGGTCTGTAAGTTTACTATGTTCCTTGATTGTTCTAGGCTGAAGTAGTGGTTTCACAATAAGGTTTTATCGCTTCAAAAGTTTGACACCACACTCCTTTCAACAGTGTCATCTTAAGTCCTGCCTGTTTTCAGAATGCTCTGAAAGATTAGTATATCCATGCAAGATCATCTTATCCCACTGCTCAATATTTAACAGCTAGAGAGCAAAATTAATTTTTACTAATACATTTTATTCTACTTTTAAAATCACTCTCCTGAATTTTTTTTTTTTTTTTAAATGTGATGTTGCAAGGAGGGAGCAATATCTATATAGAGGTTATTTTGTGAAAGTTGGGGGATTATGTTAATTTTCTTAAATTTAGGTTTAGAAGTAGAAATTTAATAGTTCCTATATAAACTAAAGCTAACAGAAACTTGGGGTTTAACTGTTAGAATCGGAAGAGAGTATCATTCAAAATACATTGAAGGTAGTCTAGAAAGACCTTGTAGCCTGTTATGGATAATTGCATAAGTGCAAGGAGGATGTGTGTGGGGCCTCTGCAAGTTTGCATCTTCATGGTGTTCTGTGGTACCATCTTCATCCTGACAATATGCTGTTTATCAAGTTATATACAGTTAGGTAGTTTTTAACAACCTAATGATTGACCAGCAAAGTTTCCTTTTAGACTGTGAGAAAAGAACTTACTATTTTTATTTAGAACGAGGGGATCTCAAATTTATACCTGGAGGCCACCAAATGTATTATTTGCTATCGACTATTCTCTGGGCATACCTAACCTTAATACAGGCGGTATGCCAGAGTAGTATGATACCACCATTGCGATATAGTTCGCACTTTTTCCTGTTAACAGAGTTTATAAAAGGTACGTTTCAGACATAATCGTTAAAATAATGATTTAACTGATAAAGGTGTAGACATGTGGATACAGCATGCGAGAGAGAATTCAACATAAAACGAACTGACCATTCACAAGGCTTAGTTTCCTTGGTGGGAGTATCTGGATTCCAATGTGGATGTGGAATTTTGGTAACCCCTCAAACATCAACCACTTTTAGCTAAATAAGGTATTGGCAACAAGAGATAGAACAGGTGTTTCTCCTGATGGGTAATGGTTTACCACGAGAAGAGGCAGTGTTTACTAGAGACAAATGGGGAGAAATATGCATCTGCAGCTAACAATACAAAGGAAATTTTCAACACTACCTATTTATCACTGGAATATTAATTGCTGTACAATCTAACATGTTTAAATGTTGATTATCTTGTTGGTTATTTTCCAAGTTATGAACTTGCAACAAAGCCAAAAGATCCTTCACGCTTTCATTTAATTTTTTAACCCTCCATAGGGTTTCATTCATCTGACAGATTAGTGTATGCAATTTTTGAGTGTAGGTATAGAAACTTAACTTTCACTTATATTTGAATAATTATGCCTTCAGATAATATTTAAATATTTCTTTGCAGTTTTCTGTATTCTAAAAAGAACTAACTGCCACCGCCGCTGTCAAAAGCTTGTCACGCTATCTCCTCCGAAACCGCTGGGGGTATCATTTACAAATTTTGACAACCGAATTGTGCCAAAAATAATTTCTCGAAATTCACTTAATTTCATAAAATAAGTCCACATAATCATAAAAATCAAAATAATAAAGTTATTCATGAGCCAGGTTGAGGCACTGTAAAAGCTGAATCATAACATTTTTTGCATATCATCTTGGCATGCTCCAAACAAAATACTTAATTACATTTCAGGCATTTATACTTTGAATAGTGAATTTTCTTTCTTTTGACGACATTTGTAACACCTTCCTCTGTCTGCCGTGGCATGCAGATGCAGGCACCTCCTGATGTTAGGTAGGCTGGAACTCGCTTAGTTCATTTTGTAATTGAATAGGCATTTTCCTTGTTTGAATTTTCCTCCTTTGGAGTTGTTCCGTCACAACTTGTTGCATTGAGCTTTCAAAAAACCTTGCTTTCTGTTGGAGATTGAGTCGGGTTTGTTATTGAAGACATATCACTTCTGCATTAATACCTGCAACATTTGGTAGTGCTAAAAAATTGAATATTTTGTGGCGCTATAATCTCAATTATTTGTGGTTTTGTATGACTGCATCAACTTGGTCATTGTGTATGCTTGAAATTGCAAGCATATTTTCCCCTTTTTCGGCACAAGTGGGCAGTTCTTTATAAAACCAAAATGATTATTATTTACAGCCCTAGATTTTGTGTTCACATATTCAGGAGGGACCTGGGTGTTTTTTTTTTTTTTTTTCCGAACAAGGTTCCCAACAATAACAACTTTTACCTACATAAAATTCTTGACCACCCGTTTAGTCTTCATCAGAGCTCTCACCATCTTGGTCAGTATCAGAATAGTTCCGTTTCTTCTACATTTTCGGTTATTAGTGTTGGCCTTGTCATCTCCACTGTCCTCATTAGCCACTATTTCGTCTTCATCCCACAAAATACATTTCAATCAAGTTTGCAGGATTCCGTAGGTCAAACTTTTGAGGAGGAGGTTCTCTTGATGTCAAAGCCATTGGGGGAGTAGATTGCTTTGATAAAGAAGCCATTCCTTTCTGAAAAATTTAAAAACTAATCCTATTACACGATCGGGTGCAAACTTGACTTCATCTCATTTGAAGTCAAGTTTGCACCCGATCGTGTAATGTGCTTTATTGAAAAATGGGCAATTTTTAATAAAGTGTTGAAAAAACTAAATGCATGTGGTTTAGTTGTGCCCGACGGAATGTTAAACTGTGCAAAACTGTCTTAACAAAAACCAGATTATGAGAAGATATTTCACAAAGGATGAAATTAGAGTTTGATGAAATATTCCCCTGGTTAAATTATGAAAAATGGGCAATTTTTAATAAAGTGTTGAAAAAACTAAATGCATGTGGTTTTTCATTGGAAGAGGTCATTAGTGTAGTCATCATAACACTTTTTATGGCATGACCGGCTTAAACCAATTTGACCTATTATATTAGGATTTATTTTTTTTTTAATGTCTAAAGGAAACTTGCATAAACAGATGTAAAAATTATTCAGAATAACAACTAAACGAAGTGTGTAAAACATGCATATGTATATCTCAATATGCTGGTTGAAGAAGTGAAAGCATTCTTCCATCTTAATATTTCTGAAACCCATAAAAATTCCTCTACAAATGATATAGCTGCTGGCTTTCCGAATAGGGACTGGGAGCAGAAGTGTTTCCAGATCAAAATTAATTAAAACAAACCCAAGACCAACAATAACGCAGTAGAGGCTAACAGTCTTGCAATACTTTCTATAAAGCATGAGGATATTAAAATTTGATCAAATCATAAATGATTTTACTGATAAAAAAAAATCTAGAAATATTTATTTCTAGAAATTTTTGTTCTGTAAATTAGATCTGGCTTAATTACTCTTTCTATAACTTAGTCTTATATAATTGTTTTGTTTAATCCCTCATTTCTAGAACTGACCACTTATATCCCAAATAAACACAAAATTCTTTGAAAAATAGGATATATAAGAAATGCCTTGCATAAATCCCTAAACTGAATTTTCTGAAACTGATAATAATCTGTACAATACATGCAATGATAAAAAATCTATAATTGAAAACTTCAGTAGTATCATTTATTTATGCTGTCATCGGTTTCTGAAAACCCATTTGTTTTATATTTGCATCAATTGTTAATATAACTGGCCTCACTTATTATTTTAAATGAAAACAAAATTACCGAAACAGATCTCATCTCCTATAGCGAAAGAAAAAACTAACAATTTCAAATACCCAGAAATCTGCATCTATAATAATAAATTTTTGTATGATCCCATATTTATAAAAGTAAACAGGACTTAAAATTTTATTGAGGATTTCTGAAACTTCCTCACATTACTTCGGGAAATAGTAAGTAGAACGATGCATGGTTAAAAGTTTCAAATACATTGATTACATAAAAATAGAAATCAAAACATGATTGTTTTCTTAAAGCCAAAATATTTAAAACCTAAATAATTTTCTTAATGCCTAAAGAGAGAAATATTTCTAGTATGTAATGCTGATGAGCTGTTGATTATTTAGTATTAAGATAATTAGTTCAAACTGTGTGAAAACAAAACTGTCTCTCCCTTTGCTGGAAAGCAACCGATGGAATCCTCAACAGGTGATAAAAGGCCAAGTATGGCAATCCGCATTTTGTAGCGTCGGGGAGTTATTTCCGTTCCAGGTGTAAATTGGCCGTTGTAGCATAAATAGTACTGTCAGCTTAGGCTTTCCCCCGAGTATAGAGCCTGTACTGTTCATATCTTGAGAACAGTTAGAAACTAACATTTATTAGCAGCTTCATTCTTTGTAAAATATGTTTGATATGACAAAAAAGGAGTTAAAGGCCTTTGAAATTGGGAGTTTCCAAGAAGTTTGCAGTTAAATATGGAAATAAATATTGTTTTAGTTCTATTTTCCCCTCCTGGCAAAGGTTGATGGGATGAAAATTTTGCATTGTGCATGTAACATGGACTGACAAATCTAGTCTACGGCTGCAAAGAACTGCTCCTGTGGTGAAGAATCTTGACTCATCTTGAAGAGAGTTAATACTTTTTCGGGTTATTGATTTTTTTTAATTACGAGATATCAAATTTCAGTGAAGATGATGTACCAGTTGACATCTTTGATCATTAATTTCCATTTTAATATTTGAAAATTTTCAATACTGAATTTCTTAGCTTTAAAATTATTGATGCATAGGGTTATAATATAATTGCTCTTTGGAAAAAAAGCTTAATTACCAATAATGGAATAAATGCACACTGCATTTATTCGAGTGTCAGCATCATTTAACCCTTCAGCAGGAGTGCCTGTGTACAAAGTGCAACATTTTCATAATTTTCAATGGTTTCTTTTTACATGTAAGGTTTGAATGTTCTAAGCAGTTTCTATTTATAGCCATACCCTTTCAAATGCAGGTTTGATTTTCTGACCCTTGTATTCTTTTTCCATTCATTAGTAGCCATGATTTAACGGAAATAAAGAAATGATTTTACTGGATTACAATGCGCCAAAAGCAGGAGTTGATGTAGTCGATCAAATGTTCAGCTATTAAACAGTACCCGCATATCATGATGATGGACAATCTCATTGTGTTTTAGGTTTTTGGACATAATAGGAATTCATTTGCAAGTTGTCCTTGGATGCATTAAACCAGACAGTTTTGAAAGGCAGATTGTATCTGTATTCGTTGGCCTTTAATTAAAATATATCTCAGTATTATCAACATTTTATATCTTGTCATAAAATGCAGAATTGTTTTCAGTTTGAAAAAAAAGTTTATTATGTAAGGAATAATCCAGGATGAAAGTGACGTTGCACTTTGTGCCACACATGCCTGCTGGTGTTCCAAAAATTGGTGCACCTGCTGAAGGGTCAAAGGTCTGTATTCAAATGTAGGCACTAAATATACATTTGCGGATCAGTAATTATAGGAAAATTAACCCTAGCTTAAACATGGAGATTGAAAATCAAGTCAACTGATGAGACTTAAATCAGCTCTGAACAAAATATTGTCATTTAGAGAAATTTCACTGTACTTGTAAGTGATTGGATGCTTGAAGACTGATTTATTATTAATACATCCTTAGCATTTTAAAACTTACTAAACACCAAATACACTAGATATAATTAGATTGATAAATGGAAAATTAAATTTAAATAAATTGTCCCCTTTTTTTCACCGAAGTTGATAATTAATAACAATATATATATATTTCCAATTAGTTTTTAAGAGATTCAAATCTCTGAACTGTTGAGACTGTTTTTGGATATACTGTGTTTTCGCAATTATGGAATCTAACTCTTTCTTAAATATATCCAGTTCAAGAACCTCTAGTTGTCAGTACTCTGAAACGATGGTGATACTCTCCATATTCTCTTGTATATTGATTTATTGCAATAAAAGCAATTCTAGTATTTTTTGCCTAAATTCTGTTACAGACATAGAGGTATTCCCATTAAAGGGTAAGTGCTAAAATTTCCAAAGAGCATTTTTTCACTGGTACAAGGATTTTTCTAAGGCTAATGTTGTGGAAAAGGGAGATACCATAAAATTTTGAGTATAGTATGCATTTTTTTTTTTTTTCTTTTCACATTTTTGTTCGTAAAAATGAGGGTGCATATTATATTCATGTACACAAAAAAGTAATTTTAAACATTGAATAAATGAGCTGTATTCTAGTGAAAGTGATTAAGACATAATTTTGCAGTATTGTTTGTTTTGAATTAAAAATTTAAATTTCTACTGAATTTGACATCTTTGTTTATCACAAATTTTATTTGTTAAATATATGTGCAATTTTTAAATAAAATATTGAAAAGTTATGGGTGTGTACAGTACCCAGGATTTAATCTTGGAGGGGGCCAGGGTAATACAAATTCAATATTCATAACGCAATTTATATTTCTTTGGGGGGGGGGGGCAATTATATTTATTCAAAAGTGGTAAAAGTATTTTTTTTTTCTCTTTAAAACTAAAAAGGTTAGGCTTTAACATGAATGTTTTTGTTTAAACATAAACATAATTTTAGACATTTCAGTACATGTTAGAAATCAGCACATGATTTCTAAGATTACTAATGCACTAGATTAAATCGGTACATCTAATCACTCTAGTCAAACGGCTTGAAAAATTCATTAGATTGGTAAATTATGCATTCACTGAATTTAATATTATTGGGGCTTTTTGTTATACATGTCTATTGACATATTTCCTTGCGACTTTCATCATTGCTATTCTTTATCGTTTTCCGTACTCAAATAAAATTATATCATCAGTAAGCATCTTTTAATCTATGATCTGGACAGTCAGTCAATGCAAGAAGTCTGACGTACAAATTTCCTTGAAAAAATTTTAAATATCAACTATAATAAGTAATGATCATGATTTTTAATACCAACATATTTCACCTACAGCAAAACATATTTCTTCCGACATAATATATATATATATATCGAGAGAGTTTTAAGTGTTTTAAACTTTTCGTAACCGCTGCAACTTTCAAATATGTATACTTTCTTTTTCCTGTGCCAAGCGGAAACCTGCAGATTGTATGTTTTCATTGAGGGACCTACTTTTTTACAGACATTCTTGGAAGTTGAATAGAGCCATAAAACCCATCTCCAAAAATGCCTTACTGCCCTGTACGACCATTATTTAAATTGATTAGAAACATATACAGGGGAATCTCGATCTATTGTTTTTTTTAAGGGAACGACTGAACTGATCTATAAATGCGGGAACATAACAAACCAATATAATCGTCGGGACTGGATGAAATAAACGACTCATACGGGAAAAGGATGATTCAGGGAACGATCGAGATTCCACTGTACATAGTTGTATTACGAGAAAATTGTAGCGTTTGTTTTTTCGTAGTTAGAGGTAGAGCTGAGAAACTAAACTATGTATGTCTAACATTGATAATTGAAAACCCTCTAAAAGTTTCGTTTTAAAGAGAAAGTTTTTTTTGGATGGATTTGAATCCAATTTGCAACAAAACCGATCGACTTGGCAGTTTCCTAAGTATACACCGAATCGTTATTAGAGTCATTCGAATAAATTTATCTTTAAATATCTCTGATTAAAATGTTACAATTCTTCTCGTATATCTTAAAGTAACATTTTCATTAAAACGCATTTACTTTCTTCTTTCATCGGTTCCGCAAGTTCGTGAGAATAATGAGTTTGAGCTATTGTTTATGGATATATAAACTATAATTTATATTATTTTTAAATTTTTATTCATGACAACATATTTTTAATCTTTATTCGTCATTTAAAACAGTAGATAATTCAGTGCTTTTTCATTTGTCAAGGTAGTAAGAAAAAAAATTGCGGATTAATAGGAAAAAAATTTAATCACCAAATTGCTACACTTTTTAGAGCGGGGGAGGCCTCCCTGATCCCGGTATTCTGAATAACGAAACGAAAACATTAAAAGGATTATATAACTATTTTATATAGCAAATCCTCAACCGAAATGTTTGATCAAAGTTGTAAATTCAAAATTTTCATAGATTATTTAAGTACAGAATAATTTAAAACATGTCGCATATATCGCGATCTCCATTTTGTTTGTGACCTGATAGTTGAAAAATAAATTTAAATTTTTCCCAACTCTTAATATTGCAAGACTTTTAGGTGAATGACTGCGTCTTTCCAGAAGAAACGCCGTACGAATGTCGAAATCCCATGAAATCAATTTTTTTCCTCTTCCGCTGTTTGTTCTCTCGCTCGCGTTGCTTCTAGAATATTCTACGCGTGGTGACATCACTGCAGCGTCACTGATGACGCGGAAGATTGCCTCTTTCGAACGTTGTAACTGAATCAGTTGTATTTAGCTTTTTGTGTGCTGGTTGGGATCATAAATCTCTCGGAGCAATTTTTTTAATATTCAGTGCGTGAGTCATTTAGAGTAAACTTAATTGTCTAAAATATTAATTTAACAATCTAACTTGTTTTAGATCGCGTAGTTTAAAAATAATCGTTATATGAAGTTTTGGTCAAATGGTAAAATTTTAAATGCATCAATTTGTTTTCAGTTTGATCAGCTTCAGTTGCATGGCAACAAACGTAATAAAGTAAATCAAATATTGTAATTTAAATAATAATTTGTTATCTTGATTATAATTACTGATAAATGTATTCTGTTCGGAGATGAACAACCTGAATCAAATGGTTTCCCTTCTCTCTCTCTCTCTCTCCCGAATATTGTAATTTAAATAATTTGTTATCTTGATTATAATTACTGATAAATGTATTGTGTTCGGAGATGAACAATCTGAATCAAATGGTTTCCTTTCTCTCTCTCTCTTTTCCAGAACATTATGAATAAGTCGAATTATTTTATAAATAATAGTTTCGTGACATAGAGCGTTTTAAATGTGAAGCGTAAGATATTATTTCAAGTTTACATCTTAATATATTATTAGATTTTTAAACTTACTAAAATATAGTACTAAACATATTTTATAAAAATAAGAAAAACTCTCTACACACATCTATACTTTAGAACTAAACCGGAAAAAAATATTTAAAAAAATTAAGTTCGAGTGTAAATTAATTTTGATATAAGAGCAATTCACAAAAAAAAATCAATTTCATTTGATAAATTCGGATATAGCAGAGCACACATGAGACAAAATAAATAATTAAATCTATATATATATATATATATATATATATATATATATATATATATATATATATATATATATATATATATATATATATATATATATATATATATAAGAGCTTGTCTGTTTGTTTGTCCGCTATAGAATCATAGACTGTTTCACCCATCGGGACCAAATTCGGCACAGTTAATGTTTAGGACCCGAGAAACTTAAATCAGGAAAAACGAAATTTGGGGCTCAATTAGTTTTTTTTTAAATTAATTTTTTAATGATTTTTGTGTCCCTAAGCGCACCTCTTAAATGTGGATACAGCCCCTTACCACAACCAGTCTAATTCGATACGCGGGGGAAAAGAGGTTTGTTCTGAGGGGTGGTTTAAGAGTTGGTCTGGGGGTGACGGGGGGGGGAGGGCCAGTATTTTTTTGATGGAATGCATGAAAAATTTTATATCTATATATCTACCCGGGCAACGCCGGGCAATAATGCTAGTATATATATATATATATATATATATATATATATATATATATATATATCATCGAATAAATAAATAAGTTTAATAGATTTATACAAACAAAAAAGCTAAAATTTGCTGGAAGTCGCTTCAGACAAGATGCGTCAGCTCATGAAATTCATTAATCATTTTCTCCCCAGTAATTAAGTTTAATCTTGGTAAGAACACCAAAATTTAGATAATGTTAAATCGGCGCGTTCGGATCATATTTATTCGAATGACAAGGACGAAGGATAACGGTTTAATAAAATGTTAAAGGACTAAATAATTCGTTTTCATGGAACATCGATCTCAAAAATCCCCAAAATTGTCTTCTTTACTAATAGAAGAAAAAAAAGGTACATTAAGCACTATCTTTGGCATCTAAAAAAGTATTTGCCATTCTGTTGTCGGATGAAAAATGTTTGCGACATAACTGATCGATTTTCAGAGCTACGTTTAAAACTTTTATATGTATATGATATAGCCAGCTGGTGTTGTCACTTTACCCAACTTTAACTAGAATGCAACGTGTGACGGAGTAGAAATGTACGGTTTTACATTGATTTTTTGAGGAAAATATTAAGCCATTATAGATTTTTTTAAAAAATCAGAGCGTCTTGTTTGAGCATATTGTTTTTCTCCCGATTATGATAAAAATTCTGGTCGGATTCAACTCTTCCTGCAGATGTAGTCATAATTCTACAGGGTACGTTGTGTCTACTACAGGTATAAACATCTTATGGAGATTATCGAACAAAAGAGCATTGTGGTGAGTTCATTCACTGATGTCGGGGAGTTGTGGCCTTAGTTCAAAGTCATCTTTCCAATTCATTTATATACTGTTCTTTTGAGGATTAAAGATCGGGACTCAGAGGTAACCGTCACTATTCGTTCCTCAAATGAGTCTTTCAGGACGTTATTTCACTGGAAGAAGAAAAAGGAAAAACCATAATGGAACCGCAACCATAGCGCTGGAAGCATCGAATTGTTTAAAATATCAATATAAGGTTAATTTTTAAGATTTCATGTAACTGTTACTAAGGGGGCCCCGCTTAGATCTTCAAAAGCATACCTAATAAACCTATGTCACCAATCTTCATACTTTCCAATTTTCAATGCATTTGCCGGTAAAGGCCCGACATATCAACTAAGGCCTTCCGGGATTGAATCCCTGCCGGTGAATAGATTGCCACCTTAAATTGGAACTAGCACCCCCCCAGGGGAGACATCTGTTGAGCTCGTACCTTCTCCCACCCTCTCTGACCTCATAGGACTTTCCGGTCTACAAATTTAACGTGCCCATATCCAGCCTAGACACGAAGGTATTTAATGACATCGTCGGGATTCGAATTAGGGATGCGACATCGATGTCGATGTTTTCAAAACATCGATGTTTTGATAAAAACATCGATTTATTGAAGCCGATGTTTTGTGCTCGATGGTTTACGTTGTCTCGATGTTTTTTTTTAATGAAAAAGTACCGTAATAAAAAAAAAAATTACCACGTAGCATTATTTTCACACTCAGTAAATGTAAGTCTGAATTCTGAAAAGGACGAATACAAAAGGGGGAATGATTCCTTAGCAAACAGACAAATTGCAATTAACAACCAATGAACCAATCAGAGCGCTTGGAATGTTCCTGACACTCCAGAACCTTCCATGGGGTTTTATTTTACAAATAGTATATACAGGAGATCAGCCATTTAAGTTTTTGTTTTGTTCTGGTTTTATATAAGTTGACGTTAATATTATTAGTAAGATGCCTACCAAAAGTACCGTTTGGAAATATTTTTACAAAACCACTGACAAATTGGCGAAATGAAATATTTGCCTTAAGTCACTCAAAACTTCTGTCAATACCACGAATTTATCTGGACATTTGGAGGCAAAACATGGCGGTATTTACAACGAGAATTTTGAGTCATCAAAGTAGCCGAAAGCAAAAGCAACCAAGTTTTTGTCATTTGTGTCTGCCCAATCAGACAGTAAAATTAAATCATCCCCTCCCCCCACGACTAACGGAAGTAACATTAATGTTAGAGGTTACTAAACCAGTTTTAAAAAATGGATGTTCTAAAACATCGATGGTTTTTGGGCGATGTTTTATTAGCATCGATGTTTTAATATTGAATATCGATGTTTCAAAACATCGATGTTTTGGTATCGATGTCGCATCACTAATTCGAATCGAACCGAGCACCCCCAGTCCGAACCCGAAAGCGGTACCACTTGTCTACTTCGTGCCCCATAGTTAGCACAATACTGTCGCGTTCGTAAGGAGAATCTCTGGGAAATTGAGCGATCAGACGATCTTGAAGGTTGCTTCTTGAGTAGGCCATTATCAAAATCAGGGGTCGGGTACAGTAACTAAGCAATTGGGGCGTAGTCATTAGGTGTATTAAAATTGCTCTAAATAGGCTATAAAAATTCTAAAAAATTCTCATCATGTATTTAACGACGTTTAAACTCGAACATCAAAGTGTTCACTTTTTTTCCTCATGGTAAGACAACGGAGTTAAACAAATTCCCGAAAAAATTATAATAATTCTTGTGCTTTATTGTAGCTATAATCGTTTTTAATATCATTTCAGTCAAATTTCGGGTATATGAGATTTGCAGTTCTTAGGTTTTATACTTTTATCAAAGGAAAAGTGAGTTTGGTGAGCAATTTTTATTGCAATATAAGAAGATAAGTGCGGTCATTTACATCAGTAATGGCTAACTCAAAACAATCCGGGAGCCACTCGAGAAAAATATAAATGACGACTTGCCAAGTGTAATTTTGAAGCGAATTTTGATGTCTGATGTGCGAAAGGTGAAATTGCTATCACTAAATATCAGGTTTAATACTGCACTAAATACCTTAAAATAATATTAAATATTTAAATTTAAATTTTTTAAAACACATTTAAATAGAGAGTCCTCAAAAAAAGACTGCATTTATAATAAAGGAAAAATTGTATTCTTGATAAAACTGTTTACATAGCGAAAAATTAATTTCGCTGATATCAAACTGTACATATGTTTCACAAAAAAAATGCGAAAAATTCAAAACGCAAATTTGTAAAATTAAATATTTTTGAAATTAACAATTTCAAAGTATCAGTTTTGAAACGTACTTTTTCTAGATCCTTTATATATTTCTTAACAAAACGAAATCAAGTCTGATTCGCAAAAATAAATTTATATTACAAAACAAAACATAAAATCGTTTTTTTTTTTTTTTTTTTTAATTTTTTTTTAAAAATAATCAAGAAGCAGAAAAAAAAATCTATTGAGATGCTTGCGGATGGGCACTTGATGTAGCAGTGAAATCAACGTAGATTTCACATTATGAACGAATTTCACAACACGAAGGGGGTGAGATAAATTTTTAAATGCAAGCCTATTTCTTGCGTTGGAGTTAAAGGTTACACGTTGGAAAAAGGCATTTTGCCCGCATAAATGCTGTCGAACATAAAACAAGTGAGTGAAATATATCGTATCATAACAATATATTTTTTTCAATTGCTTTAGTGCGGTGGGCCGGTTGAAAAGTCCTGCATGGCCGGATTTACATAATTAAATTATATTAACATAACACACTGGTTTTTCGTATGTAAGTTTAGCGTTAGTTCAATCGTCGCTAGTTGGACCTACCTATTTATTAGTCACTCTCGTTTTCCTTTTCGAATGATTTATTTATTTACAGTGCATCTGGTGTAATGACTCATGGACGATAAGCTGCATACAACTGGTTTGTTGCGGAGATAAAACACGCGATTAAAACCACGTGGATTCATTTGGAACCACTTAAATTCGCAGTAAGCTCGATTCTTCTTATGCTATTTTCATACAGATGTATAAATACATTTCATGCTTCTATCTGAGCTTATGTTATATCGTTTATGAGCTAATTTCGGACTTCAAAAGAGTGTTTGTATACTTTTGATTATATTGTGTTAGATGATTGAGTAGGCCGGTCACATTAGCACCGTATTGAAACAGGCGCCAAAATTAGACTTAATAACAATACGAAATTTTTAACGAATAAAGAAAAAATATTTTTTGTTTAATCAAGTAAATGAATAAATTCATAAAAATATGCAAATATAAGCGAATATTTAGACCATTTTTTAACTCCTGAATTTGAAATTATGAGAATTAAATTTTGAATGCCTATTTCTAAACGTTGTTGTAGCTCTACGAATTCTACTAAGTCTAGCTTTTACTATAGCAGTAGCCGAGCGCAGTTTTTCTAAACTGAAAATATTTAAGAATTATGTATTAACAACAACTCAAGGGCAATTGAACGATCCAGCAATAATTTCTACAAAAAAAGGAAGTATGAAAAACAATCAATTGTAGAGATGGCATCAAGCAATTTGCTGCTAATAAAGGCTCAAAGAATGATTTAGAAATTATTTTTATTACATAACAAATTATATTCAAATTTATTTACTTTTTTAAAGTTCTCTCCTTCTTCTTCAATGGCTCTACACCTCTGGGTGGGCCCTGACCTTCTCTAGAAGTTTTCTCCAGGCACCTCTACTTTTGGCAACTGCTTTCCAGTTTTTGACTCTTTTTCAACACAATCAATCCATCTTAGCGGGGGTCTGCCCCGAGGTCTATTTCCCATGGGCTTTGCCAGAAAGATTTTCTTACAGCAGCGATCTTCATGCCTTCTAGCCAGATGACCAGCTCAATTAAGTCTCTGTAATTTGATGAATTTTACTACATCAGGTTGTTTATAAATCTTATAGAGTTCTAGATTAGGTCTTTTTCTCCATGATCCATTAACTTGGACCCCACCGAGTATGCAACGCAAACACGTTCTTTCAAAAATCCCCAAAGCTTCCTCATCGCGTAAAGTCAATGCCCAGGGCTCTGATGCATATTTTTTCAAAAATTTCCGACATTCTATTAAGTAGACTTGCTAAAACAGATACATTCATTACTTCCCTCCAAAAATTTATAAAGGGGCCGTTTTTAAAACTTGCCGTAGGCTCCATAATTGTTCGGCCCGACTCTGGATTGAGTAGTTAGTAATTGGGACGTGAGTAATTATTAAAATTCTAGAGTCTCCCCCCCCCCCCTCCTTTAAGTGAGGTGGCCTATTCGCAATTTTCTCCACTGTTAATAGATACGGTATACTTTCTGTCCCAAGTTTTACAGTAGAATGTATTCTTCTAATGTGTGCTGTCTCGCTTACAGGCAACCATGGCAAGCCTGTTTTCCGCATATCACTTTTATACTGCACAAATAGCCATCCAAATTCAAGGATGCTGTTCTCTCTTTCTTCTTCTCGAAAGGAAATATATTGAATATATACAGCCTCGATGAAGAAGTAATTAAAAAAATTTCCGGTAGGCTCTTCTAACGAAACTACCGCGGGTTATTAATGTAGTATTACTTATCGTTGCTTACCTCTTTTGCATGTATATATATATATATATATATATATATATATATACAGTAACCACCGCTTATAGTGATCAGTGGTTATAAGAATCAACCGTTTATAAGAATCAATATCGCAAAAACAAAAACAAATGTATTATTTCCATGTTAAAATTTCCGCTTTAAAGAATCAATCCACCGGTTATAAGAATCAGTTTGCAATCTTCGCCTTCCTTTCATTTTTCCAAAAAGTGCCACTTGAACTCTCAAAAGGTACGAAATTCTTTCTTAAGTTTTTGAAAACAAAGATTGATAAAACTTTGGGGTGGAAAACAGTCGTAAAATACATTCTTTTAGACATAACATAAGAGTTTCTTCTTATACGTTTTTGCTAAACACTGTCTTATTAGCTTTACCCAGGGGCATCTAACCCGCCCGGGTCCGATTTCACTTTTCTCCAGACGGGCACTCCTTTTTTCCCACCACTTACTTCCTGGTTGCGGATTTCTGGACCCTGAAACACATAAATCTTCCGCGAAGTGTCCACCATCACTTACGCAAACGGGACAGTGGATTCAGCACTTCAAACCGTGAAACGTAAACGGATCCATTTTGCTGAATCAGATGAACCAGATGCTGAATCAAACGTTTCACGGTTTGATTCAGAATCAAACCGTGAAACGTAAGCTATAAAGTGAATCTTCGTCTGAGACTGTAATAAGCATACGTCGCTAGTATTCACTTTAGTTTTCTAACAAAATTGTCAGTTAGTGTTAGAACTTTTTGATAGTCGAATTCAAATATGATAAAAACAAGGAAAACTCTTAGTTTTTCTGAAAAACAGAACTTGTTAATTAGATATGATGATCTCCCAAAGTGTAGTCAAAGAGAAGCTGCCTCTTGTTGATTTTATAATCATGTGTTGTTACTTATAGGTCTAGAAATTGAGTTATAGTATTTGTTTAGAAATTGAGCATTTTTAAAATTATAAAAAATAATTTTAATAAATGATAAATAACGTAAATTAAAGAGTATTTAATGGTAAATTATGTATATATGTGCCTGTGTGTTTATATATATGTACAAGTATATATTTGTGTATGTGTGCCTGTCCAAAGAGAAGTTTCGGTTATAAGAATCAACCGCTTATAAGAATCAAAAACAGTAATAACAAACGTGATTCTTATAAGCGGAAATCACTGTATATATATGTGTGTGTGTGTGTGTTAGTTATGTATATATGTATCTATATACACCTAGTTCTGTTTTTGCACGAACCTTTTTTACATGAATTCAAAAAAATATTTCATTCTCTTTTTTTGCGAGTCATTTTGATTTAACACGAACGGTCCAATTCAATTTCACAACTTTTACTTTTTTTTTTGGGGGGGGGGGGGGGGTCGTCTAAATTCTAAGAAAACAAAATTTTATTTGTGGCGTATTATTTTTGACGATAGTGTATCCAGTTCTGTTTTGGTTCAAAAATTCAGTCCGCAAAAACATTTTCTTCTTTTACTTTTATTCTATGAAAAATGTAGAAAATGATCATTTTCTAAATGCAGATTTAAATAAAAAAAAAGGTCTGGAACTGGCCAAAAAATTGTTTAATCATTTTGTCAAACATGACCCTAATGAGAAACGACGCTGGGAAGTTTCAACGTGAACTGAAGATGTTGACAACCTCTTACAGAGAATTATTTATATAACGGCCTAACCAAAACACGAACACAACGGTTAATAACTGAATTCGTTCGTAAAACCGGTGAATCATCAGCACCAGAGGAGACTCGTGCTGATTTTGCTCAAGCGATCACAGAAAGAATTTCATTAATAGAGGAAGAAGACGATGTCCACACTACATTTCTAGTGATAGCAGTGATATTCTAGTCCTACGCAAACGTATGCGCCGTTTATTGTTAGAAAGTGAAAATGAATAAATAAAAAAAATGTGTAAAAGATTTTTTTTGTTGTTGTTCATGACGGATTATTTAAATTTTCATTACATATTACTACTCGTGTATTTTGTTGAAATAAAATAATAAGCTTAAAGCGAATATGTTCATATGGTTTTCTAAAATTATTTTTACTGATTTTTTAGACCCGGAACCAATCTTCTTTTCTTCCATAGATACGTCTTTTTTTACACGGGTTTTTTTACACGTATTCTTCAAGAACGTATCTATCGTGTAAAAATAGAATTAGGTGTATATGTACGTATGTCTATATATACATATATGCAAGCCAAAATTTTGACGCAATTTGATAATTTTCTGTTTAACTGTTTACTGCTTGTCCAAGCGATACAGACTGGGTTTGGCGCGCTGCTAATATTATAACCGAGATACGGACGGTCGGTTTTAGCGTTTGAAATTTCGCTTTTCGGAGGACCGTTATGGAGGCACGTAATCCTACGTTAAAACAACGCAGTAAATACATAATGTGTTACATATATAATTATTTGATTGAGAACTTTAATGACATTATCTAGAGCAGGCTGGACAACTCGAAATGTGTTGAGGGCCGTATTAATTTATGGAAAGGTACCAAGGGCAGAAAAAAATGGAATAGATGGAAAAGCGAAAAATATTGTATCTAACAAAAAATAAATGGCTGATTATTTCAAAAACAGAATAAATATTAATATTCATTGCTTATATATGCCTTTCGTAATATTATAAATCTGAAAATAATATTCCGTATTTTTTAAATTTATAATATGCGTCTTCACTAAAGACTTCGTGGGCTACAAGTTGAAAGCTGGCGGGCCTCACGGGGTCCGCGGGTCGTATGTTGTGCAGACTTGATCTAGAGCAATAATCCTTTATCCTTTTTTTTTTTCTTTCTATACCGGACTTGCTACTTATCTCCAAGAACTTATTAAAACTTATAATTTTGGGAGCCAGAAAAAAAAAGACTTTGAACTTTTTCAGATTTCCTGAAACACAAGGCTAACCAAAATGAGTCAAAAACTAGAATTTTCTGTCTTATACAAGTACTGCCAGTTCCCCATGCGTATCACGTGATTCGATGCTAAAAAAGGCGATAGCGGCTGCTGATTTCGTTGGTTCCTTGTTATCTCTCATACAGCTCAGCAAGACATTAGAGGTGATAATTCATTCATGTCACAAAAAAATGAAAGAAAATAACAGAGAAAGATTTATCATTGCCACATGTATTCAGCGGAACGTGGTTCTCTTTTATATCGCTTATTCATATTGATTCGTTATCTAAGCAATCTTTCGTTTCTCTCTCAAATGAAATTCCGTGATCTATGAAACAATCAACGCACTTTTTTCCCCCTCCCCCTTAATTTGAACTTTATTCTATGGCAGCAGTGTCAAGCTTTTTCTTGTGCACGAGACCAAAATATTTTTTTTTAAAAATTCAGGTAGTCTCTTTTAACGAAACTACCTCGGGTTTTTTTTTTTTTACACATTTTGGTACTTTTCTGTTTAACTGTTTACTGCTTGCCCAGGCGATACACACTGGGTTTGGCGCGGTGCCAAAATTATAACTCGCGACGACGGACGTCTGAAATTTTGCTTTACTGCGGACCTTTATGGAGGAACGTAATCCTATGTTAAAATAATATTTCTTTAGGTGCGAATTCGGCAGCTATAGTTTATTAATTCCTAAGACAAACTTTCGATAAAAGATTTTTATTAATTATAGCAAATTAGTGCAGTACTATTATTAAATAACAAAATTTGCACAGAATGATAATCAAAACAAATTAATGTCTATTATTACCTATTTGCCGGCTTATAGAATGCACTTTTTTCCATCGAAATACGCCTAAAATGTGGAGCGCGTTTTATGCGTCAGTAATGAAAATTATGAGTTGAAATTTCAGTCTGTCTAAAACTTCTGGTTTATATTAATATACATGTCTCAGAATTCTATTGCATTTTGTTTTTGTTTTTTCTGAAAAAGTGGTTTCAAATCAATCGTTTCCATAGAATTTTCTGTCCTGTAAAAAGTTGCGTGATATATTTTTTGCGTGATATATATTTTACTGAAAATGGGATAATTCCAGTAAAATCCCCCTAAAGATACAATTCATCCATCTAAAGTTACGATTCATCCAATGTGCACCGTAGTTATATTATTTCCAATTTAAAAAACTAAATTCCTTTGCTACATTTTTTATGGACATAAATAACTATAAAATTAGTACAGTAAATCACTATGGAAATTCATGAAAGCAATATACACTGCTGGCCACTGTAAATGCAACACGCTGAAGTAAACATGCAAATAACATGAAATTTACAACATGCATTAGCGGAGGTGAGATATGCAAATGATTAGAATTTCAGCGCAGACGCACATCACGCGCGACTGTGGCGCCACTTCAAAGCGCTATTTACGGCTTGGAGATTTCGACGATTTCAAGTTCGGCAATTGTGTTTTTCTTGTGGTTTTTTCAAAAGAACGATCAATTATGCCTCGTCGAAAACAGCGATCATCTTTTGATCAAGTATCCGAGTTCGACAGAGGAAGGATAGTCGCCTACCGAGATTGTGGATTATCTTTCAGGGAAATCGGTAGTCGTGTTGGACGAAACCAAACAACTGTAATGCGGATATGTGATCGTTGGATGCAGGAGGGTACGACGGACCGGCGTGTTCGATCGTATCCACCTCAGCGCACCACTTCACGTGATGACAGGCAAATTGTGCGCATGGCAGTGACGGATCGCTCAGTCACATCACGAACCATAGCACAGCACATGCAGTCTGTAACGCAGCATCCAGTGTCTGCGCGTACCATTCGACGCCGTTTACAGCAGAGTGGTCTGTCCGCAAGACGTCCATTGCTTTGTCTACCCTTGACGCAGAACCACAGACGTCTCCGCCGCCAATGGTGCGATGACAGAAGGATGTGGACGGCAGAATGGAATGAAATTGTCTTTACTGACGAGTCACGCTTCTGTCCGCAACACCACGATGGTCGCATTCGAGTCTGGAGACACCGTGAAGAGAGGATGCTGAACAGCTGCGTTATGCACCGCCACACTGGTCCTGCACCGGGTATTAATGGCATGGGGTGGTATTGGATATCACTCTCGCACACCTCTAGTACGCATTGCCGGTACTTTAAACAGCCAGCGCTACATCTCCGAGGTGCTGGAGCCAGTTGTCCTTCCTTACCTTCAGGGCTTGCCCACAGCTATATTTCAACAGGATAATGCGCGACCACACGTGGCACGCATTGTCCAACGGTTCTTCGTCAATCGCCAGATTGAATTGTTTCCCTGGCCGCCTCGCTCTCCGGATCTTTCGCCGATAGAAAAACATGTGGTCCATGGTTGCTCTACGATTGACCCAGATTCCATCCCCAGCTGCCACAGCAGATCAACTTTGGCAACGTGTGGAAGCTGCTTGGTGTGCTGTACCCCAAGAACTCATCCAAAGTCTCTTTGAATCAATGCCGAGGCGTGTGGCAGCGGTGATCTCCAACAATGGCGGCTACTCTGGCTACTGATTTTGGCAGGAACCACACTTCACAGAAGTCTATAAATTTAATCATTTGATACTTGGTCAACATGTTATCTACAAAATAAATTTTGTTGTGATACCTCTTGTCTTTCTTGGTGTTGCAATTTTGGTGGCCAGCAGTGTATAATTTATTTTTTTTTTTAAATGTGTATAAAAAAGGGTGTGCGTCTTATACGCCGATAAATACGATAATTAATGGAATTTTTGTCTATAAATACTGAATGTCAAGTATTTGATATGAGAAATGCTAGTGAGATAATAGACGTAAAATATCAAAAAAAAGGATCGATCGGTATGCTGTATCTAAACCGATTTCGCGAAGAGAGTGAAAATATTAGCGAAATAAATATCTCATTAATTTATATTTTAAACTGAATCATACATACTGTAATTACTATATGATGTAAATATTTATGTATATAAGGTTACATCATTATATTCGTTTTATATGATCTCACTTACAAAATTTTAGAAAGAAACAGAAAATCGGATATCACCCGTGAAGTTCTAGAGCGAGCAATCACATTTCAGGCACACAGCTAAGTTCGCTTGATTAGTTATATGGAACGCACCATTACATGTGCAGTCAGCGGAAATGTGTACAGTGGGGAATATTTTTTTAAAAAATAATTCAATATCGCAATCAAAATTTCATTATATTTAATTGAATAGAAATATCTTGGCCTTATTACCTACTTTTTATAAATACGGTAGGCACTTGTCCTGGCGATATTCGCCTGCACACGTCGCGATTATTGTTGTCTTTCTTATTCTGGGAGCACCCAGTGGGAGATTAAGCATGTTTTTGTTTGCGGGGCATTTGTCAATGGAGACATCCACACTTTAACCGCGAGATTGGTTGATTCCGCTCAATGGGGGCACCGTATAAGTGAAGCAACCCCCCCCCCCCTGGTGACACCTCAATTTTGACGTAGCACATACAGGGAGACATCTAGAGGGCTCGTACCTTCTCTCACCCACTGACATCATAGAAGGACTTTTCGGTGTGCGGATTTAACGTGCCCATATCCGACCTAGACACGGAGGTATTTAATGGCATTTGTCAGGATTCGAACCGAGCACCCGCAGTCCGAAGCCTAACGCGCTACCACTATGTTACCTCGGGCCGGGAGGAACATTGTTTCCCAGAAGAGGACAGGGCAGAAACGTACATGCATTACACTGGATTCAGACCCGATCCCTCGAAATAGAAATTCGTTATACTGACCACCATACAATACGAATGTTATTAGATATGAATATTTATAAATTAGTTCAAGTCATTGACTATGTACGTGTCTGCGTTTGTGTTTCAGATAAACTTCACCTTCTATGTTTTGAAAACCGTAAAGTTATGACTGGTGCGCAGAGCCGAGTCATATTACGTGCAGTCAGAAATGCCGCACTTTCAAGTCTGGTGAGAAAGTGAGATTAATAAGGTAAGATTCCCTGGGCCCGTAACTTTTAGGGGCGCTGGCTGGCCTCAATACAGGAAGACCTACAGGAGCGCGAAAAAAATTATCTTCCCGGACCCGACGTCAACTGTCATGCTTGATATTGATCTTCACGATTCATTCCTTTCACAATCCTCGGCGGCAGATAGCATTCACTGCTCCTATTTCAAACGAAGCAGATCGCGGTTCTTGCAATGAATAAAGCATTCAGGTAAACAGTTGAAGGCCTAAGGAATAGCTCTAATGAAAGCGGCGATTTTATATTTTGCTGTGATGTGTTTACACTGTAATTTTATCTTGTCAATCGCAAAATCGTTTTATGTTTCTCCCTCTTTCTCTTTCTGTCCGTAGCTCTCGTTAACTTGTTTGGCACTTCTCTAGTCTGTCTATTTTTAGTGTTTAGATACATGTATATTTTACATTTCGAAACATCGTTCGATGTCATTTGGTAAAAATTCACGGATTAATTGCTGAGCTATCTACCGACTTCCACTCCGGGACTAATTTTTGCCGGACCTCATAAATTATAAAGACATAAATTTTAGAAACTCAAAGTTTTTATTTATTATTAATAGCTGAATACCCGTGCTTCGCTACGGAGTACATTCAAATTAAATACAACGGTCAATGTATGCAATTAATGCCAAAACAAACAAACAAACAAAAAATTATAAAAAAATCATAACGGATATTTTTATAGACAAAATAATGAAGAAGAATATATTCAAATTAAATCTAATAGAACATACTAAAGAATATAGTACAGTTTGAGAAAAATTTCTTTTATTGTATTTTAATATTTTTTTTATAATGTCCAATCGTCTGCCGGATTAGAAAGAAAAACAAAATTTTTTTTTTGTCAATTTATTTCGTTGTTATGCACGTGACGCAAAATTAATTTCAAGTATCACAAAAAGAAAAGAAACCACGTGATCGGCATTTAATAAATTAAATTCTAAAAACAAATCTTTAAAAATTCACCAAAAATCAGAAAATGGAGGTAAAGATTCGAAAAAGATATCATTTCAAAGGAATTTTTATGATCTTTCTCGTCATATAAGTTTCATAATCCTCAGATTATTATTTTAAATGCAAACTTTAAAGAATGTTACAAAAACAGCTTAAAAATTTAATTTTAAAAAAATCTAAGAAGAACTTTTCAAAAATCTTTCTTAATGGACCACTATACTATAAGAAGAATCGCCATGTAAAATTTCAACCCTTTAGGTCCAGCGGTTTAGTCTGTGCGTTATCTGTCAGTCAGTTACGGAATTGTTTTATATATATACAGAAGATTAAATTTCGGAAGTTTTTAGTATAACGTGTGCTATATCGAGTACATTCCTCGTTATTTCTCACGATTTTTCACATGTTAGTGTTGCACTCTCACAGGTAATTAATTCCAAGTCAAAATGTATTTCAAATCCCCTCCGTAACTTCTTTTTAAACTTAAACGAGATACCGACATCTTGCTATATAATTAATTATAATTTTTTCATTAGTTGAAAAGACAATTTTTAATGCCATGGCACAGTAGCGTTGAAGATGCAGCCTTTGTTAGTTTAACATAGTACACACCATTCGTAAACTCCGTCGATGATAGTCCGATCACAAGCTCAGAGCCAGGCTTCGGGAACAGTCTTGGAAAGAAAGAAATACGCAGCCCGCCGTTTCTTCCAGATAATGACTTATCATTTTTTAATAAGCATGTCTTAGTCCGTACGTGGTTCCTCTCTCAACTCTGGCAGATTCCCTGGTGTCAGCTGATTTCGGAGTTGTCATTGTGTTCCTCGAATTCATCCTGAATGTGAGTCCTCAATCATCCCCACTCCCTCCCAGTTCTACGTCTGTGCCAATGATATACGCTCCCTTTACTGTAGACTAGGGGTCTTCAACCTTTCACGTTCGAGGGCCACATCAATAAATTCGTAAAGTTCCATGGGCCACACATCTGTGAAATAAGTAGCATGGGCAGAGGTGGAAAATGTATTATTTGTAAACGAGCTTCAGCCTTTGAGATGATTGCTTGATTTGCTTTTTATAGCATGAAAATGGAGGATTAATTCCTTCAAAACATGTCAGTGAAGTTTTGTGTGAATAGAGTGTTTTAAAAAGTATTTTGTACCTTTATAACTACTATTAATTAAAAAATGTTTTTATTTATTATTTTCTACAAACAACAAAAAATGGGAGTTGAATCATTGTATATTGTACTTTATATTGCATAACATAGAATGAATGCAGGACTTATATAGGACATAACAACATTTCAAAATCCAACGACAATAAAACACTTACATTATTGGAAGGACGAATGTCACCTGAATGTTAATGAGAAACTTGACATTGCTTTTGCTTAACTGAAGCTCCAATATCAGGTTGCATCTGTGTTGTTTAGATTTTCTCGCAGCCTAAGTAACGTGGGGCTATTTTTCCACGTGCATTCTTGATCTTTTTCTATCTGAGAGGATTTACCGTGATAAGGGTATTTTCAAATTTACATCAAACTTTCGTTTTGCCTGATCGAAATGTTTTGACGGGCCACTAAAATACCGTCGGCGGTCCATGGGTTGAAGACCCCTACTTTAGTTTGATAGTTTAATTCAAGGATTAACGACGTCTGAAGTGATGGGTGATGGCACTGCGCAGCAGCCGTATATTGATACTAAAAATCCACTGCCGCTGTTCAGTGCCACCCGAACAGAATCATGATTGTCGATAACCGTGCTTATCCCCTATTGCTTTAAAATACCGAATTTCTCTCACCCAAACCTTTCATCTACGTAAATTCTTTCACATACTTGTTCAAATTAATCTTATGTAAAATAAATTTCTGTGAAGGTACCATTCTTCGATCGCTGTTGTTGGATGATGGTACTCCGATAAGACGCTGGCCTTCGGTACCATAGTCTGTTAAGTTTGGATCCCATTGTATGCATGGCTGTTAATTACCGTTCTGAATCGGTAATAAATTGTAGGTCCCGTATATTTATCTCTTTTCTTGCAAAAACAACCTTAGCCCCTCAAAACTAACTAACTTCAGCTGTCGTTATCCTGCTTGTGAATTCGATGACTTAAAGTGTTAAAGCCACTAGAATCGACACTTAGACATTTACAAATGTAACTACCAGGCCCTGTTTTTCCATTAGGCCCGGGCCTAGGGGCTCCCGAATGTTGGGGGCCAACAAAAAAATTTATTTAAAAAAAAAAGAAAATTCCCAATTAAAACTCTTTTTTTACCTTTTATAATAGCAATTTTTTTTTTATTTATCCTTTCAAATTTAATTCACTGGTTCATCATATGTATAGTTACATGTATCATATACTGTTATAGGGTATATAAGGGATTGGTTTCCATTGTATTGGTGTTTTACTGATGAAATTAACATGTTGTATTGCTTTTTGTTATTTGATAATGTTCTAGGATTCTACGCTTCAAATAGCCAATTCTTGGTAAAATGGTACTTTCACAATGATTCATGATTATTTTTTTTTGTGTGTCAATTTTGGAAATGTTACGCCCACATCAGTGTTAGGGGCCCCCCATCCCGAGTAGTGCCTATAATCAAGAATTTTCTAAATCGGGTCCTGGTAACTACATAGAGTTGAAGTTAAATTATATTCTTTTTGACTGCAATATGTTGCACTTGACAAATTAAAATTGATTTCGTATAGCATTTTTTTTACAAGTTCGAGAGTTGGCGATAGAACATTTCATGAAAAATACGTCAATAGGTCCAATAAATCCCCCCCTTTCTAAACGAGCGACAACCTTAAAACGAGTTTGCTTGCTATAAATTGATATTTAAGACAAAGTACAGTTCATAAATGAAAGTAAAAAACCTGACTCTAGAGGTCAGTCAGTTCTGTCTTACAGCTAAAATCGGTGTACAAGGAAAATGTTTATAAAGGCTTTCGTTTTTTTTTTTTTTTTTTTTTTTTTTTTTTTTTTTTTTTTTTTTTTTTTTCGAATTATTCATCTCACCTTGATTGCTGTTCATGCAAGACTTAGATACGAACACAGTAGCCAAAGTATTTTTAATATTATTATGAAAATTATTATTATTCTTATTTCTTTGCTATACTGATAATATAATTAACAAATATTAAAATAAATATTATTTTATTGTTAATTATTATTTGTGCATTACCAGATTGCTTTGTACTCCAAGACTTTGATTAGTTATTGTAGATCATACAAAATATGTTCCATGTGAAAACTTCCTGTTATTAAATTCTGTTATTAAAATAACAAAATTTCTTAGCCAAATATTTCAATGCTAAATGGTATTCATCAAGAATTAATCACTGTCAAATAGCCGCCAACTTAAAAAGAACCGGAGATGGATACCGTATACCTGAATCTCTCCCAGGATATTGTTAAGCTTCAGAACTAATCATAGAAAAATGTTATTGCTCTGCATTTACCACGAAAACATGCATCTACCGTATCTCGTTTTCCTTTCTATTCTCAGAGACTGCCGGTTATCGATTGAACAACAGGATAAAGTAATCACCGAAGAAAGAAAAAAATGTTCTGTATCGATATCCAATGCAAAAAGTTTTATTTTATCAGTGACAGTAATACTGCTCAAGGTCCGAGTAAGATTAAAAAAAGAATTGTTAGCAGTACCTTGATATTATTGCATTGAAAGATTTGAAAAAAAATTTTCATTAATAAAGTTTGTAGATCAGTATATTGTGGTCTAGGTTTCGTGTGTTCGTTCTTGCGCAGAAGGGTTCGGGCTTGTTTTAAGCTTAACTCGGTCTGACAATTCGGGCTAGTACAGGGGCCGATTTTCCTTCTGTTGGGGGTGGGGCACTTTCTGCCTGGACGACTTAAATAGTAAAAAAAATCTGTATTCAATCAAGAAGTTGACTGGGGAGCGCTGCAGTCAGTTTTTACGATATAAGAGCTAATTACACCGGAACCTACAGTTTAGAGCCGTTTCACCCATACTAACAGCGGAACTCGAACTCGATACTCTGGTACGAAATACCAGTGTTCTTGCCGATCAGCCATCATTGGGCAGATTTTGTTAAACAAGCGTTTAGTATAATCGTTTGAAACTTTTCTATTGAAGAAAAAATTAGTTTTGAGGCTTTTAAAGACAATAAATATTTTGAATGTAAATTGCTAATTTAAATGATCTCAAGAGATAACATTCGCATGGAAAAAAAACTATATAAAATCCCCTTCTATTTCAACTGCAAAAGCCTTTGGCTTTTGAATTTACCTGGTATAGTCAAAATTAAACGTTGGGCATGTTCAATAATTTAAGCGAATTTTTTCATGCATTTTACTATGAAATTGCAACGACCATCTGTCTGCCAGGGATGAGGATCGAATTATCGTCTAAATACCTCGTGGCCGGTACTCTACCAACTGAACAACAACCTCGGCGACGTAAGTAAGTTTTATTCTTTAATGACGTTCCAATACGCCTCCATTTCTTTTGAAACCAACAACGTAGTGAGTTTTAGTAGGCATATTTTTATTTATTTCATTTTCAACGATTTTTATTTATTTCTATTTTTTCTACGAGAAATTTTTTGTCATACATTTGGGTTTAAAACTCAATAATCGTTTTTGTCTTCAGTCAGGCGTTAAAATAACAATCGTCTGCTATTTCGCATCTTTAGGCCTCGAGGCCAGTATTCTACTAATTTAACATCTCAGGCAGTGGCAACAGTTTTTTTTTCCAATACCTTTATCTACTAACTATTTACTTTTAAAATCAAAGAAAAAAACTCGATATTCAAAGTAATATTAACTATAATATTACAATAATAATGTAATAAAGTTATAAATATGAACATTTTCTTAACAGGTTATCGAGAGATAACTTTTGAATGGCTTTGTTCCTTCACTCGAATATTTGCGGGCAGGGCCAAGCTTTGAATTTTCAGCTCGTGCAGACCTTTATGTGAGTTACAGAGATATGTTTATTATTATCTAGTTAATGATCCTCATATATTGGTCTCACAAAGGGTTTACTTTTTGGTGTGTCCATCGGGTATATACATTATTCTGTTACGAATTGCGTTTCTAAATTTAGCATCAAATCCTGGAAGATGTGGATTAAAAGTGTACTGTAAATGAAATAAAAAATAGTTTTATATCAGCTAATAAGGTCTCTTTCTGGGTGCATATTATTTTAACCTCACATTCAGTAAATGATTTTACTTTAATAGGCACTACACACACTGACTGTATGTTCGTCTCCCTTTGAACCCTAGCTCTGCTCGAATTCATCTGACTTTACGAATTCAGTAAAACAAATCGAGGAGGCGCCTCAGACATCGCGGACCTTCAATCTCAAAGGGAAGTTATGTGAAATTTTCCTCCTTTTTTTTCTGTCTTTTCTTTTCTCTCTCTCTCTCTTTGTTGTTGTTTTGTGTGTGTGTTTGTTTGTTTGTTTGTTTTTTGTTTTCTCCCTTTGTTGCTGTTGTTGTTGTTGTAATCACAGACAGGCAAATGTTTTTTTTTTAGTTCAGTTATTTTCCATTTGAAGGTAGGCATTTAAATAAAGAGTTCGTAGTCTTAAAGTTAAAATTTTTCTGTAGCTTTTTTTTTTCGGGCCATTCACAATTATTGACGTCTTAGGCCATTCACAATTATTGAAAACTTAAAACTGTTTTTTTTAATATTAAGTTAAAATAAAAGCATTTTTCAAAAACACGAACTTGCATTTAAAGACCTGTTTTCAAGTGCCGAAAACAGAATTCAAAAATATGCTTACTTAATCCGTGACTGTAAAAATTCCCTTTAGCTTTAACATGCCAAGACTGAACATCTGCGATGTCAACAGATACGCCCTTTTAAAAAAGATATATCATACAAGGCATCATGAGGCAGCTGACCGGGGTCAGATGGTGGACTGAACAAAAGCCTCTTTCCGCCGCATTCGATACTCTCATTTAGGTTAAAGTTGTCAAGATGACCACCGTATGATATCATTCGGGTTTATCGTATTATTCATCTTTGCTCGAGTCTTGTGACATGCAATACCTTTTCGTATTGAAGATTACAATTTCCCTTGCAATTAACATTTAAACGTAACACGTCCTGCAGACAACCACAGCGGTAATGTGGTATTTGCTAGGGTCACTTCATCCATCCTGTCTGATAGGAGGAGGCGAAAATTAAAATTGTGCGTACGCACTTTTATATTTATATACAGCTAACTCCTTTCGACAACGTTATATCTCAAAAATCGGCAATTTTTTGTTATGCCTGTTTTCAGAATGCCCTGAAAGAGTAGTATATCCCTGCAAGATCATCATATCTCACCACTCAATATTTAGTCGCAAGAGAGCAGAATTAATATTTATTTTTAATACATTTTAATCTATTTTCAAACTTTAAAATCACTTCTGAAAAATCCCGTTTTTTACCATGTTTCTATTAACTCGATTTCTTATTTGTTTGTGTTTGTATGTGTGTGTGTTTGTTTTTCCGGTACAAATCTTGAATCGATTTTTAACTAACTTCCCGACTAGCTAGACATTTGAAACTTTTAGAATAGCTCAGAACACGATGACAATGCATTTTTTTAATACTTTTAGCCATCTTTAAGCAGATTTGAATGCATTTTCATTTAATTTTGTTTTTTAGACTGGTGCAGCCATCTATCGGCCGAGAAGGGAAGAAAAGTTAAACGCAAATTAACTTACAATTAACTTCAGTTTCTTTCAAGTTGATGGGATAATTCATCAAAAAAATTTTACAGAAGTATTTATTAATACATAGAATTGTCAAGTTTGTATGATTCAACAGAAAATTTAAAAACATGGTATATAAAAAGTTCTTTTTATCTTGTAATTATTGAGATATGACGTCATTGAAAGGAGTGAGCGATATGTGTATCAATAATATATGTGTGTGAATACAAATGTGTAGTATATTTCCGTCTGTCTTTCAGCAAGTCTACACTTTGGACAATCGATTATCGGCGATTTAATTGTTCTCGCCTGAAGACTAGAAAATTAGTTAATCTCACTATCCGAGTAAAAATTTAAGAGAAATTCAGCATGTGGAACAGCATGAATATTGTGTATATTCATCGCAGAGCCTTAGCCGGTATATGACTACAGGTAGAGTAATTTTGAAAAGGTAATTATCAAAAACTGCGGTGTCACTGAACAAATGACTTTCATAGAGTCTTTTAAGATAAATGCACTATGTCTCTATTAACATGCAAGTGAATCAAACGACTTGTTGAAAATTTTTGAACGTTTTGTTCCATTTCAAGAGAAAGCTATAAAAATCAAAGGATAGAGATTATTTAATTTTAGACTTTTGTTTTATTTGATGTAGTACGTTAAATTTTGAACTGCCTCGAATGAGGATCTCAAAAGGTTTATAGGAGTTCTCCTTTCTAAGCCTCTCCTTGATTTAGTTGCTATGTCATTCTGATCAGCTGATTTTTTTATAGGGGTTGAAACTTATTCACAATTGTTGTCTGATTACTCGAGAAAGATATGCCAATTTTATATCTTGGGTGGATATCTAAATCCATCTTTTATCATAATATTATTGGGGGAATGAGAAACAAAGGTAAATGCGATCAGTTATGATGAAGACCGAAAAGATTTAAAAAAATAATAAGAGATAAATAACTAAAGATTTAGAACACACCTCTACTAAATCATCAGTAGAAAAGCTCCGATACTGATATAATATATTTTAATAAAGCGCTTTTGGCCATCAAGATTTGAGTCATGATGTTTTTAACATAGGATTACGTTCCTCCATAACAGTCCTTCAGAAAGGAAAATTTCAGACGCTAAAACCGTCCGTCCATCCGTCCTCGCGAGTTGTAATTTTGGCAGCGCGCCAAACCCAGTCTATCGCTTAGACAAATTAAACAGAAAAGTACCAAGATGCGTCAAAATTTTGACATACATATATGTATATATATATACATACGTGCATATATATAGATACATATATACATACAAAAGAGGTAAGCAACGATAAGTAACCCTACGTTAATAACCCGCGGTAGTTTCGTTAGAAGAGACTACCTGAATTTTTTTTCTCCCTCTTCTTTTGGTTAAATGGCAAAAGCCCTTGAAAAGGAACCGATAACGGTTATAAGCGACCATAGGACAATAGGAACAAGTAACTAACTCTGTTTCCTAGGCCAACGCCTTCTACGTTTATAAGCGAAATATTTCTACTTATAAATTTAGAGCTATCAGTGAGTAAAATTTGTCTGCTCTTACAAAACAAAAAAAAATAAATAAATAAATTATAAAAATATTAAAATATGCTTGTGTATGAATATTTATAATTTTTAACATTTTGAACAGTTTTATCGCTAGGACTATCTGTTTAATTCGTACTAAAACCTCATTCTGTGACTCAAGAAAATAATATAAAATTTAACAGTCAGGTGGCCTGTTTGAGAAAGTTTTCATTTTTTTCCCTTTTTAATTTAGCCACATAATTATCGAATGTTCTAGACCCATCGAAATCATTGGTTCGTCGTACCTGAGGGAATTCTCGGTGAATCATACCGGTATTACGACTTTTCCCGATATCCTTCGAAATCGTCCGATCGTTGCTCTGTCTACAGCAGCGAAAAGAGTAGGAAGAAACTGTCGGAGGCGGTGGAAATGACAGTTTTCAAACCGTTTTGTGGGAGTGAAGTGTGTTTCACAGATATTTCTGACGTTTATTTAAAAATAGTAAGTCTGGCTTGGGTATGTTCTCAAATTAAGTTTCTTGCCAGATCAGCAGGTGGTTTCTGAGACACTTTTTTCGGTCCATATATGAAAATGGAAATGAATATTTTGACCTGAACATGACTTACAAATATTTATCTTAACTTATTAATACAAAAAGAATATTTTGCAGCAGCCAGCCGACTGGGTTGCAGAAATTCTTATATTATTGTGAAAGGTTTCATGCTTTAAAACGGATAATGTAATAAACCATTTTATTGAATTATTTTACTGGTTACATTCATATTAAATATACATTTTAAAAAATCACGTAGTCAAATGTGACAAATAATACTTCAAATTACGTTTCTGTGTTTAGAGAATCGAAAAAGTCTTATGATAGAATCATAATTCTTAAACTGTATTAATATATAGTACGCATACTAAACTTTAATTGTGTGTGACTTTTGAAATAATATAATTATTCTGACTGTGTACAAAACCAAAAAATTCTATTTTGTTTGTCTATTATTAAGTGAAAGTAAAAAGAAAAATGCACATTAGTGCTGTATTTGGAAGAATACGGTACCTCTCATATGATTAGAAGCCAGATAAAATGAGTTTCCTTAAAATTGAGCCAAGGGTTACTAAGTTTTAAGTTTTTAATCATATTTCATAATTTTTTTACAATTTTTTCAGTTTTAAAGAAATTTATCGAATTTTTTGAATTTCAATAAAATGAATACGTTTGTCAAAATTGGTTGGACTGTATTATTTCTGTTTGTTCTTAATTAACTGCATTTAGAACACTTATTTTTCAAGCACGAGAAAAGATTAAAGGCCTCCCTGTCAGATGCTTTGTTTTTATCTGAAGATTAAACCACAAGTATAATCTAACCTTAACTCTGTTTCTTGTCCCACTGTACTATCATCGGATCGCAACACTTCTATATTTGGCTCTATTCCATCTTGTTTAACCTGGAAATACACAAGTCTGGATAATAAATCATACCTTCCGGCTGAGAACACCCTTCATCGAGCCAAATCTCTGCATCTAGCGCAGGTGGATTTTCTTTCTCTTGACTCACTGCCCCCATTTTAAAGTACATTTCTTCGACGACATCCAAAAACACTTACAGTATGTAATTAGTTTCTGGACAAACTACAACGTGAGACCGATAATTAAGGTGAATCCCCTTCCTTTCGAAACTTAAAAACAGCCCGACGCGCTGACACATGTGAATTGCAATCTTCCCTGTCTTACATAAATTTTGCGCTTCGTTTTCAAAATTTTTCTGCAGGCGTTTGTTCATGCGGTAGCTCTAATGCAGTGGTTCCCAACTCGTAAAAATCTGCGGACCACTAATAGTCCAGTCAAATTGTGTTTTTCGGAGGAAAATTTTGGGGTAGTTTTGATTTCTTCCATTTTATATGTTTTTTGGGGTGCTGAATCCGAATCTGAGGTTTGTTAACAAAATTTCGTGACGCAACATTGAAGAAAATGCAAAAAAAGGTAAAAATTTCCATTTTTTGGCGGTTTTTTGCTTATAACTCGGAAACTATCAACTTTTCGTATATAACCCTATTTATCAAAATTAAAGTACATAAAATTTCCTACAAATTTCACCCTTTTGGTTTTTTTCTCCGACGGATCGTTTGGGCTCAAGCGCTATTTGAAAATTGGCGTATTTCGGCTGTCTCCACAAAAACCCACTTTTTCCACTCCAAAATTCTAATTTATTATTAATGGCTGTCAATTAGTGAATTCCTCCCAGTTCTCTGCACATACCTTATTTAGATCATATATGTAGAGGTACAGGTAATTTTTTCAAAAATAAAATAATGTTCAAGTTATTTAAAGAAGTCCGAAATTGTACAAATTAGTTGTAATTGTTACAAAAAAGTTGAAATTCAAGAAAAATCATTACATTTTATTACATTGTATTACAATACATATGATCATATATTACATTATTATATGAGCCGTTGTCGTTTAGAGGGTCCTGGCTGAGGTTCTTCGAAGGCGGCGAGTCCTGGCACAGGTTCGGGTTGTTCTGTCGTCAGAGTCGGGGCTTGTTCATCTGGAAAATGAAAGAGGTGGTGAGAAAACAACAACTTGTGATCATATCTTAAGGAGAGATGAGTGATTACGAAATAGATTGTGAGATTAGACATACCTTCCGCATCATGTAAGCGTATTTCTTCAGTCTGTTCTTCAGTCTGTACCCATGACGTGAAAGGTGCTGTATCCGTCGATTGTATGTACATTAAAATCAGCATTATCGTACCCCTGCTGTGAAAAGCATGGCTGGTTAACTTTCAGCGGATCGCTGCTGACAGCTGATGCTTCCAGGCGGACAGCCTCTGTGTAAGTCAAACAAAATCCCAATGAGGAAACCACATCGACTAATTTCCTTGAGCCGTACTTCTTGTACAGAAACACTGCCAACCCTACGAGGACTGGTGAAATGAATGATCTGGGCCTCACTGCTGCTACAAGACTATGAGCCAGTGCTGTGTTCTTCTTCCCCATATCATGGTCCCCACGTTTTTTGTTTAGTACAACTGTTTCCATAAATGTACGGAGACTTTCAGGAATGAGTTCCTCATTTCCTTCCAAAAATTTATCAGGTGAGGGGTACTGTGCGGTCTCATAAACCTGGCTCCGGATATCCTCAACAACAATTGCACCAGCCGTCTTAATAATCCGGAGTCTTTCCTCTTGTTCATTTTTAACGCCTGCTGGTACCAAGCATCATTTAAAATTTTATACCCTGTGTTTTTGAAACACACTTCCAGCTTCTTGTTTGGAGAAAAGGTCATTATTATATAGCTTCCATATTTTTTGAGTAGATGAGGTTTAACTGTCTTTATGTCAGGACGATAATCACCCTTGATTTGGTCCACCAACTCGTCTAGCGTAAACTGACATTCTCCATCACTATTCTCAAGATAAGTGTAGACATATTCCATTGCTGCTTCAACATGATTGGCGAATGGACCCCTTTTTCTCTTCTCTTGAATTTTTGGGCGATTGTACAATTTTCTCATGCATAAACTATGATACTGAGAATCAGAAACCACCATGTCTGAGACAGGCAAAAGACGTTTGATTATGGCTTGTCCATACTCATCACCACGTTCTTCTGCCCTTTTTATGATAGTTTCCTTGACTTTCAAAATTCGAACCTGATACACACTATTACGATTTTTTTTCTTTTTTCTTTGTTGTTCTATAAAGTCAGGTGTTATGACGAGGCCACACATAAAACAATGAGTTTTGAAATTGAAATGCGCTTCAGTAGAACGTCTTTTGACTTGCTCTCTACCCTGTCCCGCCTTCTTCAAATGAGCTGCAATCATTCTTTTATTAATGTAGTTTGTACGACATCGCTCATGAACATCAACTGCAGATTTTTCACGTAGCTGAACATGCTGACCATCCTTCCTCTTCTTGCTTGACTCGATAAACGTTTTCAAACCTCTTTGCCGCACCGTTATCACCTTCTCTACGTTATTATCCAGCACTTCATCACAAATAAAACACACATTTGAAGCCATTTTTAACACTACGCATAAATATAACTTTTGAATCGTGTTGTCGTTGGATTCTAACACTGAACTACTTTCCTTCGCACTGCCACTGGTAGGAATCGGATGGCCGGTGTTTTTATTTTTTGGTTTTTTTTTTTGGAGGGGGAGGGGAGGAAACCTCGTGAACAATATGAAGGGACTTGAGACTGGGTCAACACCCCTATATCGGATATAGGGGGTGTTGATTGGGTACGCATGTACACGGTGACGTAGTTGGCCTTGAATCGTCTGTGAAGGAATCGAATGGAAGAAAAGAGGGCTTTTAAACCAAACGGGGCAGTTATAAAATCATTTGGTGAGGCTCGCCAAGAATAAATAACATGAAAAGACGTACAAGGCGGAATTATATTTGCACAGAATTTAAATACAATGTGATTTTGAAAATCCTACATTGTATTGGAAGGAGGAATAAAATGACAGCCTTTAATGATAAGTTTTGGAGTGTAAAAAGTGGGTTTTTGCGGAGCCAGCCGAAATACGCCAATTTTCAAATAGCGCTTGAGCCCAAACGGTCCGTCGGAGAAAAAAACCTAAATAGTGAAATTTGTAGGAAATTTTATGTACTTTAATTTTGATAAATAAGGTTATGTACGAAAAGTTGATAGTTTCCGAGTTATAAGCAAAAACCCGCCAAAAAATGAAAATTTTCACCTTTTTTTGCATTTTTTTCAATGTTGCGTCACGAAATTTTGTTAACAAACCTCAGATTCGGATTCAGCACCCCAAAAAACATATAAAATAGAAGAAATCAAAACTACCCCAAAATTTTCCCCCGAGGGCCCCTTTTGAGCACAAATTGACTGGACTATAAGCCAGAAATTGAACCATGTGTACTTCCCCAACCCACCCACACATACACACACACACACACACACACACCTATTTAAGGGGGATATGGAGGTATAGAATATCCCTCAGGCAAAAGGATACAGGATTAACGTGCGCACTTTTTGTTTCAACCTTGTTTTCAATCTTTAGAATTAGATAGCCTAAATCTCAGCCCGAAATTGAAACATATTGATTTATGGATGATTAAGTAAAAGAGTAATTTAGAACACATTATTTATTATTGCTATTGTACAATGTACAGTACGACTTAACTACAACTAGTTGTCACCCGTCAAAACATGACGGCTAGATAGTAAACAAATGTACTCAATACACAAATTATACTCAACACATCATTGCCAAATGTTGAAAATCACAATAATGCGGAGAAACAAATGAATGTGTTTAAGAGGCCTCGTGCTTAGTGAGTATCTAAAGCCAGATGTAAAAATGCCAGAAAGCATCCGCAGAAAGCAATTTTTTAAATTGTAAATTATCACTAATTAAACAGCGCGAAATAAACAATTTCTATCAGGTTTAATCTTATATTTCACAAACATAATTATCATGAAAATAGAAATGCCAGAGAGAGATTTAGAGAGACTCCTCGGAATAAACGTGTTTATTATTAAAACATGTCACTGAGCATGCGCAGAAATCAATTTTTTTAATTGTAAATTACCGTTAATTAATAGAAATTGCGGTTACAAAAACCAAATTTGACAAATCTACAGATTACAATCTTTCGTTTAAGACCAAAATGAAGTAAATGTATGCAGTAGTTTTCTCTCACGGACTGCCCAAAAAGTCGGCTTAGCAACTTAAATATATAGATTCTTTAATTTTAATACATAAAAAGTTCATAAAAATACATAAAAATTTCATAAAAATACATAAAAATTAATTCAATACCTGATAGTCATCGGATGTATTCGGCCCATTTAGTTCGTTGAACATAGCTTTCAAAATCCCCATTTATTTGGCAACTTATTTATATGTGGTGCCGGACCACTCCCGAGGCTCTCGCGGAGTCAATATGAAATTTTGTTTTAAATTAATCGAAAATGTCCGTATAGAAAAATCAAAGGTTAAGACAGTGCTGATTACCCTTTTCGACATACGAGGATTAATCCATAAAGAATTCATATATACCAGAAGGACAAACAGTTAATGCTGATTTTCACTGCTATGTTCTCAAGCGCCTCTTTGCGCGTATTCGTCGTGTGCGGCCGCAATTCGCTGCTGCGGGATCATGTAAGTGGTACCTTTTTCACGATAATGCACGGCCTCATACTGCTATGTGTGTGAAAAAAATTAATCGCCCAGCATCAGATTACTGAACTGTCCTACCCTCCTTACTCCCCTGATCTTTCGCCACCAGACTTTTTCCTGTTTCCAAGACTGAAATCGGCACTGGAAGGACACAGACTTGGAAACATTTCCGATATCCAAGCTGCTGTTACCAGGGAACTTAAAACAGTAACAAATGACGTACACAAAATAGTTGTATATGTGCGTGGGGGATAATAATCACATACAGAATGAATTTAAGAATTAAGGAAGGACCAAGGCAGAAGCATTGATCACGCACATAAGAGGTCGCTCGTTGGAAGGAGAATGATGGGTACTCATTTTAAAAACTTACTGGAGATGCAGTCTTGGATAACATGGAGAGCACAAACGTTATCGCATGAAATTTTATTTATCTAAGCTTAGTGAAGACATATTGACAGAAGTGGCCACCGGACTTTGCCAGGGGAATGGGAAGCAAAAGACGAGGTTGACATTGGATTATATCAAGAGAAGAAGAGCCATGGCCTTACACAGCGGCCAAACTATCAAAAAGCACGGGAAGGTCTTTCGTTCAGTGGTGTGAAGAATAGGAAATTCTTCAACGGACATTCTCCAACGGACAGGCTTCAAGCACACAAGTTCGTTACGTCAACCCCCTTCTCAACGGCAGTGGGTAATTTACTGTTCAAGATTTATCTAGCACCGCCAAACTGGATGGTGCCGTACCGGAAGTCTCCTTTGGGGTTTCGCGCGCCAGCGGCTACACAGGACGAGAGAGGCAGAGATAGATTTGATCTACTCTTGGAAGGTGATAGACACCTGTTGGCTTAGGCTAGACGTCGTTTATTTGGGAACTTTGAATCTCGGGCTTAGCGCCGTATCACGTTGTCGGTGTGACTCCGACTGTTCAGGAGATAATTCTTAACTCCCCGGTGCCTCCGGGCGGAATCTATGCTCGTTAATTCGAGATTGTATATAGTGTAAAATAAATACAGTTTTGTTTTAAAACCTAAACTCCGTATTTCTAGATTAGTCTATGCTCAACTATCTGGGAGAAACTGTCCATATCGTCTCGGTGGTTATATAATGAATACTTTCCCCCTTCACCACAAGGGCCGGAATTACTTAATTGGTTAGAATCAGTCATATGATCTATACATGTGAGATATGATTAATAGTCGCTTGGTTTCCAACGTCATGGTCCCTGGATCACGCGCACATTATTACGTTCTGTGAGTAAATAGGAATTTCAAAACAGGCCTTATCTTCTATACTAATAAAGAGACAAGTGGATGTCGAGAGATCACGTGACCGTAACTCATCCTGGCGGGCACCGATCCTCGAAAAAAAAAATGGCCGACAAATATACAGGAAACGGTGTAATTTTTTTTCTCATGAAAGTACATAAATGTTACATATTTGGAAAGAGCTTCGAAAACTGATAATTTTTTCTGCGTACACTTATTCTGTTAATTCAATAGTTTTAGAGATATTTTCATTCCAAAATCACTCACTGCTGAGAAACCAAATCATATGGTGCAGTGGTGCTACCATCTGTCGGCAGCGACGGGAATGAAAATTGAAAGGAATTTATTCACTTGAATTTAATACATTTGTAGGCTTTTTTTCTTTTGTGGGGCCCAAAGTACATAAATATGTTACACGGATGGCTTGAGCGTAGCTAGGCGAAGCCCGGCTAGTTTGTAATATACAAACTTAATGAGGACCATATGTGGTAATGTTATTAAGCTTTAGCATCGATTACGGGGTTGGCATATTCTAGAAAAAATCAGCGGTTTATGCATTAAGGGTTAGTATAAACTATCAATTATTTTATTCATAGATCGGATATTTAGGAGAGGAGTTGTGCTTTATTAACAGAGAATTTAGATATAATAACTGTAAGTGTAAATGTGCACGTTTGATTACATTCATATAGAGAGACAATTTTCTTTGCCGCCCAATGGCAATGCTCTGCAATGTAGTGTACCGTAATAAGACAGCTAGTTAACAAGAAAAACACATTATTTTATATTGACGAGACGAGGGGCAACGCAACACAAAAATTGGTGTGGTACACATCACACTATATTGGTAGCATAATATCTCAGCTACTCAACAGAATCGAAAAAAGACGAGGGATATTACCTCAAAAACTGGCGTGGAACACCTCACATTATATCGGTAGCATAATATCTCAGCTACTCAACAGAATCGAAAAATGATACTTTTTTTACACTGAAACTCGAACAACCCTTCTTTTTTTTCTCCGCTCGTTCCACGCTACCTCACTTCAGTTCCGTTCGCTAGAATCGGTGATCCTCTCCTTTTCAATCATCATTCCGGATCTAGTCGATCGGGAGGTCGTCACAGTAGGGTTAAATATATGTGACATCTTCAGATTAGCGCCCTTTACACGTACGCTCTTTCCCGCGTGAAACCACGATCCCGAGCGATTGAATGCGCGTGTGAAGGTGTCGGAGAGGAAGGGAAAGCTGCTTTGGAGCGTACTGCAAGTTTTCCCGCGCGCAATCCCGTAGGCTCCAAGTACTCGCGAAAGATCGTACGTGTAAAGGGCGCTATTGGTTTCCTTCATATTGGATTCAAATCGATGACACTTCAGTGGCGCACCCAGGGGGGGAGCAAGGGCCCTGCCCCCCAAAGAAATAGAAATTGCATTATGAATATTGATTTTGCATTATAAATATTTTTATCCGTTCATCCCCCCCCCCCCCATGCATTATAAATATCTTTATCCGTCCATCTCGCCCCCCCCCCCCAAGAAAAAATCCTGGGTGCGCCACTGTGACACTTAAACGCCATTTTGAGGATGAGAAAGCAGTCAGAGGGAGGTATGTGTTGCGAGAACGTTGTTGACTTAATTATATTATGGTAGAAAAAAATGTCACTTTTGAACGATGTGTTAGGGGATACATTGTTACATTGGAACACTCCATTGCCCTTATGCTCTCGTTTTTATCCTCGCTGTTTGCATCGAAAATACTCTTTCCGACTTCTTAAAAACATTACTTTACTACTTTACTACCCAGCATTGACAGTGCGATCTCCTGGAATGAATTTCTGGTGATCTGAATATCGAATAAAACGCACAAATATGCACTTGGTCGCGTTTCAAATAAGCTGGCTTTCATTCGGCGAGTATACGCGCTTTCACTGGAATGAAAGTTGTTTGGTGTTGGTTGTTGGCAGGGCCGGATTTAGACTTGATAATGCCGTAAGCTATTTGAAATATGGGGGCCCTTTATAAGGGGCCCATATCTCAAATCATATAGGGGGCCCTTTATAATATTTTTTGGGGGCCCCACTTTCTTGGGGACCCTAAGCTATAGCTTGTGTAGCTTATACGTAAATCTTGCACTGGTTGTTGGTTGCGTCATCTCCGGAAATTCAACTCTAAACAGCGTTTATGAATCTGGGTTTTCCCAGGACCGTTAAAGAGGATCCTGGCAGACATCGACGCGGTGCCTCTTTCTGCTCAGAAATTAGGAACTTGAGCAGCAAGCAAACTTTGACAGCAGTGCGCTGCATGTTCAAATTGTTCTGATGTGAAGCTAGCTCACTTGAACTGTTCCAAATTGCTATGGTCCAAAAACTATGTCATCCATTTTCCTGTTGTAATCTGGCGATCCTAACACGTCAAATTTCTTTAACATTTTTTATTGTTTTACCAGGAAGTTTGTGTGCTATTTGGGTGAGAAGTCACCTTAACCTGTCATCGTTTTTTAATGACATTCTACCTCTTTTGAAGTACAAGTGTTTCTCAAAATGTCTTACTAATAAAATACCTTGAAAATCTACCATTACTTCATTTCTATAGATCTATTACAAAAAATTAAGAGCATATGTTGCTCACTTTTTGAGTTTATTGATGAATACGCAATGAACGCTTCTTCAGTTCCACAATAAATTAAATAAGGGGGCGGCTACATGTTTCGATTTATTTAATAGTTCATAATCAGGCCTGAGGATTAATGGTGTGATTGTCACACTGAACAATTCAACGAACTCCTCGGTCTTATGATGAAATATTCAATAGTTCGAAACATGTAGCCACCCCTTTTTTTAAATATATTGTGGGATTGAAGAAGTGTCCATTACGTATGTGTCATCCTCATGTTTACTGTAAGTTATAATTTTCAATGATGAATTCCAGGTTTCCGATCTGCTCATTTTTTAAAGTGAACAGAGAGAGGAGGTCTCTTGGTGACTCTTGGGGGGATTGCGCATGCAGCTCTAGATGAAGGTCACAGGTATTCGCAGTAGTTGATAAAATTCTCAAAACTTTTTAATTGCCACTCGTAATTTTCTCGAGGAAAATTTTCGGGACCGATATACTTTAGATAAACTTTTGTTTCTTAATATCAACGTATTGCATCTCTTTAAATCGGTATTTCCCGAGAGTCGAGTTGGTGTTTAATCTTTTAGTGGAGGTTGAAAAACTACCACCTTGCAAATGGAATTAGTTAATCATTTGAGGATAAACAAGAATTGTAAACTTTAATCAATGAGACATACATACATGTAGTTTATATTAAAATGCTTCTGAATGGACAAAACTTCCTTGAAATCTATAAAATCAGTAGTGGATCATGTTAAGAAAGTGTCAACACTGCTTAATTTGCAGTTTTCTCGCTTATTGTTCTATGAAATATGAACGAAAGTTTCGTAATAATAATAAAAAATATATCAAGAAAACAAAATGAAATGCGAAATGCACTACGATCGCTTTGAGGGAAATAAAAGCACTCCCCAAAGAACAGCAGTTGAAGTTTCAGTTTCTTAAAAGAACTAGATGCAACAGCGACAAACGAATTCACAAGATTTCGGCAATAATCGAGAAAATTGAAATTTTTTTTATTATAGTGTAACGGCAGAATTTTAACCGTTATATCTGTAGACAGACAAATTCATGAATCTAGTCGGGGAAGTCGATGAAGACGATGCTTAAGTGATTTATGAATGAGGTATTTCAAACTCGAAACATTAAATGAGACTATGAATATTCAAACCTTTCATTACATTTGCATTTCAAGATTATCCCTGGCCCCCTTCTAATTAAAGCTTTGAGCATGCATATCTTAGAGCCGATCCAGGTTAATAAGATGTTGAGTCAAATATTAAAGTTTTTATTTCACGTGCATTCTCTGCGATCTGCATTATGGTTTCCATATTTTGTCAGGATTTGCTACATTTCTATATTGCATTATTCGAGTTTGCATTTTCTACTCTAAATTTCCTATTTTCTTAATTCAGTCCTGGTTTGAAATGATATCAGTTTAAGTTATTCTATGCGAGCCATTCCATCGGTGAGAACATTTATTGCAAAAGATTTGAACCGGAAAACATTAGTTTTGGTTGCGTAAAAGTTAAAATTAAAATTAAAATTTCAATATAAATGTAACTGTTTATTAACTGGAGGAAAAATATCATTTGAAATTGGCAATGATTTATCTCTTCTACCTTGGTTACTTCTTGTTTACGTAAATAGTGTGCCAGTTTTGATTTAATTCCTTTAAAATTTGTGACAACAAATAGGGAGCGAAATGTATATTTAATATTTAGAGAAGTTAATTAAAATTTAAGAAACTTATGCTCATTTATTTAAATTATTTAAGGGAATTCTCTCGAGAAAGGTTGGAGGTATTGAATATTATTACCGTTTAATTTTACTCCCTTAGTCTAAATGGCACCGCAACAGCGAAAACATGCTTCTAAGAAAAAAGAAATCCCTAAAGAAATTCCTGCCAAGACTTCAAATTCCGACAAAAAGTATTATTGCCTGTTTAAAAAATTTACATATTTTTACTATCTGATTTAATTATCATATACCATCTTATAGTAAATAAATCATTCCCATATTTTAATTTGTTGCACGAATTATATTCTATTGTTTTTGTCATAGTTACATCATTATTACAATGTTTTCAAATTTTAATGTGACACAGTAAGACGTGACGAAAGTTATTTATTATTCATGAACATGCCGAAATTCGAATAAAAGTCTCTGTATGGTATTTTAAGTTTGCGCTGTTTGTAGCATTATTCTAATAACATGCATGTTACCTGTAAGTTTTTAAATAATTCTTGTGTTCATTTCTAATATCTCAATATAATTGCACTAATGATTATGATCTGAGTTTCTAATTTTTCACAATTGCTTGGTTTTTATTACATTCGAATTACTTTGTGTATTTTATAATTAATTTGATTTTCTGTTGACTTAAGTATTACATTGAATTGTTTTATCTATTATCTGTTCTTTAGTGTAAGAAAAGAAGAACCTTTTAGAATGCCATGGAGTAAAGTTGTTTCAAGGTTTCTTTTATCTATCCTAATGATTTTTGCTGTATACTGGACATCTAAAAAGGAAGATATGCCAGTATTTGCCAGTCAGAAACAAAAACTTCAACTTACTTCAGCAGAAGTTCCTTGTTCTCCGGCTTATATAAAAGATGTTTCAAAATTCAAAGGTATGGTCAAGTCTAATTTTATAATTTATTTTCATGGCAAAGTTTTAATTTTTACTCCTAAATACTTTGTTAGAAGGAATTATATATTTTCATAACATTGAAAGAAATATTTTTCAATAACATATGTTTTTCATTAATGATTATTAAAACCCAATTCTAAAAACTAATTAATTTGCATTGTTTATGGTGTTCTGATTCTCGGTAAAAAAGATTTTAAATGTAACTAATTTATTAATTTTTTTATTGCTCTCTCAGTGCTTTTAAGAAGTAAAGATTGTGCAACGTAGTTTTATAAGTGTCATTTTTATTCTTTTTCATTATAACTGTAAAGGAATTCTCTTTTATTATGAATAAAAATTTAGATGCCCTTTTAGCTAGATGAGCTTGTTAATTATTGGGTCCTTAACCAATGCAACTAATATTCAGTTTATATTGCTAATTTTGTTAAAAGTGCCTCTAGGTTAACAATTTTTAATAAGATTATAATTTTTTTAAGCCAAAACATGGTTTGAAGATGTGCAAAATTTAATTTAATCTCAGAATTCAAGCAGTGCTTGTTGTTGATCTGATTAATTGGTTAATGTAGATAAATGTTATTAATTAGTTGATAAAGGCTATTTTAGTTGATATTTTTAGCCCTCAAAAGGATTTATATAAAACTTCTGAGAATTATATATATATATATATATATATATATTTTTTTTTTAATTTTATAAAAGCAATATAATTCATGAGGGTTAGGTAACTGTAGTTGTATAATGCTCTAGTAAGCTGTTTAAAGTTATATTCATACTTGGTTAAAATATAATGTGTGCATTTTTGTTTGAAAGGGAATTCATAACAATTAAATCTATTCTTGATTCTGAAGTGTTTGTTGTTATTATTTAAGTTTTCACCTAGCCCATGATACATTAAATAAATATAGAATTTCTATTTTTGATATGTATGTGATGATTAGAAAATTAATATGATGTCATTTTTTCCTTTTTTGGGGGTATATATATTTTTTTTAGAACTGAAATTATCGAAATAATATTTTTAAATGTAAAAAAGAATTATATACTTTAGACATTTAAAATGTGTATATTATTTTTATGCTCTTTTGAAATGAGTGTTCAACTAAATAATGAAAAAAAATTTGTTTATGTATTTAAAATTTCAATTCATGATAAAAGTTAGTTAATTATTACCAAAAAAGGTTAGTTTTGACTGTTAAGATAAAGATAATCATTTTAATTTTTAAACATATACACCTATACCTCGCTATGTGGCCGCTGTTTATACTACATTTCGCTATAACGGCCTTTTTTAACTATAGCACTTATTAAATTTACGGCCCACAATGTTTCATTATACGGCCACAACAGCGGAAAGTGGTGATAGCAGCATATTATGGTTTAGTGATTCTTCATGTCAATGTTCTTCATCACATTAAACAGTTTTTAAACATTTTATTTTATGTTTTGTTATTATATGTATATATATGTGCATATGATTTGTTTTGTTTTTGTTTATATGTTTATCTTTTTAATTTCTGTTTATTATTACATTATTTTGTACTTTCATTTTTATGTAAGCATTTTTATAGGAAATAAAAAGAATATGCTTCCAACAGATCCAATTAAATTTGTATGGGTTTGTATAAAAATAATTGATTTTTTATGCAGCTTTTTGCTTTATGGCCAACTTTTCCGGAACATATCTAGGCCGTAAAGCGAGGTATGGATGCATTACTATAATTTCTAAGGAGTTTTGCTTTATTCCTGCATATGTGCTACCATAACTTAAATCAAAATTTTCTTATAACAATTACAAATTTATTTTCAGTGTAATTAGGGAACTAAATTTACTAATACTTTATAAAGCAAGACGGTTATCATGAGGTAAGATGATATATATATATATATATATATATATATATATATATATATATAAATAGAGGAAAATATTATTAACATATTACTTTTATTAATACATAATTCAGTTGAACTAGAGAAATTAGAGACATTCTTTAGGTCACTCAAATAAATACCAAACTATTATAAAACTCAAGTACCAGAGTTTTGGGGCATGAGACTTAATACCAAATTTAAGTATCATAGTATGGTAAATGAAATGACACAATCAAATAAAAAAATTTTTAAAGATCAATTTTGGATTTATTTGTTTCAATATCTCTAAGTTTTGACTGGAACTGATATGCTGTATTATTATTTTTTCATTTACTTGTATTTAACTTAAAAAACAAAAAATAGGGAGTGTGTAAAAGTAAGTGCATAAAAGATAAAATTAGAAAAAATATAAATTTAGAAAAATTGTTTATTTTGTATTTTCATGCAAATATGTTATAAAAATTGTGTGATTTATATACTAATTATTATTTTTTGTTCAGATTGTGCTCCTAAACAGTGTGGCCGATTAGTTACTGATTTAGTTGTTTCTCCAGAAGAAGCTGCCCATTTGTTACGGTAAATTGTTTCATACTAAGTAATAATTTGTATCTTCAAATCATTCCTTTTAAACTTCATTAAATGGCTGTACTGGAAAAACAATTGTATCCAGAATAAAACCTGCCATTGATATTTACTTTTTAAATTAAATACAATATTCTTTTGTTAATTTTATATCTTTTTTTTGAGTATCTAAACTGCCATTATCGGTAATTTTTTCTTAATTATTTTAGACCCTGTATCACTGAAAATAATTTGCTCATTAATATTCTGAAAGTATTATATTTTAATTTTTAATATTATTCTTGTTATGTCAGGTTAAACAACATCGTTTAAGGAATAATTCAGAAGTGGGAGAGAAATTTTTTTACCTTACGCTTGCTAGTTTGAGTTAATATATCTAAATTATATAAGCTATACTCTTAGGATATTTTTTAAGATTAGAATTTTTATTAATTATCTACATTTTCACTGAAAGTTGCAATCAGTAGACTGTATCACAGTTCAGTTATATCTTTGTTTTTTCAGCCTTAGTCAAAAAGGATTGGCATTTGGTGGATCAAATGGAGGAGCTTCAATTCTAGATTTACACTCAGGAGCACTTTCGCATGGAGATTCCTTTATAAATATTTATGAGTAAGTATTCAAATAGCTTTCCATGTTTCATTACTGTTATTAAAAATATTTTCTATGGATGAAAATGGGTGAAATTTGACATATTTTTCTCTGTATTTTAATATTTTAGTCATTTAAGATTATTATAAAGTTTTTCTATTGTTTGTTTGATGATACTCAATAATGTATATGATATGAATGATATTAATTATATGATATGAGTGAGTTTAATAATTGTATAGCACTGAATATATATGTAAATGTTGGTTGTTTAGAGAAAAAGTGCAGTGTTCTAGTATAGCTGTGTATATATACCATATTTAAAGTGCTTTATAGAAATTCTAAAGACTTATAAAAAGGAAAGCTTTTAGTCATGATAGACTTGTAGCACAAAGAAATTTTGAAAATATACTTATTACCTTGTTATCACAGAAATAAACCTTGTTATCACAGAAAATATAAACATTTTGTTTTAGAGAGTTCGCCGAGAATTTGTTCAAATTATATTATGTGTATAAAGATCTTAAATTTTTATCATAGTTGTCTTGGCTTTGTGAAATGTACAAAAACTAAATTTTAAAAAAAATTTAGATTAATATATTTATGAATATATTAAGTAACTTATTGAAAATAAAACTTTATTTCATTTATGCACCTTTATATTACCTAACTTAATCTGACTATGTATGTTCGTGTAATGTTACATGGTATTTTAGTTAATTAGATATAAGATGTAGGAGTGACTTCACTTTATATAAATATTCTGAAACACACTTCTTGGCTTCTTTTGGGGTTGATATTAACTTTGTCTAAATCATCAATTCATGGTATGTATTTAGTCAAAGGCTGACACTATAATGGAGGCCCTTAGTGATTAATTATTGTTAAAATATAAGATTTGGGTTTGTAATATAGGTAACTCTCCTATAACATGGTAGATAGGTTCCTAGAAAATGCCGTGTTGTGTGAAACCGTGTTATTTGAGACCCAGAGACAGTTAAAAAAAAATGGTTACATTCTGAAAACTTTTAAAAAATTCCATACAAGTAACTTAATTTTTATTAAAAATATAAATGTATGTATAACACAAAATGAAAAGAAAAAATATTTTCATTTAATGCAGCCTTAATTTAATAAATTTCTTCCTCATCACTGCTCAGTACAATCAAACGAGAACGTTTTTTCGATTGAACGATATCACCTTCACTTTCAGAACCGTTTTCTTCATTTAGATTTTTTGCACCATCTATCCTCTTTAAGAAATCTGTAATTTTGGTTTATTTGCTGGTTCTTACAAGGTCATTGTAGATTTCACGGTATGGAGATAGACAATTTTGCAGCTCCCTTTTGAATTTTTGGCTTCTTTCAGCGGAAGGGTCAGCATTCAGGAAAAATGATTCAAGATGTTCAGCTAAGCTTAGGCCTTCTAGTAATTTTATAGAGTTATAAAGGAATAAATTATAATTTATTTATACATTTTCATGTAAAGCCACTATAGTTCATTATTCCCTCCCGTCGTTATTTTAAGGTAATTTAGTTTTTAAATGTGTTAAACAAAAATTATGTTATCTAGTGCTATAGAAGTATAGTGTTGTACAATGGATTTCGCAATTTTTTTATCATGTTAGAGCGAAACCGTGTTACAGGTTGCAGTGTTATACGAGGGTTCCTGCAATTTATCTTATCGTGTTAGAGCGAAACTGTGTTGTAAGATGCCGTACTGTAGGAGGGCTACCTGTACATGTTTTAAGATAAGGGGGTGAATGAAAAATTTAGCCATTTTGGAGATAAAATGTGTTTTAATTAAAGTTGTGTGATAATGCATAGGAATATAATATGTACAGAAATTTTATAATTCATTTGAATCAGAATGTGTCTGAAAAGTTTTTGATATATATAGGGTGTTTCACTAGCCATTGCATGTAAACTGTTTGTATGGATCATTTTAATGTTATGTACTAGCAGCAACATACACATTGTAGAAATGATAGTAAGCCTTTTTAAAAATTTTTTCTAACAAATGATTTTAAATTAATTGTGGCGTTTGGAGAACTATTGTATGTAGTTGATATAACCTTTTATAATGATAGTGTGAGCTTGAGAGATACTTTATTAATCAGATTGGCTATGGGGATAATGGGGGCAGATTTAAATCAGATTATGTAATCAGTGCTTGCTAATCTTAATGCACAATCTGATCATATATCTAAGAAATCCATTGAAAATGGAAATGAAATTAAATTGAAATGATTCACTGCTCTCACAGTTTAAAATTGCAGGTAGCAGGAATGTTTGAACCTCCTAAATGTACTGCCTGTATTTTAGTCAACTTTTTAATTATTATTTTTTTTCCTTAGAAAGCTAAAAGCTCATTCCAAAAGCAATATTTTTACAGATGAAGATTTTAAAGTTTACAGGTTTTTATAATTTTTTTCTTTGTATTATCACTGGTTAGTTAATTTATGCTCATCCCATGTTTTTTCCCCAGTAACTTTATTTTCTATGAGAGTTATTTTTAAAACTACTGCATAAATGAGGAAGAACTACATTGTGCTATACTGAGATTTTGTTCTATAGGTTTTTGTTTATTTCATTATCTTATCAAAGTTTTATTGGCTTTTCTGCATATTTTTCTTGATTGGAAAAAAAAAATTAAATCTTTTCACAGTGGATGTATAAAGTATTACAGGGATGATTTTTTTAAAATCTAAAATTATAAACGTATTAACAGGCTTTATATAAGTGATTCTTTGAATATCATTTCACCATTGTGTAGAGGTTTTTTTTATTGGTATTATTTATTATTATTAGACTTTTGCTAAAAATTAGAAGTTTTTATCATCATTCATTTTCAGTAGCACAAACAATACTAATAAACTTGCTTTTCTTGTTAGTAAAAAGCATGATTTTTCTTCAGTATTATTGAAAATGTATGTTATTTTTAAATGAATGACATAACATGTATTTCACTTTTCAGAAATGTAAGGAACAAAATTCAGCAAGTCATATCATATAATTTTGGCATTCCTGTAAATAAATTGTTTTTAACACATCCTACATTTTTTTCTGAAATGACTACAAGATCAGCAAAAACTACTCATGATGAATATTGGCATGTTCATGTTGATAAGGTATGTTTTAATATTGCTATAAATTTTCCTCTGAAATGATGCTTATTATTTGATAAAACAGATAATACATTCATTTTAAGATTGTATTTTCATTAGGTAATGAATGATTTATTTAAAAAAAATTAACTATTGAAACATTCACTTATATGTAGTAAAGTCTCTATTTTTGTGTATTTTGGTAATTTTGCATTGTCACAAAAAGGCAAGTTATCTGTGCATGTAATACACTACTCTCCATTTACTTTTGTGGAAATTGCGTATGAATCCTAAGCTAGCAATATGGATGAGAAGATATAATAGAGCTTAAGTTTTTCAAGTGTAGTGAAGCATTTTCAGTTTATTGAACTTGCTAAGTGGTTAAAAAGGCATTCTTAGAGTTAAATGATTTTATGAGGGAAATAATTAAACAATGTTTTATTCAGGTTTCAGTAGAATATTTGTCATTAGACTTATTAGCTTAACAAGTCCCAATAAGTACAAGTGCTGTGATATCAAATGTTTCTCTACTTTCAGATAGGAAAATTTCAAATTATATAGATATGTCTTCTCTTGAAGAGAAATTTCATGCTTAAGAAAAAAATATATTTATATGTAATTTTAGAATGAAATATTTTAAAGGAAAATTTAATTTATTATTTATATAATTTCATAGGAAACTTATCCCTCCTTTCATTACACTTCTTTACTGTATTTAACTGATTATGGAGTGGATTTCACTGGGGGTCGTTTTGTATTTGTTCACGAAGAGAAGAATATGACAGTGGAGCCAAGAGTAGGTGAGTAGTGACTAAACTTTGAGAGTTTTTCTTATTCATTTATAATTTTATTTGTATGACCTATACTGAGGCAATATATTTACAAAATCAAAATATTTTAATAAATTTTATATTCAAAATCTATCCATAAAGCTCTATAACTTAAATATGCTCAATATTTAAAGAATTTATCATCAGATTGTTGCTCATAAAGCTGTAAAAATAGAAAATTCCATTTAAAATGTTTGAGAATAAATTTGTAATATTAAACAGATATTCTAAACATTTGTTAACTTTGCAGCAAAACTTGAATTTTTCTCAGAAGTTAAAATTTTAATTTTTCTGTGTTCGCTTCTATTAATTATCTGATTCTTGTTAAACAAAGTGAACCAGTCTCTCTTTAAAATGAAGTTTTTGTTTATAACTTCTGGAAAAGCAATTTATTTAACTAAAGGAATTATCTCATTCGGGTCTATTTCATTTATAAAGTGTTTATCATATACAGTTCAACTTTAGTAATTCTAACTTAAAAAAATGGGCTCAGTAAGATTTGGAAAATGAAAATTTTTCGATAGTTGTATTCTGTTAAAAACAGTAAAATGTTGATTTTTAAAAAATGCAGAAGAAGAGAAATCAATTTAACACATTTTAAACAAGAATTGGAAGAATACTTAGATATTGCAGAGCATTATAACATAAAATTTTATTTTCAAATTTCACAGAGGAAAAATAATCAAATTTCATTTGCCTTAAGCTGAACTTTTATCAACACCATCAAGTGTTAATCTCAGCTATTAAAGTGTCCCAACTTTTTGCCTAAACTCTTGCCACAACAACATAATGTAAACATTGTCACAATTTGTTGCAGTTGTCATCATTTGTTTACAGTGTCTAAAATATTAAATTGTAAAAATAATTTGTCATTGTTGAGATGGTATCCTGAATCATCATGGTCTAGTTTTAGCAGCTTAAGAGTATATTTATCATTTCATGTTTCACATTTTAGAGTTATGATAACAATTCCATGAATATAATGAGGGTATCTAGAGTTTCATTGATATTAAGTGCTCTTATTTCACAAAAATAAGGGCATAATTTTCCAATTCTTCCTTCAAATTACACTGCAGTTTCTTCCTTCAAATTACACTTTCTTTTCTTGTTTTGTGTTTTTCACTTACTTCTGTAAGCCTCATGTTATACCTTGTGGTGCATGAGGAGATTTCAAATGAAACAATAAAAAAAAAAAATTACACTGCAGAAAAAATTCTAAGCTTTTCTTATCATATGTAGCAGTCTTTAATTTTCAGGTTTTTAAAAGTGAGATACTGTTAGACAGAGTATGGATTTGTAAAGAAGGAGAGGATCTGAGGCCACCTCTCCAGAGTGAGCATTATGTTTTTCACATCAAGCCAAAAAGAGTCCTTAAATCATATATTCATTAGACAATGTGTGCAGATCAAAAAATGTTTTTGCCTTAAATTAGCAACTTTTTGAGGGGTTTTAGAGTTCTATCATTCTGGCTTTGACTTTAAAAAAAAAAGAGAAATGGGAGGAAGGCAAGTTGATATTACTACATTAAATATTTTCTTTTGAAAAGCTCTATGAAATCCATATCATTAAAAAAAGAAAGGAGCTTGATGGAACTTTTTCATGAACATGTGAAAGGAATTCTAGTGACCAAGAGTTTCAATTCATTGATGTATGAAAAATCAAAGTTCTATTCAATAAAATTTCTTCAATCTTAAGCCAAGTTAATTATTTTTAAATCCTTCATGCACTTAGATTTACATACTAAATACTTTTCAAAGGGAAGTAATCAATAACTGATATTACAATATTGTATTTGTATAAATGTAACTACATTACTGTCTGTTTCAAATGAAATCTTGTTTTAATATTGTATGAACAGACTTAGTTTCCTAGAATCAGTTTTTATGGTATGCCATTTGTTCCAGATGAAAGGAAAATACTCCTGCAAAGCCTAAAAAAAAGTATTTTTTTTTAAAGATTATATTTTTTAAGAGTATTATCGAAGAATGAAATGTGGTTTGTGCTATATCGAACTGTTATGTAAAGCACTACAATGTTAAAACATGACTGTAGGAAAATGCATCATAGTTTAAATCTCAATTAACCCCAATATGCATTGTCAATTCAATGAGTGCTTAGTTATTTGAGAGGAAACTGTTGGATATGTTAATATTTTTTTTGGCTCTTGCCTACTTAGGATTAGGAATATTTCATAAAAATTTGCAATTTCTTTAATTTAAAATTGCTTATAAGTATTGTTCAATTTAAAGTTACTAACATGAACAGACTTAGAAAAATTAATACAGAGTATAAAACAGAATCATGAATTCAAAATCTTCATGTATCTTATTTAATTGTGAAGTCTTATCATGGCGCATGAAAGTTAGATGGCTGCACTTAAAATTGAAAATTTTTTAAAAAAAATTAGAGCTTAGTTTTATAGAAACAGTAAAATCTTTATTAATAAAGCAAGGTTGGATTCTGTCTGTCGGTCACACCTCCAGGTGTCCATGTTATATGTGTGCTGCGTCGAGACGAATCTATAAAACTTGCAACTATTAAATTTGGCACACGGGTAGTGAAGATTTTGAACATGTGCACCTCGAAGCCTGAATTTAAAATTTTATTACTGTTAATTTTTAATTAATAAAAAACCAACAATTTTGAAGGGTGACAACAGTAAATGGAAGCTGTTACATTTCGGAAAATCACCCCTCTTGATATGGCGCGATTTTGGTCGAAAATCAGTGTATTTTTTTTCTCATGAAAGCAGGGCCACCCAGAGGGGGGGGGGCAGCAACTGGGGCACTTTGCCCCAGGCCCCCAAATTTTTTAAAAAAAATTTATTAGATTTCCTCTGAAACAAAATTCTGAAACTTGTACCGTACTTAAAAATTCAAAATAATCTCCTCCCCCCCCCCCCCCCCCAAAAAAAAAAGATTAATCAGATTTCTCTTACTACAAAATAGTCTTCTGAAAAATAGTCTTGGGGCTCCCAACAGAAGTTTGCCCCAGGCCCCGTAAAGTCTCTGGGCGGCCCTGCATAAAAGTACATAAATGTTACATATTTGGAAAGAGCTTTGAAAACTGATAATTTTTTCTGCTTACAGTTATTCTGTTACTTTAATAGTTTTACAGATATTTTATTTCTAAAAGCCGACTCCGCTATCCGATATATATCCGTAATTAAACCGTGAATCACAGACATTTCGAAGAATTACCGTTGATTCTTCGAAGAATTAATCACTTTTGTTATTATTTCTTAAAGTAAATTGTTGCATTTATTATGTTATCGTTCATTTGTATGAGCATCTCGAAGCCCAAATTTTAAATTTTATTCTAGAAAAAATTTGATTCAATTTCTTATGCAATATTTGGTTCTATTTGCACTAAGGTCCGCTAGATGGCACCACAAGAGTGATACAGTATGAGCTGTATCGAGTGGGACACATACACAGCGCTATTTATTGTTGTACCACAAAATTTAAATACCCTTATTCGTTGTTTTTTAGTGTTTCCACTCTCTGACAATGATTGCTGAAGGGAGCGGGTCCCTAAGCCGACCGGCTAGACGGGCGAAGCCCGGCTAGTTTGAGAATATATAAAGTGCTAAAAAATTGCTGCTGCATGTTGCTGCATGCAAGTTGCTGCTGCATGTTTAAATAGTGTTGCTTTCCTGACATCAAGGAAATGTGTACAAAAAGACAGAAGTTTTTTTAAGCTTATATTATCTCTTGTTTATTGGGTGCTTTTATTGCAAACTAATTACTGCCCATAGCAAAACTGAATTTAATCTTTATTTCTTATTGTAAGATATTTCTGTAAATATTACTGCTTAAGACAGTTTTGTAATTCTGTTCATCAGAACACCCTTTTTAGTGTCAATAACAATTCATTCTTACATAATCGAAACTAGATTATCTAAAAAAAAACCACATTACATGTAGAAGTATTTTCTAAGTAAAGAGACTAGAAAAAATAGATTCTTTGAAGCTAAATTTATACTTTTTTTAAATTGTACTTATCTGAAGAAACTAATCTATTTTTAGGCCGTGTTTCAGCCTTTACATCTGGAGCTGAAAACCCTCATTATGTTGAACGAGTTAGTAGTGGAGTTCGCTATGCATTAACTGTCTCTTTCACATGTGATCCCAAGTTTGCTATTCAGGATCCTAGTGTAAAGAAATTTAATTAGTGATATTTTATCTTCTCCTTTGTTATGTATATTTATAGAATTTATATAATAAAAAAATATATTTTTTCATAATTTTTTAATTTCTTAAATAATGAGTTTATAACATGTTTAAACTGAAAATTTTTAAAAAGCATGAACTGATACATTAATACAGTTACACAGCCAACAATAAAGATAAATTTATTTATTTAACCTATTTATATCAATTTATATATACAGAAAGCAAAAGTGCTTTAAGTTGAAGCTAAAACATTAAACATTGCTAAAATGATACTGAAATCATACAACAAATTTGAAATAATTATATACAATAAACTTCAATACTAATTATTTTGATGCATGAGGAATTTCCTTTAATCAATCAGCAGAAAAAAATTGAAACATACAAGAGGCATCTTCAACAAAGAGCTACTTAAACCACAGTGCACCTGGCCTGATCAATACTGTTGAATGCTTTTTCGCTATAATTATGTAACATCTTTGATATTTTAAGTCTGAGACTAATTTCAGTAGGTTTGAAGCAAAAACACACACATAAAAATCATTTATTCAAACAACAGTTTATTTAAATACATATCATAAAATGTCTTTTATACATATGTATAATGGAATCAACTTCAAAACCCTTCCACCAGGAAAGTAAGTTTTAGTTTTTCAGGTATTGAGACTATTATGTATATATACTTGTCATCAGGCTTAAAACATCTGAAACCTAGATGTACTGTAATTTGCTCCAAAAAAAAAAAAAAAAAAAAAAGAAGCTTAAGACTGATAAGTCATCTCATGTTTCGAGATATTAAGAAACATATCTACTCATCCACTGCAACACATCCATTCTGTTAGTCAAAGACAATAAGTGGGTCACACTGAGGCTCTGGGGCAGGAGGTTGAGCTGTCTGATGTTGAGGAGACTGCTGTAAGTTATTAGCAACGCTGGTAACTGGAGGTGTCTGTTGCATCATTGGAGGTTGTGATGTAACTCCCTGGGGCATCATTGCCATGTGTGTAGGCATAGGACCTTGTGGTGGAGGCATCATCATTTGAGGACCAATTGGAGCAGAGGATGGAGGAGCCCCAGCTTGTTGAGGGTAAGGAGCCACAGGTGGCATAGAGGGCATAGATGCAGGAACTGAAAAGAAGGCAAAAATGTAATGATGTAAGCATGCATCTCCAGTCTGTTTATATAAGGATTCAAATGTGATAATAAAACATTTAGTTTCATACTGAAACTAGTAAGTCAAAGTAACTAGTACAAAACGAGTAAGTGGATTCTTATTTAGAATCTCAAACTGATTAGTAATATAAAGGTATGATAAACATTAGTATTTTATTTTTATGCTATATTTATTCTTTAATTTAATCATAAAAAAAATTTCAAATTATAGAGCATCAATTAAAATGGCAATCAATATAAATTTATATATATATATATATATATATTTATTTTAATTAAAAAAAAGTTCTTCAGTAGCCCTTAATAGATTAGGCAAATATGCTCCCCCCCCCTTTAAAATCAAGTATTATGCAAATAACTTCTGCATTATATCATTTATAAGGTTCACACCCTAAGAGTACATTCTTCAGCTTGGCTTTACCTCATATTTTAAAAATTATTTGCCACAAAATTTAATCTGAAGAAAACATTTAACTTTAAAATAAACACACTTTTTCAACGAACTTTTAAAAGTAAATACATTTTCATCAAATTTTATTCCTATTAAAACAATATTTGATAAAATATGTAGTCAAAAATTTCATATATTTAGAAATAACGGTTGTTTTGTTTTTAAGTAAAAAAGTTTTCAAATAAATATTGAATACATAAATGTTATATGACTTATGTTTCAAATTATTCCTCTAGTACTACATTATAAAGGTTTTCATTACAATTAATAACCATTAATACAATGCATATAAGGCATTTATTTTGATATGATATGATTGACATTTTTACATGATATGATCGAGCAAATAAATGTAGAGTAAAGATTGTACACACAATACACAAAAAAGAAACAATACAGTGATCACAAGAAATTATTACAGAACACATGCACCTTTCTAATCTTCCTCAAAGTAAAATAGTCAATGTTTTTAGCATGCTACATTTAATCTTTAATTTGATCATAAAATGTTTTCAAATTTTTTTAATTTAGTTTACTAGAACCAAAGCTAAATCACTTCACTTTATCTGATCTTCATGATTCTGCAAAATATGTTACTGAATTCTGAAAAATATTTCTTTGCCCTGTATAACTTTGAGTTCCTAACTAATGTGATGGGAACATAAAAGACCATATAAGGGTAAAGTCTTATTTTACAACTCAACTAATAATTGTGTCAGTAAAAGAAAAACGAGCTAGACATGAAAAAATACACTCAGAAATGTATAACAAAAGGATAATCTCCAGGAAAACTGTGACATCATAAGTAATCAATTGTGAAATTTTGCCTTTTTTAAAGCAAAGATTATAAAACTAGTAATGAAAAACAAAATTAAAAGTTCAGATACCAAGTTCATAACAATATAACAGACTTGAGAGATGATAGTAAATTCAACTAAGTTCCAATTTAGAATTTAGATTGTTTGTACATCCAATAAAATTAATGTCTCACTCAAAGGTATATATATATAATCATAAATAAAATTTAAAAGATGATAATAAAATTGCAAATTATGTTATAAAGCTATAGGATCGAACTGTCTAGCAGATCAATTATTTTTCCATATAGTTCCTTGTATTCATTCATAAAAGGATATCAATGAATTGCATTGCTTTACACAAGTTACCTTTCAAATTTCATATTAAGAGAATTAAAAGAATACATTCAAGAGTAAATCTGACAGTACCTTGCATATTATATGGCTGATGATATTCTCCTGGAATTTGTGGAGGTTTAAAATTTGGATGAAATTGCTGCTGAAGTGGCATTTCTGCATTACCACCATTAGGAGGAGGCAAAGGAGCAACATAATTCTGAGATGTAGGAGGCACAAAAGCATGCTGAGGAGGAAATGCTCCCTGAGGGGGTGGCATTGGCCCTCCTGTTTGAGCCACTTGATACTGTTGCTTTTGCTGCTCTTGACGCATTTGCATTTCTCTTTCTTGCTCATGCATCTTTTGAATGGCTAACTGCCTTTGGTATTGCAGGTATTCCTTAAAAAAAAAAAATAATAAAAAAAAAAAATGAAGTAATTCTTCTAAAAATAATTCTGTATGTCTAGTGCACCAGTTGAAAAAATTAAAGCTCATACTTGTAAATTTTATTTGATAGTATCAATTTAAATGTTTTAAGTGTCAAAATATCCTCTTACTTGTTTCTTTTTCCTCATAATTTCTAATTTGTATGCCATCTGAATTTGACGCTGCCTTTCTGCTTCTTCAGCTTCCAACCTCAATTTCTCTCTGTGTTCTTCCCGTAATGCATCTAAGGCAGCTCTCGCATCTCTAGCTTGATTCAATTTATCCTGTAGACGCTCATAATATGCTAAATAGATGAGATGTGCATATACATTAATAGATCAGTCCTTCAACTCTATGCAAATAGCAGAAAACCAATATACAATCAATGTTTCAGGCCGTTAGCACAAATAATTTATGAAGTAAAAATATTAGCTAAGTTAACATTTCTTTTATTAAATAGGATTTACGTCAGTGTTTATTCAGTGTAAAGAAAATGGAATGTGAAGGCTAAAATATTAGCTTTTCATCTAAAAGTAATAAATCATCTAAAACAAAAGTTGAAGCAAGCAATATACTTCTGATATAACTAGAGTGTATGTAGAGCCTATATCTGTTACTTTTCTTTAAATAGCTTAAGATAGCTATGAACAAGTGTTCAAAATGATACAATGTTGGCCTCTTTTTAGTTTTTTCATCCCAAACACTTCTCTTTAAGGTATTTTCACAAAATAAGGTTTGCCAAATAAGTTTTAATAGATTATGATTACATTATGTTTTTTAACAATGAATGATGTATCTTACAACTATTACTAGTTGGTACCCGCCAAAACATGACGTCTAGATAGTAAATAAATGTATTAATACACAAATTAATACTCAACACGTCATTGCCAAATGCTGAAAATCTTAAAAATAGGGAAATACACTTTAAAAAATTACTATTGATTTCAATAAAAAGAAAAATGGTTTCTCGACAGCGCAAAATAAACAGTTTCCATCAGGTTTAATTCTATGTCTCACAAACACAATTAAAAATAAAAATAGCAGAGAGAGAGCTAGAGAGATTCCAAATTAATGTGTTAAATGCATGTAATGATGTGTAAACAAATTAACGTGTTTTCATGGCCTAGTACTTAGTAAGTATCTAAAGCCAAATTTAAACATGTCACTGAGCATGTGTAGAAAGAAATTTTTAATTGCAAATTGTTGCTAATTAAAAGAAATTGTGGTTACCAAATTTGACACATCTATAGATTGAAATCATTCGTTTAAGACCAAAATGAAGTCAATGGATGCAGTAGTTTCTCTCACGGACTGCCCAAAGAATCAACTTAGCAACTTAAATATATAGATTTTATACAGCTCGGACATCTCTTCAAGATATAAAGCAATTAAGAAATTTTGACTAGTTTAATTTAAAAGTATAAAGGTTATACATTTACTTTAAATTTGAAATTCATTGATGCAAAGCTATAATACCATATATATATATATAATCATATTAATCATTTCCCTAACTAGCCAGAGTATAATTGGGAAATGTGTATTAATAAAGACAAACTTGGGAGAGTTAACTTGTGTGATTGTTTCTTATCCAATTAAAAATATTTGTCAGACTACCTCAATTGATAAATAGTGCAAGTGATATGATAATGCATAAGATTATACAATTTGCATCATGTAGTCTTTTGAATATTATTTAATCTTACACTGGTTTTGTTATCTATACTTAGTGACAATAACAGTGCAAGATACAAAAAAATTCTCATAAGTATGACAGATTAGCATGTCACAGTGGTTATGGGAAGGATATTACTATACTGTTTTAAATAGTGAAAAAAGTAAAGTCAACTCTCTTGTGGCATCATAAATAATGCTACATAAGTTAGAAGGAAATTGTAAAAATTTTACTATTTATTTCTTTTATGATGCCTGAGCATAATCAAGAATGATAGTGATGTTTAAAACTAAAACTGATGTTTAAAACATAACATTTTGATGGTTTAAAAAAATTGAGATAAGATTAGCCTCATAGAGGAATAAATACAGCAACAAAACAAAATAAAAAAATAATGGTTTTATTTAAAATTACGTAGGGGAAAAAAAGACTAAACAAATTAATTATATAATGTGTAAACAGATTTTAACATAACTGTTCTAAAAGATGCAACAGTGTCCTAAACAAGTCAGATGTTTAATTAAAATACTAGACTTTACTCAACAAAGGTGGAAACTTTTAAAAGTGAATTATACTCCGATACAAACCTCGTAAATCATCTTGTTCTTGCATATATTTCAAAAGCTGAGAATGCATATTTGTGATATTCATGAAAAGGGACTGAACATGCGTATCATTCGCAATGGGGCGTCCTCTGCTGGAATTGCTTTTCATTCGGTTCACAAAAATTTCAACAGTAGTTCTAAGATTAGCCAGAAAGTCTGTAAGCTCATCTACATCTCCATTCTGATATTTCTGAAAAGATGACACAATAACTACTATGCAAAAATATACATTAAACAGAAATATAAAAATTTTGAAGTATAGACCCAGTTCCTTTGATTTTAAAAGATGTTTACACAATTGTCACAAATATTCAGGAAATAGGAAATTTTCTCATTTTAATTATTAGTTTTAAAACTTTTAAGTGACTTTTGCTGACTATATATATATACGTGCAGTAGAATCTCAATATATATATAGTCAGCAAATATATATAGTCAGCAAATATATATAGTCAGCATATATATATAGTCAGCATAACCGCATCACTCCCATTATTTGTTTGTCGTTGGTGTTCCTTAATTTTTTAGCCCCATAAGTATCATATTTTCGAAAACTCATTCCAAATTCTCCGGTCCTCTGGCTTTTGTCTTGGCCTTGGGATGGAGGCGCCCTGGTGTTTGGTCTAGGGCATGAAAAGTTTTGATTGCTGCAGTTCTACACTGGCCGATGAGGGTTTCACCCGGAAGCAGAACTTCCTGGTGGTCTTATGTTGGACCCCATCCAGTGCAATGGAATGGTTCTAGTTACAAACCATTCATGGCTGACACTTCTTTATACTCTCACACAATAACCGATACCAAAAGGAATGCAATTTGCAATACAGATAAAATATTGTTTACTTGTGGAGAGAAAACCGTCAAAAAACAAACAAAGGTTAAATACTTTTCGTTGAATTAAAATTCCTGTGTACCTACGTGTATTTCTTTTTTTATTATTATTATCTTGGATTTCAGTACAACTTTGTAATTTTATCTTCAATTACACTACAGGTATGTACGCATTTATGTATGTGAGTAAATATATTTTAGGGATATCAAACTTTAAGGAATATTAATACTTTTTTGTATGTTCCCACATTCATTGTTTAGTTCAGTCAGTCCTTTCGAAAACGATAGATTGAAATTCCACTGTGTGTGTATGTATATATATATATATATATATATATATATATATATATATATATATGTAATGAAAACGAAGTAAGCGATGAACATCAGGATGGAAAATCGTTATGCTTGATGAGAATTGCAGATGGCAATCACAGAGAGTCCAGGCTGAGGAAAACAGGAGCCTTTCATTTCGAAGAATGTTTTATTTCTTGAAACTTCTGCTGGACATCTTACGTTCCTTTACACTGGACTACACATAGTCATTTTTTGTACATTATTCAGTTCACAATAGCTTATTCCGAACCCTGGCGGAGCATCACATACAAAACAAAGGGACATGTTTTCGATTCGGTGGCAGACACGCAAAAAGCCCACGGAGAACACTGTCTGCGTAGGAGGTGCGGCCACGTTAAAACTTTTAATTGGCTAGTTGAAAACATCTGACCTCACACGTCATATGAGGTGATCTGATGGAACATTTGAGAAGGTTCCATCACTCAGTTTTTTTAAAACAATTTTAGCTTTTACACGTGTACTAGGGGAAAATCTAATCGGTTACTTTGGTTATCTTTAGATCATAATTTGGATTAAGGGGTGATACTTTATTGAGATAAAATGGAGGAATTTCGAATAGGTGTTTAATTAATGAAAGTGAAATGATATTGTTTCATATATATATATATATATAATAAATCATACTTCAAATTCAACTACCATTACGTTTTAACTCTCTCTGGAATACAACCTTTAAAACTTGCATAAATGTCAGCAAATGATATATATATCTCACAGGCTTGATAATATAATTTTCAGGTTAATAACTTTCATTCAGTTAGAATTCTTTTTAAAACTTTTACAACTGGATCTGCAGCTCATGCAAGTGTAGTTGCATTTTCAACTTATTTTTATTACAGGCACACATTTTATGTTTTACAATTCCAGTATAGATTTTAGACACAATCTGTATTTACACTATTTAAGTTGACTGATATTCACAATTTACATCACTAATTGGATAACTGAACAAAATAATCTTCATAAAACCTAATAATATATTTAAAGATTTTAGCTGTAAAAAAAAAAATAAAAATGTCAAAGCCAGACACAGGTAATACAAGCAGCATAAATATTAGCATTTATTCCCTTTCAGGCTTTTTTCTCTTCCCATTCCACATTTAGCACTTATATCTATTTTCCAAATCCATTAATATTACATGAAAATATTATAAAATAAATGCATAAATGAAAAACTTGACTAAAATACTATTGCGATATTAAATTAAATGGATTCCTGGAAAAGGGGAATTATTACAAATAAGTTTTACATACAGAGTAAAACTAAAGTTTGATAAAATCTTAAAAAACTGCTTGAGGGCAGACATCTTTATAGAATACAGAACAAAATTAAAATTTAAATAAAATATGAAGTCAAAGGAAAGAACAATAAGTAATAGCATATGTTAGTTTAGACATTTAATAATATACATAACTCTGACTTTGCAATTATATGGATATACAACAAATACACATGAAAATGTTTTTTAGATTTTGATATTATGAACCATTTTGTAGTATTTCCCCTTAAAAAATTATTCCCCAAAATAATAAATAAAATTAATGCAGTAATAATCTACAGGTTTCATCATTAATGCACTAAAACTATCCAAATTCACATATTTAAAATAACTTAGATGTATATTTTGGGGTAACACTAGGAATATAATTCTATATACTTACATGTTTGTTTATACATACATACATACATACATACATACATATATATATATAAAATCGAATTATTAACTGCAAAAGATATTGGACTAATCAGCTAGACTAATGACGTAATAAATAATTTAAGTTAGTCTGAAAAAAAGACTAACTTTCCTAGGGTAAGTTATATCTAATACTACACAATGCAAACAAAGACTAAACTCAAATAATTTTTTAAAAATTTAAATATTTGGTTGCAATGATGCATGAATATGATTACATACAATATTCTAAAGAGTATATGTTCTCTTCAGAGTTAAACCATGAAACTATAAGCAATAACTCAGCATGATAACCATTGAATGCAATTTTTAAAAGATCCAAAAGTATGAAACAACAAGCATTGATAACTGAGTCTACTAAGAGTAACAAACTCAGTTAAATAGAGAGTTCTTGACACAGAAGATTTTAACATTTAACAAGAAACAATGTTAATGAGACCAAAATGCAAATTGCAATTCAGAAAATAATTTAAACTAGCTGCTGTGCGACCAACATAGTCGCTTTTAGTTTTATATTTACTTTTGCAAAACATCTCAACTGAAAGTAACTTATGTAAGGAATGTTACCATTACTTGTCATCATAAATATACATTGTTACACCAATGATTTTAAAAATTACATCCCTCTCTGTATGCAGGCCCAGATTTCCGCATGGGCAAGTGGGGCACTTGCCCAGGGCCCCCAAATTTATGGGGCCCCCTAATTTAGTATTAAGTTGTACATATTTTTGAAAATTTGGTTTTAGGTTAATTCAGTAAAGGTGGGCAGTGGCGGATACAGAAAAAAATCCTGGGTGGGGCACAGTGCACCCACTATATTCATTTCAAAAGAAAATTTCCTGAATTTATTTATTAACATTAAAAGTAAATTAATTAACACATTATTATTATTATTTTTCAAATGTTTGACTTTTTGGTCAAAAATTTTTTGAATTTCCGGTCCGAATTTATGGGGGGGGGGGGCCTTGGTGAGTGTCCCAATGTGGAAATCTACTCCTGGAGGGGGAGGGCACATGGCCTCCCTCTGGATCTGTCCTTGGAGGGGGCCCCCAAAGTCTGCTTTGCCCAGGGCCCCATTGGGTCAAAGTCGGGCTCTGTCTGTATGTGCTATTTTTCAGAAATTGTTGGAGAAAATTTTTTTCCCTTAAAAAATGGGAGTAAAATTTCAGCAAGTACTTAAAAAAGTGTAGAAAATTAACTATTACTGACTGTCAGTTGTTATGCCGGAGACGATTAAGCCTAACCTCGCGATCAATTATGCTCTCTTAATAAATTATTTCTTCTTCACTTTCTTGAGACTTCCCAATTTTCACTTGATCGTGCAGCTCACTTTCGAGCATTCAGTGCGTAAATCCATGTTGACACGCAGCTGCAAATTGCAGACGCCGCTAATGCTTACATCTGGCAGTAACAGCCATTGCCATTGGGAATGTAGAAATATCGTCGATTTTTGTGCCATATACCTATGCGTTTTATATATACAAATAATGAAACAATCTCTAAGGATACTTTGAAGTGATTATTTACTTCAGTTGTTCTGTTGCCTCCATAGGTAGGTGCAGAACTGGAAACAGGAGCACTTGGAGTAGGACTATTTCTTGTGTCAGTTGGTGACATTACACCTTCTTCTTTCTGCTGCTGCTGTCGTTGTTCCCAATAGTTACGATTCAAATAATGATCAAGTTCACTGTCAACAGGAGAACTTTTCTTTTCTGGAGCATTTTCCTGCATGTTAAGAAAAGCAAACATGCTTTAAAGGATCAACATTTTACCATGATCATTTCTTTTATTCTTTGTTTTATGTTATACAATGGTACCACAACTTACACGAGTTTTTCGAGATACGAGCATTCTCTCGGTAGATTTTTTGCTTCGAGTTACGAGCTAAAATTAGGGTTACGAGGAAGCTTCAGATATCCTACTGCTAGTTTGAGCGGCGAGTGCCATGTTACGTGCTCATCCAATAAGAACACAAGAAGCATATAATATTTACAAACTTTATGTACAAGTATTATACAATTGTATAATATTATTCCGAGACTACTATCCAGTCTTAAACCGAGATATTGGATTCTGAGAAAACGTTCTTCGTATTCTCAGAAAGAAGAATCTGGACATTACAGCCACAGTGAACGATGCTACAATCGCCCAGCTTCCGTGTCTCACTTGTTCACTTTAAGAGAGTAGCTGGTAATAAATGCGAAAGTGAGAAAAGCGGGGCAAAAAGATCATAAATCAACGAATAAGATTTAATTTCTCAGTTCTTCTCAACCTTTCTCCCCCTCTTCCATCTGCATCTTCAAGTCTGATCTCCAAGGTAAATGTTGTACATTACACTTAATAAAACAAATTTATTGCAGTACATTCTACTGTATTCCGCTTTTATACAACGTTTTGTCATTTATAAGCACGTTTTTCTTATTTAAAAACATGCAACAAAAAAATTGTGGTGTTTTGGGGGAGCCCGGAACGAATTAATGGCATTTCCATTCATTTCAATTGGGAAAATTGATTTGAGATACGAGTTTTTCGAGTTATGAGCTAAGTCATGGAACGAATTAAACTGGTAAGTCGAGGTACCACTGTATTTACATTTAATAGGACCAAAAATATATACACAATGAACATATTAGAGCAAAGAGTTTAAAAAATGAACATGACATCTTAAATTGCTTAACTTTAAAGGTTGACCAAAAATTAAGAATCTAGTAAGATAACTGAAATATAACTTTTTTGTGATGATGATGATATAAGCTATAGAATGAAGGAGTTTCAAACTATAGACAGACCTTCATAAAATCTGCACTAGAAAAGTTTAACAATGAACCAGGGTAAAAAAAAACTAAAAATAAATACTATAAATTAATATCATTGCCAAAAAACTGACACAGAAGTCTCAGAACCCTTGAAAATTGGGAAACTTAAAGGCTATTCACTAGTAACTTACTGCTGCTGTTACTATTGCTTTAACTTAAAACAAATAATGCTCCGATGACAATGAATAATGAGCATCCTTGCCAGAATTGAGATTACATATTGCGTAACTTAATGAAGCAGAAAATAATATTGAGCTAATGCCTGGAAAGTGAAACAAAAGGATGTAACAGCAGAATTTGATGATGTATACACACAAATTATAAAGCCAGAAGGCAATAAAGGGAATAAACTGAATGGAAGAATTGTTACAAGACAGCAACCAGAATAACACACTGCTGCATAATCTATAATCTAAAGCTATGTCTTGGCTGGAGATTATGCAGTCACAACAACAAGTATTAAATAATGGTTACATTTCATGTGAAATTTTATTTATGAATATTCAGAAATTTGTCTGAACTAGAAATACATTCACAGAATGTCACACATAAAAGAAAATATTAAGTGATAGCTTTAATAGTTTCCAGACATTTGTAGCCATTAAGCAACTCAATAGTAATTTTAAATATGCCAGATTTTTAGATTATACCATTTCATATTAATTAGAAAAATATATAAAAAAGAAACAAAATTACAATCCACCTTCTTTAAAATAAAAAAAGGAAAGGGAGAATAATCTAAATCACGTGCAAAGATATACATACACATGACTGCAAGATAAAAATATAGCAGAGGACGTCATGCAAATATTGATACTAAGTCCAGCTTTCTAAGGGTGATTAAATGCTTGACATTAACATACATTAGATTTTATAATCTTTGTGCTTAGAAACTTTCATACAAATTCATCCAGAAAGATATTTCAGCTCTTGTTACATTCTAACAGTTAAAAAAGCATTAATGGAATAGGCAAAGAGTTCAGTACAAAATATTAATTTTCCCAAATTTTGATGAAATTTATGAACAGTTATACAATAAATTTTGCAGAATATTTTCATATATTAACCTACTGAATTACAAAAATCCTAATGTGAGATAATTACCTCAGGAGCAGTATATGTATAAGCAGCTTGTTTCAAAGATGTTTTTTGTTTCTGAAACACACATAAGATTAAAATCAGTTACAAATAATTATATACAGAATTTATATCATATGAAACTGAAATTATTGTAAAGTCTAATTGACAAAGTTATAAGAGTAAAAACATTACTCAATTCATTTACATGGAGAAATCCCTAACTATAAAATTTGCTATCATTATTTTTCATGCATAAAGCTTTAATAGTATCGTATAATAAATGATGGTAATATTAATGAAGGACTAAATTTCTCAGAATCCTGACTTAAGAAACAAAAATTTGAAATTTGGTATCTAATCAAAAATACTGTAAGACAAGTACTGGTAAATTCATAAGAACCATAAATGTATCAATCACTTTAAACAAAAAAAAAGTCTTGCTTATTAAAATAAAGAAACTGCAAAGATGACAGAGATGAAAATATACATTACAGCATAAGTATTTGCTAGTTATTTAACATTAGAACCGACTTCCTTTTGAAATAAAGAAAATATGTTTTAATCTTTTATTGTAATACTAAACATATGAGAGTTGTTTAGTCCATGCAAAAATAATGACTGCTTTTGAAAAAGTTATTTATTTTACTTTATAATCTCCCTTATGATGCATACATTTGGTCCAATGATCTTCAAGCTTTTTTATTCCCTTTCTAAAGTAAGCCTTGTACAACTCTACAAAATAAGCATTTATTTCCTTTATCATGCCAAAATTTGATGCAAATTTCTGTCCTGAAAGAAATTTTTTCAGGTTGGGAAGCAAGCAGTAGTCCAAGGAGGTTAAATCTGGAGAATACAGAGGTTGGGGAACAATTTCAGAGCATAATTCAAACAATTTTACTGCCACAATCGCAGATGAATGAGTTGGAGAAAATGTGACCATTTCTCTTAATTTCATTATTTAAATGAGCCAGAAAAGATGCACAGCACTCTCAAGTGATTGTTTTGTGCTTTTCCAAGCAGTCAATAAAAGCCATACCATGGCATTCCAAAAAACAGTGGCCTTAACCTTTGTTCCTGCTGGAATCATTTTCACTTTTTTTAGTGCAGGTCCATCTGTTTTAACCCTCTGTTTTGATTGTTCTTTCATTTCTGACGGGTAGTGATGTATTCATCCTTTAATACAAAATAATGCCAAAATTCATTGGGATTCTGCTGAAACAACTCCAAAATGAGCTTAAATGAATTCACTCATTTATGTTTTCGATCGACTGTCAGAAAACACAACACTCCACTTGCTAACAGCTTTCTCATATCTAAGTATTCATGCAAAATATTAAGTACATGCTCTGATGAGATGCAAACAGCCTCAGAAATCCCACATACTTTTAATATTCTATCCTTCACTATCATATCATGGCTTTTTTCCATAATTTTTAGTGTAGTGACATCAGTAGGGTGACCAGAATGGTCAACATCACTTGTGTACAGTTGGCAGTGACAAAAATCTACAAACCACATGTAAATCATTCTAAGTGAAAGGTGCAGACTTGAAATAACATTTTTATTAAGCTTGGATTTAGTTTCTGCTGCCGTTTTGCAACTTAGAAAGAAATATTTTATCAACATGCAGAACTCATTTTTTCCATTGTGTGAGAAAAAGCAAGACCTGACCAATTAAAATGCTGTCAGTCACAGCATGTGTCCCTTTGAAGCATGCAAGAGAGAGCTAACAATTTCAGTGCAGTAGTTTTTCAAATTTTGCATGGATTTGTCAAATGACTCTCATACATTATATTTTTGGACTGAAATAGATTGAAAAGAGCCTAACCTCTTTACTTTCCGCTTCACTTTGTGATAAAGCAATAGCTAATTGTAAATCTTCTTCCTCTTTTAATTCTTGCTCACTTTTACGACTCCCACTAGATACATCCTACAATATTAAAGTGAAGACAGAAATATGCATAAAATTTTAAAGTCAAATCATTAAAAAAATACAAAATATATTTATATAATTTAAACATTAATTATTTTAAACAATAATTTTCCCATTTAAAAGCATATCATAGCTTAACAGACTGTGTATTGCAAAGTGATTAAAAATCAAATCACCTTTATTTAAGGCAGGAAAATTTAGAACAGTAGCTATAGATACTAAATTTTGAAATATATATGATTATAAAAATCTAGATGGCATAATTCCATTTCATAAATTTTTGTTTTTGCTATTTCTAAGGCAAACTTCACTTCAAGCTGTCATTGATATTTAGAATCAACATTGATTAAGTTTAACCTTTACTATACAAAATTTTATAAATGATTCAAACTAAATGATTGAAACTAGAATTGTACATCAAAATATTCTAATAAAATGATTACACTCAGTAGTATACCACTTGAAAAATTTCAAATATTCAAACCACAAAACATTCAAAATATTCATTTTTGAACTATTATGCCATCACAAAATGAAACTTAGCAAATTACCCATATAAATTCTACAACTTAAATCTAAAGAGTAGGTAGTAATTTGTCTAAATCATTAACATTATGCTAATAGTAGAATATACAACAAAATGCTAGACTTGATTTTATTAATTTCAACTGATTATGGTTGTGCTAGTTTGTGTATGAAATTCAACCAGAAAGCAATAGAAATTCAATTTTTTTTTCATTATGTTAGCACAGCACTGGGATGGGCAGTAAAATTCCAAAATTAAGTTAGTAATATATTAGCCAATGATAAAAAAAATATTAATTCAAATCTCATGTATGATTAATTACAGTCTGGAAAGATCTAACATCTTTCAATGATGATCACTGGAAGTAGATAATATAATTTATTTACTTTTCAAAGGTCATGAAAAAAACATTGTCTACAAGGTGGAATAGCTAAATCAACACATACATACTAATACATATGATAATGCAAAGAAACAGAGCTAAGCTCCAAAAATTAATGAGAATTCAACAGCAGAATGAATAATTTATCGTATATGATACCTTTTTATTTCCACAAGAAATGTTCAATATCAATCTAAATTAAGGTCCTAAAAAAAATTCTTTTACCTAAGGAATAGCAATAAAAACTTACTTTAATAATTTTAACATCCCAGACCAGTAGATTTTTGCTGTTGTTTGTTCTATCTCTACTGCAAGTATCAAAAGAGTATAGTGTTTTTAAAAAAAATCACTTATCTCTTGTATTTCCAAATTCATATTCCCTCCCCCCCTTCAAAAAATAAATTATCCTCTTCAATTCAGACCCCTGTTACAGATCTATAAAAGGCATACAGATGGACTAAAAACAGATTTAAAAGTGAATTTATCCATGACACTGATTCTGTAGTATATTAACAACTGGGTCAGTAAAAGTCAGAAATCTACTTGGCACCCCCAACCCTATAATTGACAAGTGACCACAGGGAGTAATCATGCCCTAAGGTGTCTCACTTCTGGACAGACCTAAGTTTATAAGATGCTGAATTTTAGCAGCAGAGTTAAAAGATGAATAAAGCATTGAAAATAGACCTCATAGACTAATATTTTGTACCATTTTCCCAAAATATGTTTCCAACAGGCCTGTTCTGAGTGGGACTACAACAATGATGACCTCTTACTTACACACACACACACACACACACACACACACATATATATATATATATATATATATATACAGGTAACCCTCCTATAACACAGTAGTTAGGTTTCTAGAAAATGTCATGTTGTGTGAAACTGTGTTATATGAGACCCAGAGACAGTTAAAAAAAAAAGGGGGGGGGGGGGTGTTATGTTCTTGAAAATTTATTCAAATCAAACATTATTTTTAAAATTCCATATAAGAAATTTAATTTTTATTAACAATATAAATGTATGTATAACACAAAACAAAAAGAAACAAAAAATATTATTTTCATTTAATGCGACCTTAATTTAATAAATTTCTTCCTCATCACTGCTCAGTACAATCAAACGAGAATGTTTTTTCGATTCAACGATATCACCTTCACTTTCAGAACCTTTTTCTTCATTTAGATTTTTTGCACCTTCTATCTTCTTTAAAAATTCTGTAATTTTGGTTTATTTGCTGGTTCTTACAAGGTCATTGTAGATTCATGGTATGGAGATAGACAATTCTGCAGCTCTCTTTTGAATTTTCAGCGAAAGAGTCTGCTTTCAGGAAAAATTATTCAAGATTTTCAGCTAAGCTTAGGCCTTCTTGTAATTTTATAGAGTTATAAATGAATAAATTATAATTTGTTTATACATTTTCATGTAAAGCCACTATAGTTCATTATTCCTTCCCATCGTTATTTTAAGGTAATTTAGTTTTTAAATATGTTAAACAAAAATCATGTTATCTAGTGCTATAGAAGTACAGTGTTGTACAAAGGTTTTCACAATTTTTTTTATCATGTTAGAGCGAAACCGTGTTGTAAGATGCTGTGGTGTAGGAGGGCTACCTGTATTGCCACATTTCAAAATGAAACCGTCGTGCACCATGGCACAATAGATATAGTCGCAGGCTGCAAATGGAAAGGTCCTCGGTTCGAGCCTACGTGAGGACAGAGTTGATTTCCCGTTCTTTTATGTGCGCTTCCTGAAATATTCGAGAAAGCTCTACAATATGCAAATTTCCCCTAATGCAAATTTTCCCCCTAACAGCTGAATATTTCTAGAATGTTCTCTAACCCTTTAAAAGCTTGTGTTGGAACTGCAAATGGCAGTTCTTCGACTGTGAGCCTGAGGGCTTGTTGGTTTCTTGTCTAATAAAACGTTATTGCTTGTTTATCGGGGACTCCTTTAATCCACGCGACAATATATATATATATATACCTCTGTGCGTTTTTTTTCTTCAGTCAAAATAAATAAGTTGTTTAGAAATAGTAAATGATATAATTTTATTGTTGTATATAATGTACATATGTTGAAACAAAGATGAAACATGAAGAGAATTTAGTGAGTTTTAATGCTTACTTTAATACATGCACACACAGACATTTCATAGGATCATATGAGTAGAAATTAATAATCTCATCCATCCAAATCTCAGGCACTTATGAAAAAAGGATTTAAAATTAGTAATTAATGAGCTTAATAAAAATAAATGAAGAACTTCAGTTCCCACTTAAATACTTTACCACATATCAGACAGCAGGAAGCGTGCCCGATTTCATTTTTGTTTCGAAAATAATAGTTTAATTAAACATTTAGAGAAAACCCAACTAGAAAACATTAACATGTTTAAAACGCTGTAACTATGGTAACGATCACAAGAGATACTGAGAAAGAAATTTGTTCTACTTACTTGTGCTGTGGACTGAGGTGATTGTTCAGGGTTAGGAGATGAAGATTTTGGAGCACCAGTGGGTCTAAAAAAACAATAACACAATGAAAGTAAAAATTTAATAATTAAAATGCCAAAAAGAAACAACTACAAAAGATTTCAAATCATTCGAAAATAGAAGATTGGATATGCATAAAACAGCATAATTAAGCACATCATTCAGGTTTATACATTAAAAAAATATATATTGAGGATAAAAATGACAAAATTAAAAAAATTTTTCATTCAGTTTTGTTCTTTTCCGTGAAATATCTTAAAAGTTTTTCAAAAGTTTAAATTTTTAAAAGGGAGTTAATAGTTTTCTTTATGGCAAAGTCTGATTTTATAACATTAATACTCCATAAATTTATGGTTAAAAAAGCAATTTTCTGATGAATTTTTATCATGAAATAAGTAAGTTTTCTTAACCTATTATTTTAACAGTCACAGAGAAATAAAAACACAGTTTTATATCTAATGAAACAGAAACTTAAATGATTGTATTTTATGATTAATGACTTACTTATTTAATTTATCCCAACATGCTTCACAAACTCTAACGTCCTTTTCAATGCCAAAATGAGGAATTGGACAGCTTCGAGATGAACATTTATTGCAAAATATTTGGCCACAGTTCCTACAGTGATGCTGAAATGAAATTAGCATGTTAAAAGTGAGAAATTATTCAAAATATGAAAAACATACTGAAAACAGGTTTTTCATTTCTAACAGTATGCTTATTACATCCAAAATCCAGTTATTTTAATTGAAATTTCGACCAGATAACATGTATAAGAATATCTTTAATGCTCACAGAGGTCTTTTTCTATATTGGTAACATTTCTTCAAAATATTTAACAGAAATTTGTCAGCAATTTTAAATACTATTTATTGAGTATTCTGCAAACACTCAGTTAATTCACTTTTTGCATGATTGTTTCAATCATTTTACATATATATAGAAGAGTAAACAGAATACAAAGTGTTTGTATTATAGTATGTGCATAGATTTCTTACAACTAAAAATATCTATTTAAAGAAAAGGGAATAAAAAAAAATTAAAAACTCAAATAACATTCCCTCTTCATGCAAGCAAAACACAGAAGAGCAGAGAAAATATAGCAATCAATATGCTAGTGAAGGTGCAAACTACCAAGTCTAAGATAAATAATTTGTTTGTATTCAACTATAAATTATGTTATCATAACATAGTTAACTTTAAATACTGATTATTCTATAAAATGAAACTGTTCAAATTTTAATACATAACTTTAAATCATTTTCTTTCTGACATAAGAACTTTAAAGGGTAAATTTAATGAACAGTTACCAAAATTTAGGATAACTGAATAAATGTCATACACCTGCCTTGAAAAAGTTACAAAAAGAAAAAATTACTTTGCTTGTTTAATAAGCAATAATTTTCATATCTGCTTAAACAAAATTAAGATCCACTTTATTAAAATAATATATAAATATTGACAAACTTTTCTCTGAACAACTGTAAATTGTGTCCTACATCGATGACAGCAGTTGCCATCAGCCCAATCAGGAGCTGTGTCAGCAATGAACATTGCATCACTTTCTTTTAAAACTTGTAATTTGTAACCTAAGTGGAAGAGAAATAGAATTAATAAAAGCAAGGGGAAATATTAATTCAACACATCAAAAAATTCCAAGGATTAATCTTTAAAAAAAATTATGTTTAGAAAAATCATAGCTTATAATTATGTACTGTGATTCATATTAAGTTATATATATGTAGAGAGCTTGAGTTAGGTACATAATATACCAATCACAGATGAGGAGCCATATACCTATGGTAAGACTAATTTCAAATATATGACTGTAAAAATCAAAATCAGCCAAAATTTAGTCAAGATTTAAAAAATACAAAATAACATTAAACAGAATGTCTGCCTAGACATGTAACAGAATTAACATATGAATGCATAAATGCAATTTAGTTTAACAAACAAACACAAAAAATATAATATGCTATGAATTGTATAATTTATAAAAATTAACTTTATTAAACATATATTCCATTTATGACATGAAAATATAGCAACTAGTTACAAACTGAAAAATAGAGAATAATAGTTAAAATGTGATAGTACCTTCCATTTTCAACATATTAAATATATCTTGTACAGCACGATATTTGGGCTCATTACGAAATGCATGTGCCCATATTTGTATAAGTTCAAGAATTCTGCTTCTAACATTCTCATTTGTGGTTGTCTAGAAAATAAGAAAAAAGTAGGGGATACAATTTTTTCTTTGTAAATCGTATTACATATTTAATTGTAAAAGCTTAATAGCAAGACATACAATTCATTTCCTTTTTTGTTAAAGAAAAAAAAACTTTTACATATTTTATTAATAATTTCAATAAAAGTTTTATTAAACAATAAATAATGCCAAATTTTAGAGTATGCTTTTAATTCAACATCATTAATAACAGTTAAAGAGTTAATTTTATCCATAGTGAAATTATTTACAAAATTTCATTATCTCATCAGCAAGCAGAAAAGCTCAATTCAATGTTAGTATTACCTTCAGTGCATTAGAAGATAGCTTCAAACCTATGTAAAAACATCTTAAACTATTTTAATCATATTTAAAATTTTAACTTGTTATATTTTTTCATAAATGCAGAATAAATTCATTAATATATTTGAAAGATGAATATATCAATTCAATTTTGACAAAGATTTTGTATTTCCAGAATTAACAGCCATTCTAAAAATAGTGGTTTTACATCTAATAACTATTTACAGTATATATATAATTGATACACCTTTTAAAGAATACGGAAATAACCAAAAATATGAAACTGATATGCTATGAAAGCTCTATAGGTGTTTAGAAGCAAAATTAGATTATATAATGCAGGAATCACCATTTATGTGGAAAACATACATAAATTATCTAGCTTGAGAATTCAAGACTTTTTGTTTGATGTTTATATATTCATTAAATTCTTACTATTTATTCAGATATTGACTAACATTTTTATAAATATGTAAGTAAAAATAAAAAATATGAAATCAGCAAACTGAAATCCATACTTACATCTGATGATGCAATCTGATGATGAATTACATAATAGTCTGACACTACTTCAACATGACTCATAAGAAAAAAACAGTTATGAAAAGAATTTCTAAATCCTCTTAGAGAATAAATAAAAAAAATAAATTAAAAAAAAATTATTGCCACAAAAGCAAAATAATTAGGGTATGAAGTAGATTAATTTGTATGTAAGAAATTTTAACTAGATTTATTCCTTTGGAAAAATATATAGTCATTTTGCAATTTAAATAGATATTTTGAATAAAAGTATATGTTACATTTATATTCTTTCATGCACATTCAATTTAAACTACAGACAAATAGCTATGTTTTGTGCTGAATTTCAGCTCACAGCTCATGACAATAGAAACCTCAAATGGTTGAAAGTAATTCATACAAATATATACTACATTTTCTGTTTCAACAGTAGCCTTGAAATCAAATCCACACATATAATAGGATAGCAGCTAAAGCATTATATAGACTAACCCATATAAATATGACAACCCAAACCCCCTTTTCCCCTACAACTAAAGAAATTCTAACAAATTAAAATTTGTGATATTCTGCTCCAATGGTCTCCATGAAATATGTATGTGTTCATGGCTACAATGTACTTAACCTGAATATAAACATGCTAAGCAAAACCAGGTATTCTATACTTATTAATAGATGTATCATTTCATAGGGCATATTACATACAATACATAAATGTTACAGATGATTAACCTTGATGTCAAATATCAATTAGTAAACATTACTATGACAAACATATATTAAAATTCCTTCTCATTAGCACAGCTTATATGAGTAAAATTTTATGAAGTTCCATTAAATTTGTTCAATAAAAATGTAATGCTGTCAAACTCCCTTATGATACCTAATGATTAACCCCAAATTCTAATAAGCAAATAAATATAGACAATCTTACTTACTTTTACTAACTCTTTAAGCTCTTCCATAAAAGGCCTAGATGCTACTTCAGTATGAAAAGGGCTTCCACAGTTTTTCATGCATGATTCTAACACCTATAAATTATGGAACTTTATAATCCCATTTGAAAGTCAAAGCTTACATGTTAAGATTACAAGAGCATTTAATTTCTGTATAAAACAAGTACTGATTACTTTAATAATAGGCACAGTTTATGACAAATGTAAAACTTAAAATGTTCAACAAATTAATTTCATACTATGGAATTGGTATTGGTTTATTAAAATCTTAAAAGTTAGGTTTAAGAGATTAATCACCTTAAAAAAATTAAATAGAAAAGGATTTTAAAACACTTGACATTAAATCATTTTTCAATACTTGAGACTGGATTTTAAAACAAGGGAATTGATAGTAAAAAAATTCAATTATGCTTTAGAGACAAATAATTTATTCACATACCTGTAATGTGTACAGAACTACATGAGGATTCTGAACATACAACTTTTTCTTGATGCAAGATAACACATATTTGGATCTAGAGAAAGAAAAAATAATTTTATGAAAAATATTACAAGAACAAAAAATTGTTTAAACTCGCAATTTCTTAAAACTGATTAATAAGCTGAGAAATTCAGCAAAATGGATACGATCAAGTTTGAAACTAAATTTTAAAAAAAAATCTACACAGAGTGTAAAATAAATGATGACACTAGCCAAATGGAAAAGCAATGATTTATTGAGTTTAAAAATTTATTTTAAGGGAATATCTGCTTACTATAGCTGATGCTTATCATATAGGAGATTAAAATCCTAGAAACATACTTTGAAAATTTCATTAAAAGTTCTATATACTCAAATCTATTATGCTTTAGAATGATCTATATAATCCTACCTTACAATACTGAAATCATATACATTCTCATATTTAAAAGAAAAAATTTCTAAACTAATTAACATATTTCAGATGCACACAACTGAATACACATGACTTCCAAAATATATGTTACTTCCAGACCTGATTTTAATGTGCATTCTGATCTATAATGTTTGCCTCAGTAATATTCAAAATTTAAAACCAAATTCCATGATATTAAGGATTCAACATGTGATAACTTACTGCACATCTCCTTGGCGAATGCAGTCAGTTATCTGTAAAATGCTCTCCCAGTCAGGCTCTAATAATAGTTGACTAGTTGCTTTTTCTAAAATTATAAATACAGCCATGATTATGCATTTTTGACTTATTTATCATATAACAGAAACAAATTAATACTTATTTTGATTAAATAATGAGTGCATAACATAACCAAATGTAAAATGTATTAATATAATATTTACATGATAAAAATTACAATATAATAGTGACAAAAAATTAAAATACTTTCACAAAGCTAATGATGATGAATCTTTATAAGAAATGATAATTTTAAGATGAATATTTATTACCAATTTCAATCAGCTTCAAATGTTTTATTACATAAATTATTAAAAGTTGAATAAATTTTAAGAATATTCTACTGATTAGTGTAATTTTATAATTCAGTAATGGCTTGGGGCGATCCTATGGTACAGCGCACTGGTTTTTGGTGCTGAGGGTGCTCGGATCAAATCCTGGCGTTGTGCCACTAAAAGCCTCCATTTGTATCATCCCTTTATAGGGGGTAATGCTAGACCACTTATAAGGTGCCCCCATAATAAAATGGCTAGCAAAACTGTGGTGTACTATAGCAGTTAGGATATTGTCCAAGAAACTATCTGCCACATTGGAAAAAAAATTAATTAGTAGACCTAACCTTTGTAACAGCTGAGATGATAATAAAATTCCTATATATAACCTTTTGTTTTTTGTACCCATGCAATTATTTCAAAGAACTACATCATAAAGTAAAAGTAGAGTATTTTGTAAATCCTCTTAACAAATTGAGAGGAGGTAGAAGTCTTTTTTAAAATAATTTTTATATATTGAATAAAATACATCGAAAGCACCAAAAGTGTTAAAACTTTCATAATAGGAAAATCTAAATCACTAATTATGTTATTAATCTAATTATATTAACTTATGCTGAACTAAAACACTTAAATATCACCAAGATAAAATACCATTGTAGTTTTTTTTTTAATGACATCTCATGTTACCTACGACAAGGTTATGAATCTTAGTTTTCATCCTTTTTATTATTAGTTACATTGCCAATATGACATTCATATTTAAGAAAATCATATATCCAATAGCTCTCTATAATGTCAGCTATGATTTTTTCCTTAAAATAAGTAGTATGTCCTAAATTAATGCAGGAGTACTTTAATTTCATAATTCTAAAAAAAGAGTATAATTTTTTCTTTTCCTTAAATTATTAATGCATGTGAATAATTACAGGAGAAAAAGAAAATTAAGAATGTGCTTTATACAGACACATGTCATTTTTATTCTGAAAATCTAATGTCAGAAAGTATGATACATGTAGACAAATAACAGAACACTTAATTACAGCTCTTACAAACTGCTACTTATAAAATCAAAACAATGAAGAGCAAAATTAATAATTTCCATTTACAAGTATGTTTTATTACAAACATATATATGAAAGGGTGATATCTTACCAAACAACTTGTCAAAAGTAGCTGAAGACCAAACAAATAAACTAGTCATGACCTCAATTTAAAATTACTCTAAGCTTCTGAAATAGGAAACAAAATTTAGTAATTGATATATTAAAACACTGACTATACTATTAAAACAAAGAAAACAAATTCTCAGTAAAATAATTCTAAAGAAAATTATTACCACCTCAATTTTAAAAGAAATCAATATAGAGAACACTATTTTTTTCTGAAAAGAATACAAATAATACACAGATGATAGTTAAAGCTAAAAATAAAAAATGAGATTTTAAATCTAAATTTAAGACAACAAAGCACTTTAGTCATTATTAATCAACATTCAATATACACTTATAACCCCACCCATACTTTCTAAAAACATAACAAACTTGTTTACTAGAGCTATATGCTTTTAGTGCAGTTTTAAACATATTACAATTCTTATTTTAGGCATAGTAGTTCATACAAGCATAATTTTTTTCTATTGTTATGCCTCAGCTCAAAATAGCAGGCATAGGGTGTCATCCCCCCCCCCCCAAAAAAAAAGAAAAAAAATCATCCACTATCTTTCCTTTAGTCAAGAGATTTCAACTTTTATAGGTAAATAAGATCTTCAAGGTAATTATTTTTAATCTGTATTAAGAAAAAAAGAATATTTACTGCCTTCTGTGTGTAAATTGCACAAATTTCTTATCATTGGGTACTATTCTATAAATCTTTATCTACAAGTAATCAAAAATAAGTCAGCAAAGTAATTTAAAAATACTAAAGTAAAAACAAAGGCAAGCACAATAGAATATAAAGTTATCATTACGCAGAATTAATGACATCAGATAAATTTTATGACGAAATGACGACAGAAATAATATAAAATACTTTAAAATGTAGCAATAAAATTAAAACGTAAGAAATAAATTAAAATAAAATCTGTTGAGAAGTTATATAATAAATAACTGCTACCCTGCAAGAAACAATTGCAACTGCTAACAATGATTTTGTAATCTGTTATGACTATAACCCAAATTACAAATTAAACACACATTTAAATATATCCCTATTCAATAAAAATAAAAATAAATAATAACGTCATAAATGAAAGTTTCAACTGCATTTGTCATATCATCTTTTACCTGTACAAGCAGCATACTCAACAATCTTAAATAAATAACAACTATTTAAATGTCCTGTAAATGTTGGATAGGGAAAAATAAATAAATGTCAAGTAAACTGACCAGAAATTAAATCAGCTCCTGTATATTCAATAACTATGCAAAATTTAAAAAATTTAATACATGTATTAGCAGCTAATAAAATATAAACAAATCACTAATCTAATCACAAGACACATCTCAAATTATGACATAAGCGATTCAACAAATGTATTGAAGAATGAGCAATACGAAAATCGGTAGATGCAATTCAATTATTACTGGTACGTATGGAAACGTAAATTTTAATACTACATTCTACCACTAGGATAAAATCAGGAAGGAAAGTAAAATCTTAGCTATAGATTCTGGAATTAAAAAATTCTACTGCGACTGCGCATTACCTACCCATGATGTCAGACATCCTTTATCCATCAATGTTGCAAGTGGCTTGTTAAATTTTTGAGCACTGATTTATTTATACTACTCTGAGAAGAGTGCGTTTTTATCTAACAATTTTAGCAATCTTACTCTCAGACAGCTACATACATATCTGTTTGGTTCACATATTAACTAAACATTTGATTCGTTTTCAGTAAATGATCATTAAAATATTAATTCAATAATAAATCATTCTCTTTACAAAATGAAGTAAAGTTATTTTTTCATTTAAGTTATCCTTTAAAAAATTCGCAGACAAGCACATATCTTCCAGTGTTGGGAAAGGGAATTTCTTAGGTGCAGCTGATCATTTGTATGGAAGATACAAGCCTATTTTCTCCATCCAGGACTTTTTAAGCTCTACTAACGAAACAAAACGCCATGCCATTGTAATGGCATGGGGTTCTGTTGCTCTTTTTTTATTACTGTAGACCAAATTGAAAGTTCTCCTACCAGTGGAACAAGCACGAAATTGTAATGGTGGTCTAAGAAACATAATTACGAGGTAAAAGAAATACTATCCGTGCAATCCCATAATCCTCAAAAAATAAATACGTATATCTGGGACATCGGGTACAAATTCAGAATTAATCATACTATAACAGTCTTTATGTATACTCTAAACCTGGATTAGACATTATGAAAAACTTTAGTGCTCTTACTAATTCCTCAGTTTTGGTTAACGACCTGGCGGTTCGATTCTTTCTTGTCCGAGGACAAGACTGAAATTAGGGAGCTATGGTGGATCACCTATGTGGTGCTCCCATAATAAAGAAGCCAACAAATTCGAGGTGTAGGTGGGCAAATGTCGTAGCCTGCTGCGTTAGAAACAAGTTTTATACTTATCAACTGCTTAGTAGTTTGCTTATAAATGTGTTTCTAATAATTTCAAATTTCTTTTTCTTTCCTTATTTCACCCTTTTTTATTTTATTCATGGTTTTAATTTTTAATTACATCTATTTTGTGTCTTACATTTCTACCCGTTTTTCCTTTATTAATTTGTTTTGTTCTCGGGGGGGGGGGGCGTCCCTCTCCGGAGGATATGGAAATGCAGATTTTGCATCCGCGGTTTTGGACATTGACGTAAAACACTATAGAGGCACCAGGGAGCAAGAGCTCCTTATCCTCAGTATCAAGGTTAGTATGTGACATAAGATTATCGTTCTCAAGTTTACATATAGTGTTGACTATGATTAAGGGAGAAAAAAATAAATTAATTAGTTAAAAAATCAACTAATTATCTAGAACGAGTACGAGTAACCAATCTAACTTAAATGATAATGGCTAACTTAAATGATAATGGAGAATTTAAACAATGGGTGCAACAAAAAAAATATTAATAAAAATAAAAACTAGAAGATGGGAAATTTGGAATATGATTGGGATAAAAAACAAGTTAGTGGAATTTACACGAAAGGGCGGTAGGTCCGAAATCCGTAAAGCGTGAGTAGCGAAATCAAAGAGAAAAGCAAGCAGGATTGGAATTCCGGGAATAGGTTATCAATCCCCTTCTCCAGCAAACAGCTGGTCCGAGGGGGAATCGCTTGGTAAAAAGAGGAACGATCGGAAAAGAAAGACAGGTCAGAAACCAGAAGTAGCCGGGCTATTGTAATTTTGAATTTTGATAAGGAAGAAAGGAATTACCGAACAGGAGCAAGGCCGGGGATCATAACCAAAGTAGCCTTCGGACACTTAAAGCACTCCCTAGGATCATAATCAGACAGGTTACCGAGTTCTTCGTTATTGATTGAGTACAGTGGACGCTCGTTAATTCGAACTCAAAGGTTCTCGGAAAAAAGTTCAAATTATCCGAAGTTCGAATTATCCGATGTTAAGAGAAAATATATAACTTTAAATGTGTATTACTGAAGAAGAAACTCTCCTAGTATGTATAACCCCAGAAAATATATTATACTATGTTATCTAAAGTTACACATATTAAAAAGCAATACAGACTTACCTTAATCATAAAATGAAGAAGATATGCAGTATAAAGTAAACTTTTATTAAAAATATGAATTACACTTTGGGGAAAAACTGTAAAATGGATGTTTGGTTCTGTTTATGATGCCTACATTGTTCAGCCATCTTCTCGATTTGAAGTGAACATTTCAATTCATTTTCAGAGGAAGGTTCCATCTGAATAAATGCTTTCAGAGTTTTAATAGAGTCCATTATGGCTTTGTCCATTATGGCCGCATTAAAAATATCTTTCGGCAGGTAAGTAGAGAAAAGCCCTGGCAGTTTCCTACCGAAATTAGTGCATACGTCTTCGATTACATCAGATCTTTGGCCACATACAGTTTGATAAGAAATATTGTGCCTTGACTTAAATCGAGAAAGACATCCATCACTGCATTTAAAATCTTCAATACCTATTCGAATTGCCAATTCATCAGCCTTCGTCAGCACTAGGGGTCCATTTATCGGAAAATTTCGAGACCTAACATCGTGGAACCATAGCAGTAGAGCAGTTTCTAGAACTTCTTGGGACGCATTTCCCATGCGTTTCCTTCCTCTAGCAAATTTTGATTTTTCCCATGAATCTAAAATTGACTCTTTGTTTTTCAAATTAGTTGACAAGGCATTTTTTTAATTCTATAGTCAGCTGATAACTTTGTTTTACATTCGCCATTCTCTACTTTCTTTAAAATTTCTACCTTTGTCTCCAAAGTTAGGGTTTTGTACTTTCCACGTGTAGACATCCTGAATTTTTACACATTCACACCACACAATGAGGAAGAAAAACTAGACCACATTAACTTATCTGCACTGCAGTTATAACTGACGCAGCTCCCTAGAATCTGTAGTAAACACTAGTTTTTCTAAAATTCTAAGAAAATCGATCCAAATAAAGGAAAATTGCTTTTTCCGTTTAGCACTAATAAGAAGGACAATAGCAACTAACATTTAGCGGATATGCAATAGTCTAGGAATGCAGACATGTGCCTCTTTACACAGAAAAGAAATTTTGACACACAAAATAATAAATAGAGTGTGTATTTTCTCCATTAAATGAGGAAAAAGAATTTTTTTGGCCAAATTTTTAGTTCGAATTAACCGAAGTGATAAAAATTTAGTTCGAATTAATGAGATATTTTTAACATTAACTCCAATGCAAGTTTTTTGGGGCCTTTGGATTAGTTCGAATTAACCGAGAGTTCGAATTAACCGAGTTCGAATTAACGAGCGTCCACTGTATATCCTATTGTAAAAGTTCGTAGCCAGATCTTTAATATGATGCCGAATTGGTTCCATAGACAGATCCCTATGAATAAGAACGTTACGTAGGTACCATGGCGCCTTCATGATACAGCGGAGAGTCTTGTTTTGTATAGTTTTCAGTCTCTGGATATGAGTGTTAGCTACTGAGCCCCAAACCGGAACAGCATACATCAGAATTGGGCGAAGCACGGTCTTATACAATAAAAGTTTATTATCAATACTCATTTGGTTCTGATACAAGAGGTGTGCGATATCCCTACGTGCCATAAAGAACTTCCTAATAATGTATTCTATATTTTTTCTCCAGGTCAGCCTGCTATCCAAGTAAACTCCTAGGAATTTCACCTCTCTCTCAAAGTGTACCAGATGACCACATACTGTGACCGGCGGAGGTGGAATCCTGTTATAGCTAAAAAATATGGCTTTCGTTTTAGCAGGATTTAGTTTTATTCTCCATCGTTCGAACCGACGTTCAAGAATGTCAACATGTCTTTGGAGTTGCTTGTGCATATATTTAGTATTGCGATGCTTTGCTAAGATTGCCCTGTCGTCCGCAAACATGGCTAGTGTAGTGTGTGGAGAATGTGGAATATCATTAATAAATATATTAAATAAAACAGGTCCTAACTTGGAGTCCAGAGGAACTCCAGCATTAATGTTACGAAGTGAGGAAATTGATTGTGTGTGGCGAACTTTAAAGGTTCTGATATGCAAATAAGAGCTAATTAGGTGAATAATAGCAGATGGCATCTTAAGTTTAATTAGTTTATAAATTAGTGCGCTATGCCATACGCAGTCGAACGATTATTCTATGTCGAAGAGAATTGCGCCAGTCTGCATCCGATTCTGGAATCCATCATGGATGTATTCAGTTACTCGGAATAGCTAATGCGTAGTGGAATGTTGGGCTCTAAAGCCAAATTGTGCATTAATAATGACATTGTTAGATCATCCAAGAACTTGGTAATTCTTTTACATAGTATATGTTTAACCAGCTAAGAGAGGAGAGTAAACTAATGGGACGATAATTTTTTGGAATGGAGGGATCCTCGCTAGGTTTCCTAATCGGTATAACTATCGCACTTTTCCATTTTATTGGAAAGTACTTAAATTCGAAAATTTTATTGGTGAGCTCACATAAAATGTTAACGTAATTTAAAGGTAAGTTTTTTATAGCAGAATTAGTTGTGTTATCAATTCCAGGTGCTTTATTATTAGGAAGCGAGTTGACAGCATTTTGAATTTCAGCAGAGGTGGTGGATTCAAGAGGTTCGTAATTGATAAAAGACAGCCTATTGTTGTAAAACTGTCTGAGAATGTCGTCAACTTTATCAATAGTGTATGTGCAAAAGAAATTATGGTGGGGGGGGGGGGGGAGAACTGATTTTCATAGTTATCTACGAAGGCCTCAATTTTGTCCGAGTCACTCATCAGAATGCCGGAAGGGGAGTCAAAAGGGGGAGTGGGGTAGCCGGTTTCTTACTGCGTTTTAGGTAATTCCAAATGCTATTGTCCGAGGGAGCGAGTGATTCAATAAACACAGTCCATTTTTTATTTTTATAATTTTTGATATCATTTTTAATTTTAGTATTAAGTCTATGAGATTCACCGTGCACTGACGGATCACCCGTACGCTGCCAAATTTTCCTAATTTGATTTCTATTTCTAATTTGCGTTTTAATGTACAGTGGGAGTTTATTATAGTTATTTGGGGGAATGTGAGTCTTGGCAGAGCTAAGCGCATTGCTGATATTGTCAGTGATGGAGGTAACAGCTTTATCTATATCCTCTTTAAAGTTAATATTATTGAAAGGAGGGGGGGGGAGAGTTAAAAACATTATTAGTATAGTCAATCCAATTTATGAAGTAGGGGGGTTAGTATAGAAGGGAGGGGAGTATTAGTATGTAAATCTGAAATGATTGGAATATGGTCAGAGGAAAGAGCGTCTATTGTGGTAATGCCATAAGGAAAATTAATATTATTTAAAAGAGCAAAATCAATGACTGACTGAGAACCAGAGTGGCCGAAACGGGTAGGGGTGGGTGGGAAAGCTATATCTATACTATTATCATTACAGTATTCATTAATTTCCCTTCCATACCTACAGATGAAATTTCTATTGTACGCGAAATTCCAGCGTGGGTGGTGTGCATTAAAATCCCCAGCCAAAATAACTTTGTCACCTAGGGAGAATAAATTTTGAATATCAAGACTGCCCCAAAAATTATAAGCTGCCCTGAGATAGATGCTAGCAATGTAGATAGGATTATTGGGAGTAGGATAAATTTTGACTATGGTGTTTTCAAGAATATTCAGATTAAGGCTGGAGATATGATCAAATTTAATGTTTCTCTTGATATACTTATAGATTGCTGTACCTCCATAAGGTAGAGTACTATTATTACTGCTATCAACACGTGGCGTGTGTATTAAATTATAATCCTGGATTTTAAGGTACCTCGCATGGCAATTTCTAACCTCCTGTACCAGGACCAAATCAACAGGGTAATCGACGAAGAAATCCCTAAGTTCGTCAATCTTGGTTTGGATCCCATCAGGGTTCCAACTCAGTATCCTAACTGCCTTACGAGATATTAAAGAGAAGAGGGTGCCCCCTGGGAATAAGCCTCTAGAGCTGGGAGTTTACTATACAAGCCCATAAGGGCCATGAAATCTATACCGGTTTCTCTAGCATGGTTTCGTATTTTTGAGATTGCAGCCTCAATAGCAATAAGTTTTTCGAGGACCCTTTCAAGTCTTTCAACTGAAATATCGCTGGCTATTGTGTTATTGCATGGGGTGAGAACGGGGGCCGCTACATTATTACCAGTTTCAGTTGCTATTGTTGGGGATAGCAAAACCTGTTTTTACGGTTTAAAAAGTGCACTGTAGTCTTCTTCTGGGGCAGCTGCTGCCTTTTGGAACGAGTTTCCAGAATTGGTTTGTAGGATTAGGGCCTGTTCACATAGGAGTCCGTTGCGTAGCGTTAAGGGAAAGATGACGTTGAGACGAAAATAAACCAATCATAGGCGTTAAAAATTTCATTGCTAATCATTTGGAGGCCTATGATTGGTTCATTTTCGTCTTAACGTCATCTTTTCCTTTACGCAACGCAACGGACTCCTATGTGAACAGGCCCTTAACCTACCATTATCATCATTGATCTTTCCTACATCTCTAATTGATTGCATCTGCTGTTTTTTATTTTTAAGATAATTGGGGTGGCGAACACAACCTTTATAATTGGCAGGATGATCTCCCCCAGAGTTTGCACAATTAGCCTTCTCGTATTGTGGCTTTTGGCATTGATTTATCTTGTGGCTCTCACTACATTTTAAGCATCGTGCATCCAATTGGCAAGTATCGCTACTGTGATGGAAGTTCAAACAATTATAGCATTGTTTCGCCCCCCTTTAAATTTATATGTCTCTACCCTTACAATAAAACCTAGGAATTCCCTAGTTTCATAAATTTATTTGGTTTTGTTATTAGGAAATAGGTTACAGAGAAAATTTGGTAATTTAGATTTGTCTTTAAACCTTTTGAGTTGTGCTACCCTTTGAACTGAATAACCCAGGGCAATCAGTTCCTCTCTTACTTCCTCAATCGGGATATCTGAAGGGATACCTTTGATTAAAATTTTTAGTGGGCGTTCTTCCCTTGGATTCATTGCAAAGAATTTGATTTCACGTTGTATTAGAAGATTCTGTATACTTCTAAACTGAGTGATGTTTTTAGGAAAAACTTTAACGAATTTTCCTGAGTTGAAGTTTATCATTCGCAACTGTGTTGATTTCTTGCGTTATATTTTTCCATTCTTTATCCTGACTTTTCAAGATCCAAAAGGGATCTGGCTTCTTCTCCCTTGGTGCTTGCGCACTAATTTCAGGGGTGTTATCTACCTCTGTTTCATCATTAATCCCTTCACTCCCGTCCCTCAGTATATCATAGCGATTTTTTGTACTGATAACATTTTCCCTTACTTCCTCTACCGAGGATTTCTTCGCAAGCTTTTTGGATTTCGGAATTTCCCTCTCATTATTCATGTTCTCAGTACCATTAACATCATTATCACTAAAACTTAATTTCCTAGATTTTTTTCTGTTTAATAGGCCACAATATATTTATATCAATATGCTGATAAATAATATTAATATTGTCAACACTACATGGATACCAAAACTCAGTAATCAAATGCCACATACCTCTCAATATCGTCGTCGCTCGATAATAGACGTTTCCAGAGCTAGTCAGTCCTTGGTTTAAATCCTTTAAGAAGTCTGTAATCCGTGAGATCTGGTCAGCGTAATTTTTATAATCCATGCGCACACTACATTCTTCTAGTCGTCTTATCACTTCAGGAATCAGTTCCGGTCGGAATCCATTTATATCACCATTTAGAAGCACATCACTACTAGAGATCGCCGTATTTTCTGTATCCATATACGTTGCTATTTTGTTGTTAAGATTCAATCTATTGTTATCCAAATTAGTACCGTAATGAAATGCTGTCACTAGAACAGGCCCGTCACTCATACGAAGGATTAATTAATCCCCGTAAGGCTACAGGCAAATAAAAGTAATCGAAGAGAAACGCAAAAAAAGCGTAAACACGTGGGTCACACGTGAGGCTTAACACCAGCACAAAAAAGTACGCCAACATTCTACCGAGGCAGAGACATCCGCGGTTCCTTTCATAAAGTTGTCTTTCTGGCCACTGACATTGACATAAAAGACTGTAGAGGCATCAGGGAGCAATAGCTCCTTATCCTCAGTATCAAGGTTAGTATGTGACATAAGATTACCGTTCTCTAGGTTACAAATAGTGTTGACAATGATTAAGGGAGGAAAAATAAATGAATTAGTTGATAAACCAACTAATTAACTAGAACGAGTACCAATATGGCATGGCTAACTTAAATGATAATGGAGAATTGAAACAATGGGTGAAACAAGAAACTATAAAATAATTTTCGAAACTAGTAGAAGACAGGAAATTTGGAATAAGATTAGGAGAAAAAACAAGTCAGCGGAAGAGGACAAAAAGTCAAAAAGGATTGGAATTCCGGGAACAGGTTATCAATCCCCTTCTCCAGCAAACAGCTGGTCCGAGGGGGAATCGCATGGTAGAAAGAGGAACAATCGAAAAATGATGACAGGTCAGAAACCAGAAGTAGCTGGGCTATTATAATTTTAAATTTTGATAAGGAGGAAAGGGAATTAACGGACAGGCACAAGGCCGGGGTTCATAACCAAAGTGGCCTTCGGGCGCCTAAAGCACTCCCTCGGATCATAATCAGGCAGGTTAGCAAGTTCTTCGTTATTAATTGAGTACATCCTATTGTAAAAGTTCGCAGCCAGATCTTTAATATGATGCCGAATAGGTTCGATAGCCAGATCCCTATGAATAAGAACTTTACGCAGGTACCATGGCGTCTTTCTGATACAGCAGAGAGTGTTGTTCTGTATAGTTTTCAGTCTCTGGATATGAGTGTCAGCTGCTGAGCCCCAAACCGGGACAGAATTGGGCGAAGCACGGTCTTATACAATAAAAGTTTATTATCAATACTCATTTGTATCTGATACAAGAGGTGTGCGATATCCCCACGTGCCATAAAGAACTTCCTAATAATGTATTCTATATTTTTTCTCCAGGTTAGCCTGCTATCCAAGTAAACTCCTAGGATTTTCACCTCTCTCTCAAAGTGTACCAGATGACCCCATACTGTGGCCGGTAGAGATGGAATCCTGTTATAGCTAAAAAACACGGCTTTCGTTTTAGCAGGATTTAGTTTAATTCTCCACCGTTCGAACAAACGTTCAAGAATGTCAACATGCCTTTTAAGTTGTTTGTGCATATATTTAGTATTGCGATGCTTCGCTAAGATTGCCGTGTCGTCCGCAAACATGGCTAGTGTAGTGCGTGGAGAGTGTGGGATATCATTAATAAATATATTAAATAACACAGGTTCTAACTTGGAGCCCTGGGGAACTTTAGCATTAGGGCCTGTTCACATAGGAGTCCGTTGCGTTGCGTTAAGGAAAAGATGACGTTGAGACGAAAATAAACCAATCATATGCCTCCAAACGATTAGCAATGAAATTTTTAACGCCTATGATTGGTTTATTTTCATCTCAACGTCATCTTTTCCTTAACGCAACGCAATGGACTCCTATGTGAACAGGCCCTTAATGTTACGTAGTGAGGAAATTGATTGTGTGTGGACGATTTTAAAGATTCTCTTAGAGATAAGAGCGAATAAGGGGAATGATAGCAGATGGAATCTTTAGTTTAATTAGTTTATAAATTAGTGCGCTATGTCAAACACGGTCGAATGATTTTTCATTGTCGAAGAGAATTGCGCCAGTCTGCATCCAATTCTGAATCCACCAAAGATGTATTCCGTTACTCGGAGTAGCTGATGCGTAGTGGAATGTTGGGCTCTAAAACCAAATTGTGCATTAATAATGACATTGTTATCATCCAAGAACTTTTTAATTCTTTTACATGGTATATGTTCAACCAGCTTGCTAAGAGAGGAGAGTAAACTAATGGGGCGATATATTTTGGAATGCAGGGATCCTCGCTAAGTTTCGTAATCGGTATGATTATCGTAGTTTTTCATTTTATTAGAAAGTACTTAAATTCGAATATTTTATTGGTGAGCTCACATAAAATGTTAACGTAATTTATAGGTAAGTTTTTTATAGCAGAATTAGTTATGTTATAAATTCCAGGCGCTTTATTATTAGGAAGCGAGTTGACAGCATTTTGAATTTCAGCAGGGGTGGTGGGTTCAAGAGGTTTGTTATTGATAGAGGAGAGCCTATTGTTGTAAAACTGTCTGAGAATGTCGTCAACTTTATCAATAGTGTATGGGAAAAAGACATTATGGTGGGGGGAGAACTAATTTTCGTAGTTATCTGCAAGGCCTCAATTTTGTCCACTCTTTCATGCTTCTGCCCTACTTACGAAATTCTGGGGAAATACAGTCATTTCCGCTTATAAGAATTACGTTTGTTATTACTGTTTTTGATTTTTATAACCGGTTGATTCTTATAGCCGAAATTTAGGTTTTTGGACAGGAACACACACATACCTATATATACATATATTAGATAATTTACTATAAAATATTCTTTAATTTACGTTAATTATCTTTTATTAAAATTATTTTTATAATTTTAAAAATACAACTTAAATTCTAGACCTATAAGTAGATACACATAATTATAGTAAGAGAAGATAAAAATCCAATATTTGTTACAACATACCTGCTTAACAGTTTAACATTTGAACTACAGGAAGGGTGCAAGAAAAAGTTTTCTATGGTAGTTTGACGTAATGAAGTTTTCAGAAGGCTGTTTATACCTCTTTCAATACCAATAGTCTCAGACCAAGATTCACCTTCTAGCTTACGTTTCATGGTTTGATAACGTGCTGAATCTAATAATGTCACGTTTGCCTAAGTGATAGTGGACACTTCCCCGAAGATTTATGTGTTTCAGGGTTCAGGAAGCCGCAATCAGGATGTGGAAGGTGAGATTAAAGATTCTTTTTTTAACCCTAGAATTTTGTCCCGTGATTCTGTATGGGTGAGGGTTATTCAAATGTTATATTCATATTTTATTTGTTTGGAGATCCATTGTTCTGCAATATGAAGTAAAGTGTAAGGCATTATAAAATTTTAAATTGTATGAAGTACACATCTCTGTTTTTGTACATTTATAGTAAATTCCGATCCTGTGCAAAAGCGTTGTATAAGGATAGACAGGAATAATATCGCTTTAAATTTTAGTCTTATAATTTAAAAAGATATTCTTTGGATTCAAAACTACATTAATACATTATTCTTTTTTCTCTTTCTACCCTGTTATTTATGGTGCATTTTTGTATTTTTTATTGCAAGGAGGTTGTATTTATCTTTTTATATTGCATAATTCTCAGTATAACATAATTTTTTTCATGCATTATGTTGTGTCTCACTTTGAAATTCGTCAGGTTTTATTGTACTATATTCTATCTGTTGTTCAAAAAATAAAGATTGAAGGTTCAGTTCCGAAAATTTCCCGGTACTTTACAAAGGCATTGAAATTCTGCGAGGTCAAGTGATGATGTGTCGCCCTAATCTCTTGTCGTCTAAGCATCATCACATTCCTATAGATTTTAAGAAAGGTGAGCTCCGAACAGTTCAACATTTGGATCCCTAATCTTCTTTCAAAAGAATATTTAACCAAACAGAGAACTTGTTACATCGTAATTTTTATCCATTACAGAGATGTGTTGAGTTTAGAAGAATTTGCTATGCTGCAACATTTTGCTGCCCTCCCTGTAGTACTGTCGCTCATTAATACTTCCGTTCATTGTTGCAAGAAAGCGGAAGATAAAGTGCAAGATTATTACAGTAAAGTGCTGCAACATTTGATCATAACAAATTCTTAGGAGGATTCTGTTCCCCCAAACTAAAATAAAACAAAAAACTTTAAAAAAACTCTCACATTTTTATTTTCTTCGGTTATAACATACTACAAAATTTTAAGGATAAAATAACAGAAATAACATGCTTCTATGATGATTATGTTGTTAGATATAGCATTTTTATGCTGTACTGACTGTGTGTCACTTGCTGTATAAAAATATATTTATCTCGGATTTGCATACAAAAAAGGGCTATCGAAAATTCTTTGCTAGTTTTCACTGTGGAATTTTGCACTACGTTCCTTTGCTCTCTTTTCATTAAACCGTCTTCAGGTATTTTGATTTAGAACCAAAATTCCGAAGATCCTGAGGCAAAATTGCCCTAAAAATCTGTGGCATCAGCTGTTCAGCCAATCACAGCAGCCCGTGTGCGCATTTGCAGTTGAGGTAATGCCAGTCATGACTCGAACTTCGAACTACAGTCTAGTAAGACTCTCAACTAGTTCACTCATTGTACAACTCTTGTACTTGATGCACGTATGAGTTCCGATGGAACATTCTGTAAAATCAATTTGACGATACTATGCCTGATCCGAGTTTTTATATGTTGAAGTGTAATATCAACGGCTTTACGATTTTGTTATGATTAAAGCTTTTTGTTAATTATAACTTTGTGTAATCTATCCAACGACATCTACACTTCTCCAAAATGGTGACTCTAGTGAAGAACTTCGTTTTTTCTGGCATCTTAATGTTCCGTCCCACGTGCGAAATGGAATCTACTTACATCGTCGCAGCGGCCAGCTAGTATTCTAATTTGGATGTGCTAAAGCAACGTATGCAGTTGACTTGTGCGTTATACAGGCTTATTTCGATGAAATATTTTTTCCACGCCGAATTTCCAAAAATTCTGAACCACGTATTCTTTTGCTTTCCAACGACGAGTGATTTTCTCCGAAGCACGTGACAACGACGAAACCGATGATTGTGTGTGCAGTGCTAACTAGCTCGAAATCTCGCTTGTGGTGCTATATTGCACGAAGATTGTGTGTGGTGCTATATAGCACGAAAGTTCGCTAGTGGTACTACATAGCACGAAGTCTCACTTGTGGTGCTTCATGGCACGAAGAAATTGTGCATTTTCACTTTCGTTTTCGATTTCGTTTTTATTGTGTTTCATCGATTCTAGGTAATTATTTGGATATACCCTATATTCACGTCTTCTCATCGCTCCTCATGGTAAGCTCTTTCCATTTATTTCGATCACCAAAGAATGTTGTTCTGCCAAAAACTTTCAAACTCGCAACGAACTGAAAATGTGACTTTTTAATGACAAATGACAATTTTTTTAAACATGCCGTTTACTTCTAAATACTAGCCGCATCGCCATTACTGTTGCAAAGTGTCATTTTTCATAATTATTTAAATATTGTGTATTTATGTATTTTCCTGATAATTCATTTTAGTATCATATTTTACTCATATTTTCAAAGTATTGTGTATAGCCATTTTCGATTCTATTTTCATTTTTATTTTGAATATACTATCTTGTATTGTTCACATCTGACATGGCACTACCTGAAAATATGGCTGACACCCCCGAAATGGCACACGTCGCGGTTAAACCTGTCTCATTCTGGCCGAAAGACCCTGAAACCTGGTTTCTTCAGCTTGAAGCTCAATTTAGGCTAGGCGCAGTCGCTAACGATGAAACCAAATTCTATACAGCTATTTCGGCAATTGAAACGAGTATCCTGCAATCGTTCTGGGATCTTATCCGATGTCCCCCGGCTGAAAACAAATACGACACATTCAAGCAGAGACTAATTTCACATTTTGCCGAATCTGAAACCGCTCATCTTAACCATTTGTTGCAAGACACTCAGATAGGGGATTTGCGACCATCACAGTTACTCGCTAAGATGCAGGACTTAGCAGATTCCAACTTCGGTGACACGGCTCTAAAAACTCTTTGGCTTAGTCGATTGCCCAGCCAAACGCAGGCGATTCTGGCCGTCAACTCGGAACCACTACCTAATTTGGCCAAGATGGCCGATAAAATTCATGAGCTGTCCTTACCTACTTTCCAAGTGCAGGCTGTAAAACAAGAAACGAATGTTAACTTAGCTCTACAGCAACAGATTGACGCCTTAACTCAACAGATTGCCCGTCTGTCTACAGAAAAATCACATCAACACTGGCGTTCTCGCTCTCGTAGCACTTCGTGCCATAGGCAGCAAAACAAGTCCCAAATCTGTTTCTACCACTCGAAATTTGGTGACGAAGCCCTTAAGTGTAGACAGCCATGCAACTACAAAACACAGGGAAACTAGCTGTTTGGTCCCAGGTGGCCACCATGGCCGACCGCAGCAATTTTCGTATTTATGTGGCCGACAATAAGAACAATATGATATTTCTCATTGATACGGGCGCCGATGTTTCCGTCATTCCCCGTCCTAAAAATCTTAAGTCTGAAAAAGGAAAAATCACCTTATTAGCAGCCAACAACTCTGCAATAGCGACGTATGGCACGAAGCTTCTCACGTTAAACTTAGGTCTTTGAAGACCCTTTGCTTGGCCATTCATTGTTGCTGATGTTTCCACTGCTATTATCGGTGTAGATTTCCTAAATCACTTCAACCTTTTGGTAGACGTCCGACGTCGTAGACTCCTCGATCTTGCCACGAACATTTCAACCCCCGGGCAGATCTCTAAAGAACCCACCGAAAGTATTTTATTGCTCACACAAACTTCCGTTTATCACAAACTTTTGTCAGACTTTCCTGAGATCATAGGCATGCAGAGCTTGACTAAAGCCAAATCGAAAGTTCAGATTTATCATCATATACAAAAAACCGACCCTCCAGTTTCCTCCAAGCCGAGACGTCTAAGTCCGTCGCTTCTTAAATCTGCTAAAGAAGAATTCCAGTTTATGTTGCAGCAAGGCATCGTTCTCCCTTCAAAAAGTCTATGGGCGAGTCTTCTCCATATGGTCCTAAAAAAGTCTGGTGATTGGAGACCCTGTGGCGATTATCGACGACTGAACGCTTCTACTGTGCCACATCCGGAAACATCTGTGGGACCGGAAGGTATCCAGTCCCACATATTCAGGATTGCACATAGATGCTGGCTGGAAAGAGAATTTTCTCAACCCTCGACCTTACCCGTGCTTACAACCAGATTCCTGTCTTTCCGGAAGACGTGCCGAAGACACCCGTGACTACGCCCTTTGGCCTTTGGGAATTTGTTTACATGCCATTCGGTCTGAGAAATGCCAAGCTGACTTTCCAGCGATGTATAAATAGCATCCTCCAATACCTCGATTTCTGCATCACCTACCTGGACGACATCCTGATATGTTCGGCCGACGAAGCAGAGCATATAACCCACCTGAAGGAGGTGTTCTCCACATTAAACATTTCGGCCTTACTCTAAATCCCTCAAAGTGCGTCTTCGGGATGAAGGAGGTGAAGTTCCTTGGATATCTTATCACAGCAGACGGCTTCCGTCCACTTCCAGAGAAAGTGGAAGCCATCACTTCTTTCCCTCAGACAAAAATTGTAGCAGAACTCAGACGTTTTCTAGCAATGCTAAAATTTTACCGACGTTTCTTGCCATCAGCAGGGCTACACCAAGCCCCTCTGACCCACTATCTCAAGGACAGTAAGAAAAACGACAAGCGATTAATTTCTTGGTCGGAGGACGCCATCCAAGCTTTCCAGAAATGCAAGGACGACTTGGCTCACTCTGCCACCTTAGCATATCATGCAGAGCAAGACAAGCTTTCTCTCGTTGCCGACGCCTCAGACACAGCCATTGGCGCTGTCCTGCAGGCTGAGACTCCCGAAGGCATCAGACCTCGCCTTCTCACGAAAGCTAGCCTCACCAGAATTGAGCTAGAGCACGTATGATCGCGAACTTTTAGCTATCTACGCTGCCGTCAAACATTTTCGACCTTTTCTCGAGGGCAGAGAATTTAAAATCCAAACGGATCACAAACCACTGACCTTTGCTTTTAAGAAAAACTCCAACCTCTCTCCTAGACAACTCAGACAGTTGGACCTGATTGCTCAATTCTCGACGGATATCGTGCACTTAAAAGGCCTCGACAACGTTGTTGCTGACAGCTTGTCACGCATCAATGACATCACCGCATCTTCTGACATCGAATTCTCTTCTCTGGCAGAAGCACAGAAAATAGACGTCGAATTGTAGACAATCTTGGAGAACCCAAAGGTCAGTGGCCTCAAACTACAGCCCCTGAAGGTTGATGGACAGTCGGACATAATTTGCGATACCTCGCAGGGAACAATTCGCACGTATTTGCCAAAATCACTTCGACAGCGAGTGTTCCAGAAACTTCACAATTTGGCACATCCTGGAATCCGCGCCACGAAGAAGCTAATCCAGAAGCGGTACGTTTGGTCTCCAATGCTCACCTACATCACCGTATGGACCCGTGCTTGCATTTCATGTCAAAGGTCGAAAGTGCTGAGATATAGTAAGAGCCCGCCCCAACTTTTCCCAGTGTCAGAAAAACGGTTCGATCACGTTCACCTCGACCTGGTCGGTCCCTTGCCTCAATCTGAAGGTTCAACCTATCTGTTGACCTGTATTGACAGATTTACCCTTTGGCCTGAAGCGTTTCCCATTCCAGATATGTCCGCGGAAACTGTGGCTCGTACGTTTCTCTCGGGCTGGATTGCACGTTTTGGAGTCCCTTCCACCTTCACAACGGACCAAGGAAGACAGTTCCAATCTACTTTGTTCTCCTCACTGTCGACCTTGCTAAGAATCAAGCAAATCCGAACAACACCATACCACCCTGCTAGTAACCGTCTCGTAGAACGTTTCCATCGCTCGTTGAAACAAGCTCTGCGATGTAAAGGAAACGACCGCTGGACTGAATCTTTACCATTAGTTCTTCTCGGACTAAGATCCGCATTCAAGCCAGACCTCCAATGCACCACTGCCTAACTGGTATACGGGTCGACAATTCGTATTCCAGCCGAATTTTTTGTGGCATCTACAGAAACCGACATTGGTACGGCAGAATTTTTGCAATGACTCAGAAAACAAATGCAAGACCTCTCGCCAGTGCCATCGGCACAAGCCAGCTCGAAACCCTTTGTTCGCATCCTGCGTTGGCGACTTTCACACATGTGTTCGTCCGTCATGATGCGGTACGGAAACCTCTCCAGCCGCCATACGACGGACCATACCAAATTCTTGACCGTACCACAAAACATTTCAGCTTAATGGTGAACGGAAAAAAGACGGTCATCAGCATTGATCGCCTAAAACCAGCGTTCGCAGAACTTGAAACCGTGCCCACTTCGACAGGTAAAGTCACACCTTCATCGGCTTCAAGACAGTCGCAAGGGGAATCTCCTCCCAACCCTGTGGCTACGCCTACACCAGTTACTGTGATGCGTGCCGGGAGAAAGGTCAGATTCAACCCCAGGTTACTTTAAGTCTCGTACCTTTGGTACTTGGGGGGAGTACTGTGGCATCAGCTGTTCAGCCAATCACAGCAGCCCGTGCGCGCATTTGCAGTTGAGGTAATGCCAGTCATGACTCGAACTTCGAACTACAGTCTAGTAAGAAACTCGACTAGTTCACTCAATGTACAACTCTTGTACTTAACGCACGTATGAGTTCCGATGGAACATTCTGTAAAATCAATTTGAAGATACGATGCCTGATCCGAGTTTTTATATGTTGAAGTGTAATATCAACGGCTTTCCGATTTTGTTATGATTAAAGCTTTTTGTTAATTATAACTTTGTGTAATCTATCCAACGACATCTACACGTCTCCAAAAAGCTTAGAAAGGTGGAAAAATGTGTGAGAAGAATCCCATCTGTAAAGACTAGGGTTTGAATCCCACATACATGATAACTTCTAAAGAATTACCATGTCTTCAAGAAATAGGCCAGCATTGAATATAAGAGTCCCAAAGTACTCGTAAGAAGTTATGGAACCTGATTATGGAAAGTAGTACCAGCTCTGGAGGATGGGGGAGAACTCCCTTTCAAATAACGGCCAAAATTGTAGACGCTAAGGTAGACCTCCCTCATAGGATTTTACTTTCATTAAACGATACTGTTCACTGAAATTCACTTAAAATTTTGATATCATAATGTCCTTGATGTTAAGTCTCATGAGATTCAACCCAGGCTTCTTAGGATATCTTATCACCAATCTTCATCCCCCGAGAACATATCTCTAATGAAACGTTAAATCAACATTCATATGTGTGGTTATATATAGTATGATTGCATATCTGTGTGCACGTGAAAATGAGACAAAATTAATAGAATGTGTGAAAAAGATATTTTCGATAGAAATAGAATTACACTTTGAACCTCTTACTACAAAAGAAAAAAAAGGGAAATGTCGACAGCTGATCCTTGAGATATCAAGTTATCAATACTGATAAAGACGGATTAAGTTGGTCATGGACAACTATGATTTTACAAGATTAAAAAAACTTGAATGAAAGGCACGAATGTCTAGGATGAAACATTTGCATCACGTAATCAGGTAAGAATAAATGAAAGAAAATTTTTGATTAATGGGCTCTTCCTTCTAAAATATTACCTTTTAAATTGCAAACAATGTAATATCGTTTATAGGCAACAAAGAATAACTTCGAGCATATATTTTAAGAAATATTGTAAAATGTTTAAAAAATCTCGCCCAACATGACAGTATTGCCAGATTCAATTCATAAAAATTCAGAGTTAATTATGCATATTAAAAGTTAACATTAAATAAATTTAATAACTAAGCAACGGTTATATTTATATCCTAACTAGCATTTAAAAAATAACTGAGTTATTTTTATTTCAGTGATTAATATTTCAAACCAAAAAAAAAAGAGTGAATTTTCTTTAACTAAAATATTTAGTCTGTTCTATAAATTTAAAGCGAAAGATATCCGTATTACTGATTTTTCTCTTTTCCAAAGAACATTTTTAACACCCGGTTTAATACGAAAATTATGAGACTGATAAATAGTGAAAAAAAGAGAAAAAGATGCTGTCCTTTCCTATGAAAATTACGAATTAGATCTTCACTGCAGAGATGCATTTTCCTCAGGATTTATCCAGTATTTATCCAGTATTCTTATGTAGAGAGAAGAAAATGCATGCCAGTGGCACAACAGGAAGTACTTTCTAGAGAGCGCTGATCCCTCTTTTATTTGAGGATTTTTTGTTTCTAGAAAGGCGAGAATATTTTTTAAGGGGAGGATTTTTAGGTTTTACCGGGACCAAAAATATCTCCCCTTCCCTACCTTAAACGGGGCCACTGATGTATGATAACGATTCAGACAAACCGTTCTTTTGCTATGACTTAAAGAAAATTGTGGATAACAAGCACATAATGAACACTTCTTCACTTTCTTATGATGAACTATTAACATGTTCAAAACTTGCAACCATCTAAATTTATTGGGGAATTGATGAAGTCCTCTTTACGCGTTCTTTCACTAGTTAGTAGCAGCTACAGGGATGCTGATACAACAGACAACAATTGATAAGAATAAAGATATGATACCTCTCCAGCATAAGCAAAAATATCTGAGAAGAAAAACTATCATCTAAAAAAATCCTCTATTTTTTTTCGTATAAACTCCCAAGGACCTAAAAATATTAAAAGGACACATAAGTATATGATGAAAGGCAACAGTAGACTAAATAAGTAAAAAAAAATACCTAAATTCTAATTTTTGAATAAAATGGACAATTCCTTCTCAAAATACTATTGATGCCGAATTGCATTCTCTAAAAATAATTCCTTTCTAAACAATAGCCTATGGCTGGAGAAGGGTATCTGCAGGTTCAAAAGAAAATATTCGATTATTTTATTCAGTTGATATCTGTAGTATTTGTGAAGGTGAAGATGGTTCAGATGTCTAATTCTGAAACATATCAAGAAAATTGTACTTCGATTTATTAAACTAAAGAGAATCTCTCAGACCATTTAGGTATTTAAACTGTCTAAGGAGAATCTATGACATTCAGGCGTTATCTGCTGCAACTAAGAGATTCATTCTGTATATCAACTTCTATTTAAAAAAATGAAAGGCGTGTGATTTAAAAAATACAAAAGTCATTTCATACCAAAATGTTTTATCGAATGATCGTTCGAGAATGAAATGAAGTGAAGTGTGTTGACGCACGTGTTGTGTTGTTGTCAATAGCAATCTGACATTCTTATTTCAATTCAATTTAATTCAATTCAATCTGACATTCTTGTTGAATTTTAGGTCTGTTCCTTAGGTAGGTGTGCTTGGCTAATTAAATTAAGACTTGTGATTATTACTGTGAGTATTGTATATTAATTTACCTTTTAGAATTTTAGGTATTTCATACATTTAAGGCGTAAATTATCGGTATGAATTTTTAACTTCTTTGCTTTGGTTTTTAGTTTAAAGTGATCAATATGGACTGCACTGCAAAAGTACTTCTTTCCAAATTTAAGTTTATTTCTTGCGTACATCGATAAATAGGCAAAAAATTATTAATATATGTGCATTTTATATGGGTAGTAAAAATAAGTGAAATATTGTGTTCAACACCTGTCTGTGTCAAAATGATGTTCTGCCGTGTATCTGTGAATAGTTGATTTAGTGTTTATCAGTAATTTTGTATAATTGTATTAAGAAATACTCTTGAGTATTCTGAATAACATTTAAATTAATTTCCGTAAAAAAAAATTAGTATTAGGAGAGATGTGAAAATATTAAAAGTATTGGATTCAGACTGAAACAATTCTTCTACAAATGTAATCTAGAACTTACACTTATTAGACGTCAGTAATTTAAATCTGCTCATCTTTAAACTTTACAACCAGATTTTATGCATCAATGTTATGTTCAAATTTTGTTTCTGTTTTTTGTAGCTGTTTTAATTAAAGTAATTTTCTTTCAAATTGTGTAGATTGATTATTGGATTGTATAACTTAAAATTAATTTTGAAAATTTATGTATGTTTTTTGTTATTCTGAGACAAATTTAAATACATTTTGTTAGACAGTTTAAACTTAAAGGTTTTTAATATTGTTATTTTATTGTGCTACATATGGTGTCTTTAATTTAATTATTAAATTTGTATATTTTCTGATATTGTAATTTATTTTTATAAATACAATTTTTTCTTTAATATAAATTCTAAGTTTATTAAATTAGATGTATTCCACATTTGCATTTCATATTTCAGTTATAGCTTTTTTAAAAATGGTTTACTAATATAGTTTACTTCAGTATGCTTATAGTATGCTTTGCTTCATTTTTTGTGTTTGAACTGTGGTTGGAAAATAAGAAAATTTGAAAAATGCATGCAAGGAAATTTTAAAAATAGATTTAGTACTCATTTAATTTTATTAGATATTTTTGTCTATTATTTCGCCCACAGCCTGACTAAGGCAGGGGCATACGGGCAGTTGCCCCGGGCCCCCACATCAGAGGGGGCCCCCAAATCGAATAGAAAGTTTAGTAATAAGTATTAAGTTCTTCATTACTGAAGTAGTGAAGCAGAGGGGGGCCCCCAAAGAAGTTTTTGCCCCGGGCCCCAATTAGGCTAAGTCGGGCCCTGATTTCGCCAATTATAATAACTTACATGATAGTGTTTGTAAAAATTTTTCAGTATGATGAACATTATATTCTTTAAGAAGCTTTTTTTTTTTCTATAAGTACTTGCTACAAACTTTACTTTGTCATTTTTAAAAACATATATTCTTAGTATTGTGCTTTATGAATGCTTTTGCTATTCTAGAGCTTTAAATGCTGGTAATATGATAGAAATGTAAACTTTATTGTGGTACACCTATGCTCCAATTTACACCATACTTTTTTTACATGATTTCACTTTTACGCATTTTTCAAAATAAATGATTTTCAAAAATTAAAAACTGTTAAAAACTGCATATTCTTGTGGAAAGCACCCTGTTCTGGGGAAACCCTCTAGAACTGAAATCGGCAACTTTTCGACTTCCACTTTGATTCATATCTACATTGGTATAAATAATTAAATTAATTCCTTATTTAAAATTACATATGTAATTAATACATTAGGATAGATTAATGCATTTTAAAAATTATGGTTTCTAATGCAGACTGTTATTGTGCTGTAAAATCAAAATGAATAACTGAACCTATCTATTATTATGAAATTTTTTTCACAAGATTATATATCTGACTCTAATAACGCCTTAGTTTACATTCTTTAATATTCTAATTTATTCAAGATTTTTACCTCTGTATTGATAATTAATCTAGGCTTATAAAAATTTCTAGGGAGAAAAAGGGTATTACTTTCACCCCTTAATATATTCGATACAGGAGTCAATAATATGATGAAAAAAATAATATGAGTGATACTGCATTGTGTGTATTGTGTATAATAACTATAGTGTTCTTGCTAGTGCATATAAAGTAATGATTGACTTTTGAAAATTTAAAGGTCAGTGTCTGAAACTTTATATCAGGGGCGGTTCCAGACCAGAGTTTTGGGGGTGGCAATCTTAGGGTTTTATATATATATATAAGAAATAAACATAGTCTCATTTTAAATTTAAACTCATTTAGTATTAGGTCTACGATTATATAATTTTAGGCTATGGAAAAAAAAATATGCCTGGCCTTTTTTTTTTTTTGGGGGGGGGGGGCAATTGCCCCTATCGCTCGCCCCCCCCCCCGCCCCCCCTGAGCCGCCAATGATTTATATAAGATTAAAATCATTTGGGGGATTCATACAAATATATAACTATGCAATTATATTTGTATTTTCAAAACAGGAGTATTAGCATTGTATAAATCATTTTTATACATCAACTTAAGTTTAAAATTTGTAATTTGTGAATTTGATGTTAGTGTGTGTGGTAGAAAAATGAATGTTCTTCAGATTTACGGTAGGATAATAGAGTAGATGTGAATAGTGTAGGATATATTTCTTCCCTTTAAAAAGTTGTATAAATTAATTTTACTTATTTTTTTAATTGATGGCAGTTTTTAAGCCTGTTTCATATTATTCTTTGATAGGTTAGGATTTGGACAAAAATTGCTGCTTTTTACTTTAAAAATGAACCCATTATTGAGGAAATCCCACTTTGTTTTATTTTGTTTCATTTGAGATATTTGTTTAATGACAGGAGACTTGTGCACAAGCTCTTAAACTGTTGATTACAAGAAATATTTCGGTTACAATCGCATTTAATCAAACGCTGTTGCATAAAATTACTCCACAGAATAATTTTTACTTATGCATCTTTGGTTAAGTTTTAAGTACTTTAAAAATTTTCTTCTTTCATCTTCATGTTTGTTTTCTTTTCAAATTTTAAGTAATTTACATATAACATACATGCCAAGCCTTCCGATTTATCCGTAACGTTTCCGATTTTCCACCATTTGGTAGTTGAGCAAGAAAAGTATTTCAAAATGTTGCGGTGCCGAGTGAAGCGTTCATGAAGTTGAGTCAATATTTGGTTAATAAATGGAATGGAAATAGTTCTCCTGAAATACTCCTCTACATAATCGACTGGAACATCTATAAGTAGTACAGAAATAGAAGACACAACACAACATAAATATATAAATGAATTTTGATTAAGAAAAGATTTTTGAAATATTTTTTAGTGTTTTTTCCCCTTTTTCTTTGTGGGGTACCAGGGTTCCTTGGCCCACCATCTGGGTACGCCACTTCTGTGACCTTTTTATATGTAGGTTTATAGCATCCTTCTATCAATTCATCTATTTCTTGCTAAAATTTGTAGCGTTACGGATTGAAACTGAATGAAAGAAAAACAGTAGAAATTTGATGCGAGGTTTTAGATTTTGACAAGGGAAGGTTTGCATTTGCGTGCAAAAACGGGCATTTTGCCTCTCATGTAGATAGGTTTCTAAGGAAACATGAGAAATAAAATTTTGTGCTGCGTATTGTTGTGCAACGCTTTCAGTTTTTCGCACGCTGAAACTTCTTGCATTGTTTAAAGCCTTGTTCACATGGCTTTCGAAGCGGGGCGTCAGTGATAAAAATTTTAACCAATCACAATTTAAGCTCCAAGTTAACAAGACCAGGCGCCAATGGAGGAACGGAACGCTACGCTCTGGAAGCAATGTGGACAAGGCCTTTATCTGAGGTTAAGTTTATATTCAAATTTTCTTTTGCTTTTCGAAGTTCTATTTGTTATTTTTTACTCTGCCAATTTGATAGGGGTTATATTACGCTTTAGCTACCCTTATGCCATATTCCTTCTGCTGTCTACTTCTCGAAGTTCTTGTTCTGATGACAAAACCTTTCGACTTGGAGATTTCTCCCCGATTTCATGGGTACTTTAGTCATAACAATGTAAATGGTATCGCACAACAACCTACGTTAATTGGTTCCAGAAGGCACGACGAGCACCGAACGAACGAATGAACTTATCTCGTAAGGGATATTGTAAATTGAAATAATCTGTTCCTAACCCCCCCTCCCCCCCAAAAAAAAATTTCACATGTTACTTGGCAATTTATAAATGGATGGGGTTGTTTTTTGATACAAAATCTCAAAATTAGACACTAATAAACAATTATTACATAAAATGAAATAAAATTTAACTTCACTTATCCTGTACTGAGAGGAGTTCATGACCTAATGGAATGGTGTCGAGAGTTTTTGCTTAGAAAGGGAGTTCCCTTCCAGTAAAACAACGGGCACTCAAACAGGTTTTTTTTTTTAAAAGTTATTATCTTTTCTGTCTACCACTGAACCCTGCTGTAGACTCAGATTTAAGGAGTTTCACTACAAACCTATCAAGAGAAACTTAGTTCTGCCTACTCTTAAAAATGTTTTTAAAAGTCCACACTTCGGCTTTCTAGAGTTTTGTAAGTGGAATACTTTTCAACAAAATTTTGTAATTCAACCCATTTAGAACACATTTCTTGTAGCAGTGCAGTAGGGACTTCCACCCTTCCTCACTTGAAGAAAGTTCCTAAGCCACTATCTGTTGCTGCTCCCTTTGAAGTTCCTGGAGCAGTGCTGCGCTTTTCTCTGAGTTCTTCCACTTACTCCTCAATGTCTTCATCCCTGACTTCCAGGCCCATGGACTTTCCCACAGACACGATGTCCTCCACTTTTGATATAGCCTAGAAGCCCTCAAAGTTACCCCCACCATTGTTCTGCGAGATCAGACACGCAGCTACCACGCTCATACTTAGCTATTTTTTCATCGTGGTTCTCACTCATTTCTGCTGAGTGGTATCACTAATCTTCTTTGATCTCATGGCTTATACGCCCCCCCCCCCCACACACAAAAAAAAAAAAAAAAAAAAAAAACACCTCGAAATCTGAAGGAATAAAAAGTATGTGGCGAAATACGTGGGATTCTACTCTGTAACGCGTCCGTCTTTATTTCATCCAGAAAGCAGATTGCCTCCTGCAGATGCCTGCATGAGGCATCTGTGACGAGTACCTAGCAAAGGTCGAGTTCTGAAGCATTTCTTTCGTGTCGAAATGCGTCGAGTACAGAATTCAACGAGTACCTGTACCTGTGTACTTTTCTCAGATAGCTTTCTTTACAATCGAATCCTTCAGCCTTTTCTCCCTGACTTATTACAGCTAGTTTTATTTATAGCTTTTTTTCTCCTGTCCTTGTGATTTTTTTTTTTCATAACCTTCGTGTATTAAACTCGTGTCAAAAAAGATACACATTGTACTCTCAACCTTAAGAAAATGCAAATGAAGATAATTTTCGATTAGTTTATATTTATCATAGAAGTACACGTGCTTTTGTTTTGTTTGTTTATTTTATTTTCACCTCATCAAAAATAGCCATAATGTTTATCTTCCGCTTTTTGATAGCTCAACGAGTACTCATTATCAAACTGTCTTTGTTAAAAAAAGATTGCAAATCTATCATATAAACAGTATTCGGTTTGATCTAGTTTCTTTGACTGTGTTTGAATGATCACTTATGAAAGAGAGAGTGAGGGTGGGGTTATCTATATCCTTATAGTACAACAAACTTTTCGATGAGAGAGAACATAAAAAGGGGACCGTTTATTATTAATTTAGCGTAAAATGTCGGGCTAGTTTTAAAGTTTCCGTATTTTTTAAATTTTTCTCAACTCCTTATGAAACAAAAATCCTATTTAATTATTTGAAGATCCTGGCGTGGCTTTGTTATATTGGTGGTACAGTACATCCCTTTAGATATCAGTATCCGGGTTGACCCGGGTTCAGGGCCTTTTTATCGCATGGGCAAATCGGGAGTTTGCCCAGGGCCCCTTGATGCTAGGGGGCCCCAAAACTGCCCTCTTTAATAATGTTTCTCAACACTAAATTAGATAGGGTGCCAAATAAGTGAAAGCTTTTAATTTCATTTTCTGCTTTAGGAAAAATGTTAAACTATCAGGTTGTATCAAACATACAGCAGAAGGTGAAAGGCATTTTCAATTTGATGTGAAACATGTTTATGAATGCTCCATCTTATCAGCCATATACTGTAATAGCAAATATAGGACTTGCATGCAGGGTTGTTTGGTTTAAATTGTTATTTGAATCAAAATTTAAATCAAGTAACTTTTTTAAATCCTGATTTTTAACAACTTTTTCTCACACGCTTGGTGTATGCCCCTAGTACTTCTAATAGTACTGTCCATGGATAGTTCTTATTTTTATAAATGTTCGTAAGGGAGGGGGGGGGCCCAAATAGCATCTGCCCAGGGGCCCCCAGCATTCATAATCGGGCCCTGCCCGGGTTAGACGTATCGGCAGTACTTTAAATAAAGGAAAATTCTGATAAATATGCGAAATAGAGCTAGAACGTTGATTTGAGCGTTGTATGAAAATTACAATTGCCTGTCCGAGATTTTGACTGTTTTTAAATTTTTATATTCTCAGAAATAAAGGAATTGCTAAAACAACCTCTGTCGACTACCCCGTGATACGGTAATATTGACTGCTCTCTTTGCATAGCTCTCCAATGAAAACTGCCGCGGATATGCAGTTAGCATGCATTTAAAAGGATTACTTGTAATAAACACACCTGTAGCGTAAGGGGTAAAGAAATCAACTTATTACTTGAATTAATATGCTTTTTTTTTCTGATTCACTCAGTCTTAAGTTTGATTCCTATGAGCTACATCTCAAAACTTAATTTACAAATTTTTTCATAAATGATAAAAAACTTTAAACATCTGGCGACGAGTGACGTCCGAGTGTTTATGGTCTTTCAGAGCAGCATTGCCTTTGGTCGTGAGTTTGCATCCATAAGGTTTCGCGGAAGTGGAGTGGTTGCATGCACTAGGTCAGGGGTTCTCAACCTTCCAGGCTCTGCGCCCCCTTTGAACACTGATGTGAGGTCACGCCTCCCCCCCCCCCCACCACAACCACCATATGTGGTCAATACAAGTAGTACAATCGGAATATGAAACTGAAGCTGGTTATTACATGAAAATATAGAATAGATAATTTCATACACAAAATTTAATATTACTACTCATATCTTAATTTAGAACATATTATTATTAGAACTTATGAAATCAAAGAATTAAATACAGATCAAATATATTTTAGGTAATCAACGATCTAGGTGAGGTTGGCATGTAATACCAGTCACTTTCACAACATTAATGAGAGGGCTGGCACTGTTTGTCCTTGTCAAGTTTTTGAATATTAGGTTGTATCCGTGACAAAGCACACCTCAGGTCCCTTTCAACGTCCAGCTTTACTCGATATTATGACTTTATGTATGTTAATGCTGAAAATCCAGATTCACAGATTTATGTGGATGAAAACTGCACTAACAACCTCAAAGCTTCAAAAGCAACTTCTGGGTAAACGAGGAAATAGCGTAACCAAAAATTTTCAACATCCATGTTTTCGAATTCCGCGTTTGCTTGAGAATCACATTTTAGGTCGATTCCCTGTTTCTGAATATGGTCAGGAAGTATATCCACGTCGATTTTAAAAGGATCTCTTGTCAACTTGAACTCCCAGTTCTTAACTAATATACACAAGAAAGTGGTCTGTAATTTCATTTTGCAATGCTACCAAATGCCCTGACATAAAGTCCTTCAATTCATTTATCTGTTGCAATGGGAGTTTTTTTTTTATCATCGAGGAGGTCGTTCAATCTTGGAAAGGATGAAAAGTTTGGCTCTGAACTCTGAAGACAGCGTTGCCAAAGAGTTATCTTTTCTGTGAAACCCTTAACTGCATCATAAGTCTTCGGAATGTTTTTCTGACATTGTAGCTACGACAATTATTGTGTCCGTGTTTGTATGTCGAAAATACGTTACGGTTACATTGTGACCGCAATTTTTTTTTTTCAATGCGGAGACACTTGTCGTCAAACATTCGCCTATACTACGCCGCAATTTTACTGCCCATTTTATTGTGGGGGCACCATATAGGCGGACAGCATTACCCCCTATGAAGGGACGACACGAACGTAGGCATTTTTCGTGGCGCGACGCCAGGATTCGATCCGAGCACCCTCAGCACCGAAAACCAGCGCGCTGTACCACTGGGCCACCACAAGCCCTGTGACCGCAAAATTGAGTACAGTAAATTACAATTAGTTTTACTTTTCATTTTTTTTTTAAACTCACGCCTCCCTTGAAATTCTTCTACGCCTGGGGCGCGCCCCCCAGGTTGAGAACCTCTGCACTAGGTTATGCTTTCATGTAACGTAAGCCTGACGTTCTTGTATAGATGGTATTCAAGCCTTATGACAGGTAGCCTGAAATAGTTATTATAGTATATTCAAATTCTCCCCTCTCTTACTTTTGTGCAGATAAGTATTCTAAGCTAACCACTTGAAGATAATTCTTTATAAAAAGTTATTTTAAATTTTATTTTCTACTTGAAATTTCTTAATTCAATAAAAAAAAAATGCAAGAATATTATACTTTCTGTATCATACGAAATTGTAAGGAAAGTTATGTATAAAAAGTGTAAAAATTAAAATTTTGTTCTTTCTTTTTCAATAAAAAAAACACGAAATCGTTTAATTTATCCTTAGTCATTGTGTTCTTCGTCAATACATTCGCAAGTATATCTATATAAAAGGGACGTAAGTATACAATATGTTGTATAAGAGTTTTAAAATAAATTTACCTAAGTCAACGAAAGTGTGGTTTATGAGTTAGTGGGTAAGAAAAAAGCCGTTTTATGATTCAACGGTTTAAAAAAAAAAATTTTTTTTAACACCTTTGCTGTGTGCGAATGTGTAAGTCATTACGAGAAATGTATGGTAGATAAATAAGCTGACTGTGCGCTAGTAATTTCGAAGAAATATTTTTATCTGAGAGAAAAACAATATGTGTAGCTTTCAATATATTTGTTACACCAGTGAGTTACAAAGTTATGCATTCACACTGTAAAAATACAACATTTTAAGGAATTGTAAGATTCTAAATCATGATTTATAAGCTAGACAAACGCTAGAGACAGCAACTGTTGGAAGCAAGTTTTACAATATTTGTTTGTTTTTCGAAATTTGAATAATCTGATTATTTTATTTTTAATTGCATTAAATATTTTATTTCTTTTCTTGAAATATTTATAATTCCTGAAGAAATAACTATTCTGCCAAAAATATCAAGCTATATAATAGAACAAAATAAAAATTTTATTTAAATGTAGTACTGTGTAAAAGGCTACGTAAAAATCTTGTCGGAATCAAACTAAATACAGTTATTTCTGTGGTATATTAATATTTTTACGACCTCATTTTGATTCTATAATACAGGGGTCGGCAACCTTTTTTACTAAGATGGCATATTTCAGAAATGCGGGTTCAGCGGGCACCGCTGGTCAAAGAGGAGGGGGGGGGGGTGTTAATATTTAAACATGAAAATATTAATGCGACATAAATTTTTAATACATAAAATCAAATTTTCATTTAAAAAAAATGTTAAAATTGATAATTAATACTATATTTGACATTTCAAATCTGCTGCCAACTCTTTGTAATGTGGCACATAAGTTGAAATCCCAGTTCTCAGGCATTTGCCCAAATGAGTGTCAGTGAGGTTTGATCGGTACTTTAAGTAATTCGTAATGGAAAACAAAGATTGACAAGCATATGTCTGTGTGCAAAGAGAGTTCAATTTCGGAGCAGGAAAAAGAAGCTGACTCACAGCGAGGGGAGAGCGACGCTGTCGAGAGATTAGACTGCTCGGTTTTTGATTTTTACGGTTTTACGATTTTTAATTTTTTTTTACTAAAATTATTCATTGCAATTACGAGCGTTTGTTATTTAAATATCTAAAATTTAGATATTTCAGTGGAAGGCACTTTAAAATTGCTTCGCGGCACCCGTTGCCGACCCCTGTTATCTATATATATAAAAGAGCTTGTCTGTTTGTTTGTCCGCTATAGAATCATAGACTGTTCCACCCACCGGGACCAAATTCGGCACAGTTTTGGACCCGAGAAACTTAAATCAGGAAAAACGAAATTTGGGGCTCAATTAGTTTTTTTAAAATTAATTTTTTAATGTTTTTTGTGCCTGATAGAGGTGCGTCTACCCCCTGTGGATTACCCTCAACCAGCTGCGTTAAGAGGGGTGGTTTGAGGATGACGGAGGGGGGGGGTCAAATTCCAATGCGAGGGAGAAAGAGGGTTGGGCTCTGGCTCCCCAGATAAACACAACTTTCCTGGCTCTGCTATGTGTTGCAGTAATGGGAAAGAACAATTGCCTACAATTCAAGAACCACCCGAGCCTTTGAGAACATTACTCACAGGTAATACATCTGATTCAAAACACTTCTTATAAAACATACAAACTTAAGGAAAAATACTTCATGGTGAATCAAGCCTTACTTTGATTAAATAAAGGGTATAACGCATCTTGCACTTTACCTCTTGGGTGAAATGGAAAAAAGTGCGTTTTTAAGGGAAAAATAAATAATAAAGGCAAATGTAAATTGTAAAACTTATTTCTTATTAAACAGTGGATCAAAAAAATATAATTAAATCTAATTGAACAGTATCTAACAAATATAATTTAACAGTAAACTTATTCAATCCAAACGTGCGAATCACGCAACACGGTGTTATTAATTCTCAATAAAATCAGACGAAGGTCCGCAGGCTCAAAGTTTCTTTCTTATTGTTTGTATATCATTTCAGTAGAAACGCGCTAAGCGCATTCTGTCTGGCCAGATGAACATGAAGAGCAGGAGTGCAGACCAGTATTTTTTTGATAGAATGCATGAAATATTTTATATCTATATATCTACCCGGGCAACACCGGGCAATAATGCTAGTAATAAATAAATAAATATATATATATATATATATATATATATATATATATATATATAATATATATATATAATATATATATAATATATATATATATAATATATATATAATATATATATATATAATATATATATAATATATATATATATATATATATATATATATATATATATATATATATATATATATATATATATATATATATATATATATATATATATATATATATATATATATATATATATATATATATATACACACACACACACACACTCACAGTGCCGTAACTAGCCATGCCTGTGCCCCGGGCTAGAATTTGCATTTGAGCCCCTTAATTAGGTTTGGGAAATTAATAAAACAAATACAGCGTTTTGCCCCCCCCCCCTTCCAAGTGGGCTCTGGGCGGGTGCCCCTGTTGCCCCTGTCTAGTTACGGCACTATGGCACTATATATATATATATATATATATATATATATATAACCTTCCCCGGGAAATTTTTTTTTTCGTTATCTGAAGCTGCTATTGACCTCAAACTGGTTCATGGCAGTATCCCGTGCTTGACCGTTGGACGAAGATTTCGCTTTTTCATTTAATTTTCTACGAATTTTGCCTGTATCATCCATTTTAGCGAATACTAAGCTTGTTTTTTTTGTTAGTGTAAATGTCAAGGTTAATCTATTATATTCAGTCTTTTGTCTACCACATGTTTGTATCTTTTATTATTTACAACTTCGCAAACTTCAATCGATTTGTTGGAGAAATTTTACCTCAGTGTTTTGTAAGGTACGGTATTCAAAAGATGAAATTCCTTAATGCCGGGATGGTCTTGTGGTAAGAATGCTAGCTTCGAGTACAAATCCTTAATTGAATGTCTCTCCTGATAGGCGATCGTTACAACTCTACTGTCCTAGAACCCAATATGATTTCGGAATGAACAATTGTACCTTGTATTTGTCGAATTAATTTTGATAACCCCGAGGCATCTAATTCCAGGATTGTTCGAAAATGCGTTTTTAGAAGATTCATAATACCGAAACAGTTTAAACATATCCAGACTGTTATGAATATCGGATATTTAACTGTTATGAATATCGGAAATTATATCGGTTGCATTTTTCTTAAATTCTAAACTTTATAGTCAAGTCTCATGATTCCCAAATTTTTTTTTCAATCACTAGGGGCTTCGTCCCTCGGCTCGCTCCTCTGTTATGGCTAATAGCGAGATACATAGGGGTAATTCTCGGGCAATGTAACAGCTTCCATCCATTTACTGTTGTCACCCTTAATGCGAAGGGCGTTTCATCACTGTTGAATTATCAGCTTTAAAATTCAATTAAAAGTCGAAAATTTAAGATATAGACTTGAAATGAGGTTTATATGAATAAGAAAGCTTTCAGCTTCTAGATGATGTAAATATTTTCTATGTAAGATAAAAACTCGAGGAGCATCGATATTACATTCACACAGGGGACGATATTTCTTGAAAAACTGTGTTTAGTTTTTTGATGAAAATATTAGTCTGTTTTAAAATATTTTTAAACAAATGAGGTCTAGTTTGAAAGAGAAATGTCTGTAGTCTTAGATTGTAAAAAGATCAAAATTCTACGATAATTTTTTGTCGAGTTATCGTAATCCGAAGATGAAAAAGTCAATATTTTCCCCGCAAAATATTTAAAAAAAAGAAAGAAAAAAGTCCGATGAAAATGAGACATGTCTTACTTTGGTTCCCCCATTTTTCTGCATCCATTGGTATCGCTCTCGACCCCATACCCCCAACGGTTTCGGAGGAGATAGCGTGACAAGCTTTTGACAGCGGCAGTGGGAGTTACTTTTTTTTAGAACTAGCTGGGCGAAGCCCGGCTATGCTCGGGCTCCACAAAAGGATAAAAAAACCGTCCTTTTCAGGGCCATACAAATGTATTAAATTCCTGTCAATTTTCATTCCCGTCGCTGCCGACAGATGGCTGCACCATACTGCTTGGAGTGCCTTCTTCTCCGGTGGAGTGCTTTTTTAGAATTATAATATCTTTAAAGCTATTAAAGTAACAGAATAACTGTAAGCAGAAAAAGTTATCAGTTTTCAAAGCTCTTTCCAAATATGTAAGATTTATGTACTTTCATGAGAAAAATACACCGATTTTCGACCAAAACAAAATGGCCGCCAAAATTGCATTCTCAGGATGAGTGAGACCCGGAGACGTGACGTTCACGTGACTCAACAAATACGTCTGTTACTTTATTTATATAGATAGAGAGATACCACCGTTTAATACTTGTAAGATTTTTTAATGCTAGATTGTCGAATTTTATTGAATTGATATGATATATGAATTGTTATACCATGCCAATTTCTGTGGCCTCCAGTTTTACAGTATTTGCTTGTTTTTATCCATTTACACGCATATTATATTATTCAACTGTATTCAACTGTGTTAAAAAATTGTCCAGTTTTTGCATTTTGGTCTGAATGTAAAATGGATTTGCATCTAACTCTTCCAGAGAGTTGGCAGTTTTAAGAGGATGCCTTGTTTAGGTCTCCAATTCTCGGAGTTCGTAGTTTGACGTGATTCTTCTTTTTTTTTTTCAGATTCACTCTCGATATTTCCGCATATTACGAAATTAAGGAAATGGGTGAAGTCGAAGAATTAAAATGTACCGCGAACATCCTAACTCTTTCTTTTGTTCCAGTTTCTCTTAAATCATTCTGGCATAGGATAAGGTACTTTCCTATTTTACCACGTTTTTATTAATTCGCTTTCTTGTTTGTGTGTTTGTTCAGTACAAATCTTGCAATCGATTTTTAACTAACTTCCCGACTAACTAGACATTTGAAACTTTTAGAATAGCTCAGAACACGATGACAATGCATTCTTTTAATACTTTTAGCCATCTTTAAGCAGGATTGAATTTATTTTCTGTTAATTTTGCTTTGTAGAATGGTGCAGCCATCTATCGGCCGGGACAGGAACGGAAAGTTAACGCAAGTCACGCTCGCAATTCCCGAGCTAAACGATTGATTGCGCATTTGATACCGCTTTATTACGCATTTGATCATTTTCTTTTAAGTTGATGGGATAATTCATAAAAATTTTTTTAAAAAGTATTTATTAATACATAGAATTGTCAAGTTTATATGATTCAACAGAAAATTTAAAAACGTGGTATATAAAAAGTTCTTTTTATCTTGTAATTAGCTGAAAACCCGCGCTTCGCTACGGAGTACATTCAAATTAAATACAACGGTAAATGTATGCAATTAATGCCAAAAAATAAATAAATATATATATTTATTTTTTTTTTTGGCAAATCATAAGGAATATTTATTTTTATTGGATAATATCCAATCGTCTGCTGCATTAGAAAGAAAAAATGTTTTTTTTTTTTTTGTCTATTTAGTTGGTACGCACGTGACGATAAATTTATTGAAAGTACCAGAAAAAGAAATCACGTGATCAGCATTTAATAAATTAAATTCTAAAAATTAATCTTTAAAAATTCACCAAAAATCAGGAAATGGAGGTAAAAATTCGAAAAAAATTTCATTTTGAAGGAATTTTTATGATCTTTCTCGTGATATAAATTTTATAACCCTCAATGTATTATTTTAAATGCAAACGTAAAAAAAGTTTAAAAACAGCTTAAAAATTTAATTTTTAAAAAATCTAAGAAGAATTTTTGAAAAATCTTTCTTAGTGCACCCCTAGACTATTAGAAGAATCGCCATGCAAAATTTCAGCCCTTTAGGTCCAGCGGTTTGGTCTGTGCGTTGTATGTCAGTCAGTCAGTCAGTGAATGAATGAGTCAGTTACGGAACTGTTTTATATATATAGATTATTGCACCTGATGTTATCATTTAGTAATAAGCTAAGAAATGCGAGGTATAACTTTAATATCGTCTCGTTTCTTCAACAAATTCCACCAATTTTGCGTCTTAATTTCTCTATTTTTCATGCAGTATCTTTTAAGAGATGTAGGAACGTTTTCCTGGCCTGCTGCTCATTTTTTAGCATTTCTTTGTCATTAACGGGAAAGGAGGAAATTAAAAAAAAAAAGGCTATTTTGGCGAGTGCATTTCCGGAAAGATTTCCTGTGATCTTCCGCTGGATGCATCCACCTTTCAGATTATGAAACGAAATTGTGCAGATGTTCGTATTGTTAATGTTTTATTAGGGTGGGATTGAATTTTCATATTAATAAAACGTAAAGATTGTAATTAACTGGCGATCCGGGGGAAAGAAAATATATTTGACTCGGTTATGTAACGAAAAATAGGTGACTTGTTTTTAGGTGATGAAGAGATTAAAAGCGGGGAGTTTCCATTGGTATGAGTAATCGAATTTGACTACCAAAACTTCAGTTTGCCGTTTGCAAGGGTTTTCGGGGGTTTATTTATAAAAATTGCTTTTAATCGCTCTAGGAAGCCGTATTTGAAGACTTTTCTCTTAACACTGCTTTAGTAAAAAAATTCCTGTGGATCGCACTCAAATATTGGCATGTTCTCAGGCTTCTTCTCTATTTTCTCATGTTTATTTAGTAAGCAGACGTTTAAAAGTTTTGACAGAAATTATTGTTAATGTTTGGGAAAATGCTTTAGTTGTTTTTGGTGACGTAAACTTAATTGACTGGTGCTATCGTGCTGTTCAATCAATACCGTCTGTTTCGTATACACTAGTTCTTTAACTACTTAAAATGAACACCTGAAACTGAGTATTATTTAGTTATGCGAGTAAACATGGTTTGGTCAATTAGATATACCGTCTGATGTTCAATTAATTAATTAATTTTATTATTATTTTCTTTTTCTGCTGGGCTGCTCATCTGTACATCCCGGAAAGAAATAGTTTACAAATTATAAATTTATTTAATGTAAACTGGTTTTCTCAGAAACTTGTACAATTTTGTTTGTCAGATTTTTTTTGCATGTTTATAACTAAGTACCTATTGATTTTCGATAATATGACTTTGAAGAGTTTTTTAAATTCGTTTCAATGTAGAATATTACGAAATATGAAGTTATCCCAGTAAAAATATGTTTTAAATTTTTTTTTTGTTCGACCCATTAATATATGCATGTTCCAAGACCTATAAATTTTGGTGACTGTCTCTAAGGCTTTACATTCGAACAATATATTTTTATTTTATGCTGTAGACACACATACTATATTATTTTACTTGTTATATTTTAACCATGTTGTGATCGTTCATAAGTTTATATGTTCTAAACATCAAAGAAATGAACGCGTTCGCAAGTAGTTGCTTTTAAAGCATATTTTTGTGCAATGTCTAATCCAGCGACTAATATCGTACCTCGAATTTGTACAAAAATACATTTTGCATAGTTTTACATCGATTAGTTTTATATTTTCTATAATATGGTTACACTCCCTCTTTTCTCTATTGTATATTTTCATCCCGTACCTTGTGTATTATTTCTTCCTGAAAACTGTTTATCATTCGATTTCAGCCATGTTTTTACAGTTTATAAAAAATATATTTTGATTGCGATAAAAAGATGAGTGATCTACCCATTATGACCTTAGAGGCGCACTCAGTAGTTAAGTTAAAGAAAGCGTTTCTTTTTAACTGCCACGAAAGTAAAAAAATTGTTTTTGTAATCGAGGAGACTGAAATTTGTTTAAAATATATAGATTCTTTTCTGGTGTACATTGCTTGGAAGTTAACATAGTTTTTTTTTTTTTTTTTTTTTTTTTTTTTTTGGAGGGTTGTTTTGTTTTGAGGCGTAAAAATTACTCAACCTTTTAACTGGGAAATGAGGCAAGTAAATGCTAGCATTCTCATATTAAATAGATAAATAAATAAAATTTAAAAAATCTTTACATCAGGCATATCACCAGTATTTTTATTTGAAGTAGAAATTGTTATTCGAATCAATTCAGATTGTAATACTTTTTGCTCCAAGTTGACATTGTGAAAGTTCTGTAGTGATCAGATGCCTTTGAGATGTAAAGAGCGGATGAGTCTGATTAAAAACTATCAGATTCTTGGAGATTAGAAAATTGTAAAACTGATTGAAAGCATCAAGAATAGACAGAGCGAAGATTCAAGTATTTTAATACATTCTGATGACATTAGCCAAAAGAAGAATTACTGCTGGAGAGAAATTTGTTGATGGAAAGAAAGTCGTGTTTAAGGTATATTCTAAGAAAACTTTAGTGAACAGAGAATTAAGTTTTGTTGCCGACACTTTTATAATGAAAAAATTTCGACATGATCTAATGTGATCTTCAGTTGAGGTATTTGCTCTAGCTTCAGCAGTTGAACTGAAATTAATAGGTAAGTTTTCCGAGTTCACCTGAGAGCGTTCTTGTTGACTATATAATGATTATAAATAAAATAGTTATTTTGACTCCAATTTTTATTCGCTGTCATGACCAACGACAGAAATAATTGACTACGCGAGTTGAATTATGTTTTTTTTAATCATAAATTCTGTAACATCAATTCCCAATTTAATATTTGTACCAATAAATGTTTCCACGGATTTTCCATGGATTTTACGTGAATATAGCTTTATCTGTTACAAGGTCTGGAAATCATAATTTTAAAAGTGTGCATCTAAATTTATGTAAGTTAAATAAGCATGATATATTTAAGTAAGCATGCATATTTAAATAAACATGATAAAATATTTTCTCCATGTGTGTTGTCTGTATTTGTAAGGATATACTTAATTTAGCTTTTGTGGCTTTCATATTCCAGTTACTGGCAGCTGTTACTACTATTGAAAATTGTTCTGTAACACTTGTGATTCACTTACATTTAAATAAGCAGCTGGCTGGCTAGTCAGTTTAATTTATACATCATTTATCGTCTGGATGTGTTTGAGCAGTGCCTAATAAATTGCGCGAGTAAGTGTATAAATAATTTTATTTCTGAAGCCGATGAATACTGTATTTTAAAGTAGGATTATTTCACACCCTTTTGGAAAAATCATTGCAAAAATTATGATGTTTAGGTCATTTTAATGTAGGTTTTGTAAAAAAGTGTAGTATTAGGATTTTGTTAACCTCTTTATAACGTAAAAATGTTCGAAAAACTTTTACATCATAAAAGGTTAAAAAGCTTTTGAATCAGCAATAGCATTAGACAAGGTATTCACCTTTATCTTAGAACTATTTAGTGGAGTATTATGGTGATGTACGGTAAAAATTAGTCTGAAATATTATATTACGACTCACAACAGTAATATATTCGCTGTTTTGAAATTGCTCGACTTAATTTTTTAGTGAATATTTTATCATTTGTTATTTAAAATTTAATACTTATTGGTTTTGCGAAAATAGAGTTCATTCCTCTAAATTTTAATTTTTTGATCTCCATTGATTTTAGAAGGAATTTTTTTTTGTTTGTTTGTTCACATCTTAACTTCTGTTATAGTAAACATAATAAAGTTAAATTTTATTGTGTGTCTTGAATTAATTGTACTAAGCTCTGTTGAATTCAGTTTTAAGTTAAACATTTTTTGTTGAAAAAAATTAAATATGTTTTATGTGTTGTATTTCTTATGCATTATATTTATTTTACCACTGTAGTTGTTACGAAACCGTCATTAAATGGTCGAATGTTCAGTAAATTTTTGCTATTAAATCTCTCCGGTTTTATTACGCCTCAAATTCGAACCCGCAGGAATGCAGTTTTACCGTTTGTAGGTTTTCCGAGCATATAACTCTTAGTCTTTGCTAGTCTTTCACAGATAGCTTCGTTCCTTTGTAATTAATATCTGTAATTATTCAAATGCTTTTCATTACCCTTTTAGGCACGTTGTCGCATGCAGTTTCTCCGCCGGGTTGCCCTATCATTTGTAATGAATGAATTTTATAATAGTTAAACACTGAAATTAGTTTTTGCAATCAAGTTTTTCCCAATCAGTTTTTGCAAGTGATACTAGGTGTATCACTTGCATTGCAGAATTAAAAAGATATAAAAGTAGCTACCGTTTTAATTAAAGGGTAGAGACGGGCTTAAATTCTGCAACTGTCATTGAGCAAGGTGTATGTGGTCTCTTCGAAGATCATCTCCCGATTGTTCTTGTACTTAGATAAAAATTATCAAATGGTTCTCTAATGCACTAAACAGCACCATCCTGCTGTTCAATGCATTAATTTCATTGGAGAACCATTTCCTCATTGATTTTCCAATGGTATGGCTATGGGTTTCAGTGGCGCACCCAGGATTTTTTCTTGGGGGGGGGGGGGCGAGCGAGATGAACGGATAAAAATATTTACAATGCAGGGGGGGGGGCGAGCGAGGTGAACGGATAAAAATATTTATAATGCAAAATCAATATTCATAATGCAATTTCTATTTCTTTGGGGTGGGGCCCCTTGCACCCCCCCCCCCCTGGGTGCGCCACTGATGGGTTTACTGTAATTATATGGGTTAAGAGTCCTAGTATCTTAATCCCATCGAGCTATGAAGTTGCTTGGTCTATTTGGATGAGGTTCATCTATACACGCAGTTTGTGGGATGTCGTATTCCAAGTGCAGCGGTTTTGAATACATCTGGAGTGCTAGTCCAGTCGCATAAGAGCTGCTGGGTAACACTAGGTGTCAGGTATTACCGGTGAACGTGATAAAGTGAACTATTTATATTGTATTAGTTTCTATCCCTTGCCAGGTCGGCCTAGATGTCTTCTCAAGTCACTGGTTACAATACCAGCTTAAAACCAAAAATTCATTAGTTACCAGGTTCGAGAAGAATGAAAATACAGTGATTTCCGCTTATAGGAATCACGTTTGTTATTACTGTTTTTGATTCTTATAAGCGGTTGATTCTTATAGCCGAAATTTAGGTTTTTGGACAGGCACACACACCTATATATACATATATTAGATAATTTACTATAAAATACTCTTTAATTTACGTTAATTATCTTTTATTAAAATTATTTTTTATAATTTTAAAAATACAACTTAATTTTTAGACCTATAAGTAGATACACATGATTATAGTAAGAGAAGAAAAAATCCAATATTTGTTACAACATACCTGCTTAACAGTTTTAACATTTCAACTACAGGAAGGGAGCAAGAAAAAGTTTTCTATGGTAGTTTGACGTAATGAAGTTTTCAGGAGGCTGTTTATACCTCTTTCAATACCAATAGTCTCAGACGAAGATTCACCTTCTAGCTTACGTTTCACGGTTTGATAACGTGCTGAATCTACTAATGCCACGTTTGCCTAAGTGATAGTGGACACTTCTCCGAAGATTTATGTGTTTCAGGGTCCAGGAAGCCGCAACCAGGATGTGGGAGGAGGGAAAAAAAGAGTCCCTATTTGTGTTTGTCAGTGGAGAAAAGTGAAATCGGACCCGGACGGGTAAAGATGCTCCCGGGTCAAGCTAATAGGACAGTGTTGTGCTAAAGCGTTTAAAGGGAAACTATTATGTTATATCTAACAAAAAAAGGGATGAATTTTATGACTATATTCCATCCCATCTTATCAATCTTTCTTTAAAAAAAAAGAAAGAACTTCGTGCCTTTTGAGAGTTTAAGTGGCTATTTTGGAAAAATGAAAGGAAAGCGAAGAGTGTAAACTGATTCTTAAAACCGGTGGATTGATTCTTTAAAGCGAAAATTTTAACATGGAAATATTACATTTGTTTTTGTTTTCGCGATATTGATTCTTATAAACGGTTGATTCTTATAACCACTGATAAGCGGTGGTTACTGTATTTCCATTCAAGGCTTTTAATGTTTCATCGAAACCGCATCTAACATTCTTATTCTAGCATATTAGAATCATTTGTTACATCTTATTATTCGTCAGTTGACAAATAACACGTCTCCTGACGGATTAAACTGGTTTTGTCGGTTTTCCCGCTTCTTAGCGTATTTATAAAATGAATTCTCTGTTTAGGTAAAAGGAAAAACTTGTATGACTATCACTTTTTATGAGATTGCTTGGTAAAAATAGTAAAAAAAGAAAAAGAAATGATAAATAAACAATTTAGCATCTTTATGCAAATCAAATATAATATTTATTTACGAACTTAGAACATTATGCTCTTAGGGATGTTCACGAATTACTTTTGAATTCGATTGGTTAAAAGTATGCAATTTTTAACTGATCCCCTTCTTACTTAACATCACTCAAACGTGTGATTGCGTCAGGAGTAATTTAAGACACGTCATGAGTTATTAGAGTGTCCAGTTTTTATCATATCTTAAAACCTTGCATGATATCCTTATCAGAATAAATCGCGCTTCTTCCGTAGAGTTTATCATAGATTCGTTCGTATATAAAGATTGCTGAGCTTTACTGATCTTTCTCTAATCGAGGCAATTTTTGAAAGTTTATGAGCTGTGTATGTAACGCTTATTTGAAGTAAGCGCCTATTTTTTTGCACTTGTTGCATTTCGTATTTTATTTCTGAAAGAGAAATAACTTTATTTAAAATGTGTGTGTTTGTGTATCGAATTTGTTAATTTTTGTTCATTCCTATAGAGTTTTTTTACGTTTATGAGATTATCATTTTGAAATTCTTAATAATTTACTCGATTCCCAATGATTTAAATTTTTGTTGTTTTTCTTGGTTACTCCTCCTTATTAGGCATATAGTTATTTTATTCTCAAAAATTCATCAGAACTGAGTTTAAGCTTCTTAGATTTGAACTATTATTTCTTTATTTCTTTTAAAATTGTTATTGAATAGCGTACGATATTGTTTTAGTATATATAAACTTGAATAACTTGCTCATAAGCATTCTATATATGCTTTAGATATTTCAGCTAGAACTAAATTTTTCCTCCTTTAGAGCTTTTATTTGCATTTTTCATATTTTGGTGTTTTCACTTTCTGTATGATAAATATAAATAGTTGTTTTTAGGAATTTATTCTTAGAAAGACATAAAATTGAATCATTCCATTCTTTTGTAACTTTTGTTTACCTGTTTAATCTGCCAAAGTTGTTATCTAATCAATTTTTTTTAAGTATGAAAGAAAATTTACACACACAACTCACCTAAATGCTTATTGTGGAATATCTTGTGTATTCTCTTAATATCTGGTCTGAGTATCCATTCATAGATTATACCATATGCTTTTTATACTACTTTTATGAAATCTTTATCTCTCCATTAAAAGTTACAAGAGAGACAGAAAACAAAAATGTATGAAAGAAAATTTTGACATTGATAAAAAAATAATTTCATAAACATATGACATAATTTTTTTTCTACTAGTTTATAAAATTTTCTTGGTATCATGTGTTAAAGCTTTTTGGTGGCAGCACCCTTGACTGAGATAGTCAGTCCCTCTCTTTCTTTTTCCTTTTTTAGAGAACAAAATGGAGACATGAGTTAAATCATTTAACAGACATTTTTTGTATGTTTGAGAACATATTTATACTCTTGTATGCTATGTTTTGTTCTTGTGAACTGGCTTATTTAAGTATATAAACAGTTAGAGGTTATGATCTTTAAATTTGTACCAGTAGTCTCTGGACTATTGAATGGAGTCCAAAGAGAGAGGAGAGAATGCTTTAAAATCAGAAAATATCCCGTTTTTTTTCTTCTTTTTTTAAAGCTTGTAACTTTTACTAGTGGATGTCAAATTTTAAAACTTCCAAGAGTGGATTATTTTGGGCTGAGTTTTGTTCTATGTATTCATAAAAATATCTTGTTGTATTGTGATTTCATATTTTTATTTGGTGATTGAAGTAGTTTAATTGTTTTAAGGCCTGTCTTTAAATGTGAGGTTCCTAATTTATGGAAATTTAATAATTTTAATTTATGAATATTTATTTTATGAGAAAAGATTTATGAGAAGAGATTTATTTTATGAGCTAAATACTAATGATACATAGAAATAATTGTATTCTTTTGTAATCACTTTTCAAAAATTATTTCTGCTGAAGATTTCTTTGGCAAGATTTCCACATGCAGTATTATACATATGCATGCATAAATAAGGCCTAATTCTTATTTTTTATTTTTTAGCAAGACTCTTTAATATTTTATAAACATTTTAGGTACCAGAGATGACTCCTTCTCCTAGCAAAACTCCTAGATCTAGAGGTACATCTTCTAGCATAGAATTTGTACGTCCAGACCTACCTAGCAAATGTACTTGGCATTTAGGTGCAAAATCAGGCACTTCAGTTCATAATCATGTCAAACAGTAAGTCTTAACATTTTACAATTTCCATATATATATATATATATATATATATACACAGTGGGTGATCGGTTTACGAACATAATCCGTTCCAAGACTATGTTCGTAAACCGAAATGTTCGTTAACCGATCATCGATTTACCATAGATTTTTATGGGACTTCGATTAATTCGTCCTAGAGGCCCTAAAAATTAAATAAAAAGATATATAGTTATAATTTCTTAGTAAGTTTATTTTTTACAAAAATAATACACATTAATCAATCAGTTTTTTTGGTTAAGGGGTCGTTAAAGAACATGTCCAATGTCGATTGCTTTTCTCTCTTCTTCAGAATTTTCTGGAAGTGATTAATAGCATTGTCGTTGTAGAGATCCCCAACCCTATTGACATCGGCTTGGTTTGGGTGCCATTCTAAGACCGTTGCTCTGACATTCCCCCCACTTCTTTAAAAGATCTTTAATAGCAGATGTCGTAATTGGTCCTCTTATTATTTAGAGAATTATTAGATAAACTCACTGAACCAACCCTTGGTTGATCTTGGACTACTAGAAACTTATTTCGAACTTTTGTCACAGAGGTGTTTGGTAGAATTCGTTTTAGTTCGTTATCCGAAAACAAATATCTTTCGTGAAAGTGTTCATTGTCCGAACTGTTCGTTAACCGATCACCCACTGTATATATATAGGGTACAGTATTACCTATATATAATTTTAAAAAAAATGTATGTGCTGTTTTTAAGTGTATTGATAGCAAGCATTTGCTGTTGCAACTATTTTTCAGTGTGTCCAAAAATAAGTAACTAGGAAATACAATCATAGGTTGAACCCATGAATGCATTTTAAAATTTATTTGTTTCAGAAAAACATTACCTTTTCTAAATAGGTTAAAGAGAAGTATTTATCTACCTGTTTATGTCCTTTGACTTTCCTTTGCCTTCAAACACAGATAATATGGCAAAAGCTTTTGCATCAACTATGGAATCCAGAGTTTTGTTCTATATTTTACTGACTTAGGTTTTATCTGTCTTAACTTCCTTTTTATTTAAAGCCCCATTAACATCCAAGAGATTTATATCAGGGCTTGCTGTTGACATTCCTCAGTTCATTTGTCCATACCAGATATGCACACTTTTTGCTTTATATGTTGGTTAAGATTAATATTCCATAATATGGGTAATTTGGCACCATTTATTTCTTTGGTGTTATTTCCCAAATTTTTTGTGTTGATGAATGTTAAAGATGAAACCATGAAGTGTGGTTTGATTGTTTGTGTTAGGTTTAGTTAAAAACAGGTGTTAATATAATTAAACAAGAGTGCAAAAAATTGCACTCAATTGTCTTTTATCTTGATTGTGGATTTTTCTTAATGCTGAGTCTTGTTGAAATGTAAACTGATTATTTTAGGAAAGCCTTTCTGCTTGTTGAATCACACATACATCTGAAATGTTTTCTTAATATCTCTTATTTTAATGAAAAAAAGGAAGCAGTTTGCATTGTTTGCTGATTCCTCCTTATATTTATTATATTGTTGTTTTGGAACCTCTGAATGGTTCAATTTGTTGATAGAATATTCTAAACTGATTTTACAACAATCATGACTTTGCATTAAATTTTGCTTTTGATTATTATGAAATACAGTAAAACCTCATTTATCCGGTCTAACTGGGACCATAGGCAATCCAGATAATCAAAAATTTGAATAATACCGGTAATATGGGTAATAAACAAAACAAAATCCTTAACTAAGCAGATTTACTGTTTATTACAATAAAAAACTATGTCTTGTAACAAAATTACATAGTATTGTTTACAAGACATTAAAAAATAAAAAAATAACTTTTCACATCTTTTCCTAACAAAGAATTGGTAAGTCTAGTAAAGCTTTCTTAAACTCAACAAAGAGCATTTTATTACCATAATTTATTGTACAGTCTATGCAGGAACTGTACACTGTAACAAACTAAAAATTGAATATGTGGCATGCTTGTAGTTATGTTCTTGCTATCATAGTTAAAAATTATCTAATGTGAACATTAAATAAAAATGTCTACAAATCTGATCTGGATTATCTGGAGATCCAGATAAATGAGGGCCGGTTAAACGAGGTTTTACTGTGTTCCAAGCGTTTAGTTTTTAGTTGGCCCTGGCTCTAATTTAGATTCTAGCCAAATTTTTTTAGAGATGTATTTTTCTTATACACTGTGTAGAGTTTAATTATCCCCCATTCAGTTTAAATTTGTTTCATTCAAACACTGTTTTCTTCCATCATTGTATCTTATTTCAATGCTATGTGTTTATTTGAACCTCTTTAATGTGCCCTCCATCTGTATTTTTCGCAGTACTAAATGTTTAAAATCTGTTAAATTTTACAATTTCTCTTACTTTTTAAATGCAATTTTGGAACCATATATTGTTTTGCCTTTATATTGGTAAATATGAAGGATAAATGTAATTTACAGTATTTTCTGCTTGGATTCTATTTCTTTCAAAGTGCAAAAGCATGATCTGGTATTATCACTCTCTAAATAGTTCGAAAATTGACTCAAATGAAATTATTTTGTCTCTTCAATATTGTCACTCTGTATATGCAATGTCAGAGGAAGGACTGTCATTAAAATGTGAAGTGAGAGTAAGGGCCTGTTCATATAGCATTCCGTTAGGGTAAGCATTAAATTTTAACCAGTCATTTAGCTGAGTGCTATGACATTATCCGTTGACCCACATATCATCATCCGTGAACATCTGTTGACCTCAGTGGCGTAGCGTGGGGTGGGCAAGGGGGTCTATCATGCCCCGGGCACTGCTCGCACAGGGGCGCCAAATGGTCCTTTTCACTAATTGTATATATTATATTACTATACGTTTTTCGGAAAGGGGGGTGCTAAAAAGGTATCGTGCTCCGAGCGGCAGTTATGCTCGCTACGTCACTGGTTGCCCTCTTACGCTAATGGACTGCTATGTGAACAGGCCTTATGTATGTTCTGTTACTTATCTATATATATAAAACAGTTCCATAACTGACTCATTCATTCATTCACTGACTGACTGACATACAACGCACAGACCAAACCGCTGGACCTAAAGGGCTGAAATTTTGCATGGCGATTCTTCTAATAGTGTAGGGGTGCACTAAGAAAGATTTTTCAAAAATTCTTCTTAGATTTTTTAAAAATTAAATTTTTAAGCTGTTTTTTAAACTTTTTTTACGTTTGCATTTAAAATAACACATGGAGGGTTATAAAATTTATATCACGAGAAAGATCATAAAAATTCCTTCAAAATGAATTTTTTTTCGAATTTTTACCTCCATTTCCTGATTTTTGGTGAATTTTTAAAGATTAATTTTTAGAATTTAATTTATTAAATGCCGATCACGTGATTTCTTTTTCTGGTACTTTCAATAAATTTATCGTCACGTGCGTAACAACTAAATAGACAAAAAAAATATTTTTTTCTCTTTCGAATGCAGCAGACGATTGGATATTATCCAAAAAAAATGCATATCCCTTACGATTTTTTCATAAATAAATATATATAGATAGATATATATTTTACATCAATTGTATACATTGATCATCGCATTTATTATAAATATATATATTTATTTTTTGGCATAAATTGCATACGTTGACCGTTGTATTTAATTTGAATGTACTCCGTAGCAAAGCGCAGGTTTTCAGCTAGTTGTTTATAAATGAAGTTCATATCGGCATATTTTTGTATAATTTATTTTTTGTAAGGGGGTAGGGAATGGAAACTTGAGTTTGCATGTTCAAATTAATATTCAAATGAGATAAATACTCTACAGTTTCATCTTTTTTATTTATTATAGTACATTTGTATTATTATTATTGTTATTAGTTATAAAATTTATCTTGTTACAAATTTTTCAAAAAATTGTAAATTTATGAGGTAAATTGTTCATCTTTATCTTATCAATTTTAATATCAGTGGTATTTTAACAAATTGGGAAATATTTACAGGTCATGTTACATATTTTTTATAACAGTATGAATTAGGCACGGTATACAAATATCTATCTAACATGAATGAGTTTTAAACTTCAGACCACATAGTAGATTTTATTTGTTGATGATACTAAAAAACATTTCATTTTATTATTATTCATGTATTTAATAATAATATGCATGTCCTTTTCTGTGGTGTAGCTAGAATCTGTGTAGCTTAAGTGGAGTGAACTTTATCAATATCAAAGCTACTGCAAATAATAAGTTTTAATGCTCTACTATGTAAAGAGTTTGAGGGCTTAGGCCCTAAAATAATCCCTATCACTGTATCTCTGATCAGTTTTTTTATGCCTAATGTATATAGTTTTATCTGTGGCTCTGATTAATTATTAGTTTAAAATCTTTTGTTCATGTGTATGGGAAAATAATTATTTAAAAGTATTTCAAATTTTCTTTTTTATTCTGAAGTCTGTATCTGACTTTTTTTTTCATAATTATCTGGATAAATTTGGAAATTTTTTTTAAATGCTGGGAGGTATTAGAAAAAGTTGAATAAGTATTTAGAAAAATGGGCTTAAAATTATGCAATACTTTAAAGTTATCAACTTATTTTAATTAAAAATAACTTTCCTTTTAAGGTTAGAGAAATCTAAGATCTTGCCAAATGTGCTTCATGCTATTGGCAATACTCCATTGATACGTCTCAACAAAATACCAGCTGAATTTGGAATCAAATGCGAGATTTGTAAGTATACCAAATTTATTGTACTGATAAAAAAAATAGGATATAGACATTTTTAAAAAGAGTGCAAAAATCATCTGGTGATTATTAAATTATGGGCATCAAATAAATAGCAGTTTATTCCTTTGGTTCGTTAATTGCAGATTTTTTTTTCTTTGCTGCTCCAGTCATTAACTCTTTATTATGCAATCTCTTTATATATGGTTTCTTAATGTATTTGTAATGAAGAGGAAAGGTGCAGTTGAGACTTCCTATGAAACTTCTTCCATCATCTTCTCAGATCCTTGTAAATTCTTTATTGAAAATATACTTGCTTTAAAATTCCAGCCTTTATTTCTGAGAATTTCACTTCTTTCAGTTTTTCCATTTTTGCTTTAAAAAAGTGTTTGGATTTTTAACCTGTTTTCATATTTTGTCATTTAAAAAATCCTACATTTCATAATTTTCATACTTGAGTATCTTTTCATTTGTACAATGCTAAAATTAATCAATTGTCTGAGGGGAAGTACATGGTTTCACCATGAAGCTTTTATTACTAATCCAGTTTAATTATGTTGCTTGAAGAAGGTGTCTTTGAATGTCTCTCAAGTTATATATTGCTTTCTAATAGGATTTCCCCAGAAATGTTATAAAACAATCTTATAGTACAACACCATTTATAATGAAAGTTAGAACAGAAAACTCATTTTCAGTTTGGAATTTTTTAGATTTTATAGAACAAACAGTGCAATGTTTTCCTGTTGAGTATGAGTATATTTAAACAAAAGAAAATTATGAATAGAAATCAGAAAACTTCTTTTAAGGGTGTAGAATATATACAGTGGAATCTCAATTGTTCCCTGAATCATCATTTTCCGGTATGTGTCATTCATTTCATTCAGTCCAGATTATCATATTTCTTTGTTATGTTCCTGCATCTATCGTTTTCCTGCATTTATCGTCCAGTTCAGTTGGTCCCTTGAAAAATTATAGATCAAGATTCCATTGTATTTCTTTTATGTGACACTAGAAAATGGGTAAAATTAGGTTACTGATTCTTTGTTAGGTACTTGTTTATATTAAAAACTAACATCTTGTCAGCAAAATTTCCAACCCCAGTCTAATAGCAAATTTTTCTATTGCTGAATTTCTTTATAGACCAATTTGTAGGTATGTGTATGATTCATAAGAAGTGAATATCTGATTTGCACTTTTGTTCCTTTGTTAGGGGAAGTAGCTATTGCTATATTAAAAGAATGTACAGCTTAAGATTAAAATCAAGTTACTGGTTCAAATGTGTTTTTACACCCTGCATGTTACATTACAATGTAAACCAAAATTTACTCTAGTTTTTTTTTTTATCCCCATAGTTCACTCAATTTTCTATATTTACTGTTTAAAATCAGCTGCCAAGAGAATTTCTTGGACATTTTCTTTTTTTACTTTTTGTTCGTTTAGTAATGTATTCATCTAAAATATATACAAAATTATCCTGAATGTGAAATTGATGGGCTTTGATTTATAAAACACTATTGTGTCAGTTTCTTTTTCATGATGTTACTTGCCTAGTTTAGTGTCTAAGTTGGCAAAATTTATGATCTACATAATGAATAACTGGTTTGAAAACATTTTGTTATTTTTAATGCAAAGAAAGAGTTCAAATGCTTTAATTAAGCTCACACTCATAGACATTGAAAAATTCGTAGCAGATTTCAGTAAACTTGAGGCTCATGCAGCAAGGATCAACTATGGTTTTCTCTCATATTCAGGGTTCTCCTTTTGGTGTTTTTCAGGTATGTGTTATATCTCCAAATCAGTTCTGTCATTTTGTGTAAATTACTTCTAGTTACCTGATATAAGATAGATAAAATAGTTCTTGAAAAAAGTTAGATGTTGCATTATGGGTGAAGTGTTTACAAAATACTCATGAATCTATTTTTTTATAAACTCCTAAGTCTGAAGACACAGGGGAAAATTGAAATGGAAAAATTGTTGCAGAAGAGTAAAAATAAGCCATTCTTTAATATATTAAGGTTGACCATAAATGCTTGCATAGTTATCTCATACCAGTAATTTAAAATATTAATTTTTTTATTTAATTAAAATTTTAAAATAAAGATATTTGCATTGTATGCTTTGAATTCATCAAAAAATAAGATTTAAAAGTTGCTTTGTACTGATGAAAATACCACTGGAGACTCCCTTAGGTATATAAGAAGTATTTTATTCTATTGAAGAAACATATTTTTTATTACATTAATATTTAATGAGATAATATTGATATCAATGTTTTCCCCCCTAGAAAAATAAAAGCTTTTAAAAATATTTTGTTAGAAAGATGAGCATTTATTTCTTAATTCTCTGAAATCAAGCATTTAAAAAAAGAAGAAATGAAGGAAGTTAATGGCTTTGTTGTCAGTGACTTAATGTGCATACAGTGTTTATACTTAAATTTTTTCCCTTTCTTATTCTGTTTGATACCTATCTAAAGCTGTATTTAAATTAGATCCTTTAAAATTTTATTGGGTTTTTGATCTGTTTAGATTTTCATCTCTTATTGAGTTCTAATATGTGATTAAAATGTATATTTATATGATGAAAAATTAGTATATTCTGTGAATTAGTTTTTATGAGATGTTAACATATTTTAAAAAAGAAATTGTGAGTTAAAAATCTAGTGATTCTTGATAGTGTTACTTTTTTTCCAGAGCAGCGACGCATTTGGTCTTTGGTATTTTAAAACCATTCAACCCTTAAAGTGTCCATAATTTTAGAAGCTTTAGATAAAAAAATTTTTAAATGATCATTATCTTTTTTGATTATTATTGTTTTCAATAATGCATACTGCTTTGACATACACCTTAAGGGTTGACGGTTACTTTGCCCCTTTATCTGTTCTCTTCCGGCATGCCTTAGATATAAAGGTAATTGTTTTAAGTTTTCTGAAAGAAATGCTGTTATAGTTTAAAACTATTTTTAAAGTCTAATTTTATTATGTTGACACCTCAATGTGTAGATAGAAAGTTTTCTTAGTTATTAAAGAGTTTAGGAGATTAGACAAACTATTCTTAAAAAAAGACTTTAACAACAGAGCATTTTTAAGAGTTTTATATACTATATTACTATATTTTACATCAGCATCAGCAATATTTATAAGTTTACCTTTTGTATGCCAAGTATATCATATAATGTACCAGCAACCAATTACTATAAATTAGACTATACAAACAAAATGACTTGCTTCATCTATATTTTTTAAATTTAGCTTAATAATTTGAGTAAAAGTACTGTGAAGGAAAATTTAAATCTACATACCTTTAAATCGGTTAACTTAAATATTAATGATAATTTAAACCTTAACATAGTCTTTATTCATAACATAACTAACATCATACATCTGAAAGATATCTTTCTAAATTATTTTTTGATATAATTTCATTATGATGATAATTTCATTAATGAAAAAAGTATAGTTCATAGTTTTGACTACTCAAAATATAAATGTATAACAGTAGTACACAACTTCTCAACATCCACAGTAAAAATTATAAGGGTAGAAACCACTTCTGAACTAATTTTTCTTTATCAGGTCAAGATACATTAGATTAGATTGTCTCAATGGACAATTCACAAATGGGAGGATCATCAGACTCTTTAATATAAATAGAGGAGACCACAGAAATTTCTTGAAGAATGTTAAAAGAGGTGGACACATGAGAGGAGAAATACTTAAAAGAGGAATCAAGGGGGAGAAATTTTTATGTCCTCCATCCCACTTACGGGACTCGCCCATTAACAAAGCTAACTGATAGTAGGAAATTTTTGAGAAAGGTGGGAAAACGGAACCTTTTAATTTATGAACACATACCGGGAGTGATTAGCTAGAAGGATTTAAATAATTCATCCATGTCCTTCAAAAGAGTTTGATCGTCCTGGCATTTCTGAATGGTTGATAGAGACAATCACACCTAATGCTTGTTGGCCTGATGAATAACTATGATTTCAAAACTTATTTCCACCCTTCTAATTTTTATTGTGGATAGTGAAAAACTGTGCACTCCAGTTATACATTTCCTACAAGTTTCCTGAAAGTTATAGATGTATGAATATAAAAAATTCTTATATTTATAAAATTAAAATATTTAAAAAGTTTTTTGACTTTTTAATTTTTATCTTTTTTGGTCATTAATATAGTGTTCTTAAAAGTTGTTAAAATCTGTTGAAAAGGAAATTTAAATTTATTAAATCAGGAACTAATATTATCATTTAAAATACTTCATGAAGTATTTTTTTTCTCTGAAACTTAAGAGCTTTACATTAATATTAATTTTTTTAATATTGAAATATAATTTGTAGTAAATTTCCATTTAAAATAAGGAGGGAGAACATTCCATAGCATTTATAATTATAATAATTATGCAATAAATTAATGCAAAGCAATCATGGTAACAATGCTTAAAATATAAGAAAATGCAAGACAAATTTTAGAGCCATCGGATAAAATAAACCTAACAAACATCCTACATTTCTCATCATACATTTCTCATCATTTCATCACTCGGTGAAAAGAAATTAGCACCTGAATGGAAGTGAAAAATGAAAGATTTAGTTCATACTGCTCTATCAGTTCAATTGAAAAGTACATGGCAGGCCAAAGCTTTGATATTAAAGGCTTTGTTGGTGGATTTAGATGGAAATTAAAGTTATGCATACCTTTCACAAATAGATGATGTCACTTAATGGCTAACTCTCTGTTAAAGGGTCCTTATGACATCTTACGTAGAATGTGTAAAATTATTGCTTAGTTTCTTTTTACTTTTTCTTTCTAATATATGTAATGAATGAATGAATGTTTAAAAAATTTGACAGATGCTGTTTTTGCTCTTTTCTCACTTATAATTCTCTTTAATGATTTTTATTTACGAATTGTTCAATTTATAAAGTAATAAATATTTTTAAAACTGTCAAACATATCTACACCTAGAGTATTTAGTTGTGTACTATAAAACTCAGCTATGTAGTATTTAAGTCGAGAAGTTTTAATTATAATTCAAACTAATAGAATCTCAGTAACTTAAAGTCTGATAAAGTTTTATTTAATCTTTGTGAAAGTATAAGCTAGTTTTACTCATCAGTTAATGTTAATAAAATTCTAATACCATGAGGAGCCAATTGTAGGTGTGTAAATGATTATAGTTTCAGTGTATTTTTGGTGTTTTAATAAAAAAGAAATAAAACTTATATATAATACAACTGCATACCAAAGCGAATAGGAACAAGTATTAAAGGGTAATCTGTCCTACCATTTGAAAAAAAAAAAATTACTATTTCTTGGCAATTGTTCTCATATAGATTTCTAACAATCTGATGTTTTCTCAAAATTTTGTTCTATGTAACAAGATATTTTTCTCATTTTTTATCTTAAATTCTTGTATGAAATCATAGAATTATTGAAGTGCTCTTGTATTATTTATAGTTTTTGGTTGGCTGGCTGCTGTAAAAATTGAATACAGGGAGCGTGATATTTTTTGTCATGAATATATGTTTTTGTAATAAAGATTAAAATTTGATATTTACAGTTTTTTAATCTATTGATATAATTGTTTTAATATTAAAAAATAAGAAAATCCTAAGCCCAACTTATCTTGTGAAAATATTTACTTTGTAAATTAATAAATTGTTTAAAAATGGGTTTCTTCTATTGTGTTGATTAAAGCAGTGGGTATGTTGTTTTCAGTGTTGAATTACCTTTTACAATTTTCTAATTTTTTAAAAAAAGGTTATCTAATTTTTTCAAGGTCTTTTATTATTTTACGGGTAATTAACTTTTTTTTAGAACTTACCAAATTTTAAATTCCATTTTAACTTTAATTTATGTGTACTAATTCAGTGGCTAATGATGGCCCTTTTGTCAGAGGTTGAAAACTCCTACTTTAATGAATGCTGCATAATATTTTGCTTCAATAGTTCTCTAACCTTATGCATCTAGAGGCAATCTCCAGAGGAGAATGTAAATAAGTTTTTATTGTATTGTAGAGCTATTTGTCTCAAGAAAATGACTCTGAAATATCTTTCAGCTGACCATTAATGTTATCATTATCATGAAACATTTCAAAACTCTAGTTTTGTAGCGTTACATGGTTCATATTTTCTAAAATTTCTCATTTAAATTGAAAATTTCATATATTTTCATGTTATATGAAGAACTTTTTATGACTTTTAAGTTTAATTATATGGTAATATTACTTCTTTCACCTTGTTAATTAATTTTCTTTATTCAAGTGGCAAAATGTGAATTTTTTAATGCTGGAGGAAGTGTTAAAGACAGAATTGGATTGCGAATGGTGGAAGAGGCAGAAAAAAATGGAACTTTAAAACCTGGTTACACATTGATTGAACCTACATCTGGCAATACAGGTGAGAATATTATCCAATTATGTTTACAGATTTTTTTTTCTCGTCAATATTTTATTGCTGACATTCTTATGTTAAAAATTGAGCTATCTGCATATAATTTCACTTGTTGAATGTATATCACAGAATAATAATGACTAAAATTTTATGGTATTTTACAATTCATACTTTTTTTTTTAGTTCAGCTTCTTTTTAACAAATAAGCATAATTTTGATTTTGACAGTGTAAGGATTTATAAATCATTACACTGCCACAGTGTAATTATTAAAGAGCATATCTTTCATTCCATGATGTATGGAGTTTAACATGACAGAAATTTATTTTAATTTTACAGAAGTAGGGTAATCTTTAAAAATATTTTGCTTTTTTAAAATAAAACTATTGCTATGAATATATTATGGATTTAGATTAAGCTTCAAATGTAGGAAGTCATCTGATTGTATAAAGTGTGTTTATGTAGTTTTTACTCATTTAAAAAAGGCATTGTATTATCAGTCTGAAGATTTTGCTAATAATTAAGTTATTTTTGTAAACATGGACTTAAGCAGGTATGTTTAGAAATATTTATGAGGATTTAAACCGTTTGCACTTATATTTATTCATTGTACAGCTTTAAACCTTGCAAAATAATTTTTATTAATTGATTGCACTTAACTGAGTCTCATAAATATTAAAGGAAATTAGGGCTGAACCAGCTTCACAAGCTTATTAAGTGGATTATGTGGTAATTTACGTGTGCTTATCATAAGGAAGTGATGAAATGTCCATGACTGGGTTAAATTTATGATTGATCTGTGTACATTTTTGAAGAGTGAAATAACTTTTTCTTTCATGTTTTTAGAAGCAGCATCAATGCTTTTTTTCATGTTTTTCTTTTATTTTAAATATGACAAAATATGCTGGGATTTAGATTCATGTTTCCTTTACTTATATTTCATTAAGATAGTTCTTTAACTGTAGCTATCAATGTTTTTTAAAAATTATTTTTTTACTAGGTGTATTATTTCATTATTATTGAAGTAAAATATGTAATGTTTGCTTTTAAATCAGTTTGATTAATACTTCACTATAAATTGAATCAAATCTCTTTCTTTCAAATAATTTCTTTATTTTTTTCTAGGAATTGGATTAGCGTTAGCAGCTGTAGTAAAGGATTATAAGTGTACAATTGTTATGCCAGAGAAAATGAGTAGTGAAAAAGTGAATATCCTTAGAGCTCTTGGGGCTGATATTGTCCGTACTCCTACTAGTGCTCGTTTTGATGCTCCAGAATCTCACATTAGTGTTGCTCAAAAAGTTAACATGCAAATTCCTAACAGTGTTATACTTGATCAGGTATGTACTGTAATATTTCAAAACTTACATATGTCAATGGGAAAAACATAAATCCCCCCAAATAAATACACACACAAAATATGCATAAATAGCATCAACATTTTTTTTTTATTAATCTGACCATTTTGGGGTTTTATTGCAAGGAAATTTCTGTCATACATATATCAGTACTAACATACATATATCAATCACATACGTATCTAACATACATATATCAGTAATGTCTATTAATGGATAATTATTTTTTCCTAGATAAATCTAGTTTAAAATTCCAAGTGGTTGCTTTGCTGCAAAATGTTTCATTTTAAAGGAAATATTTTACTACATAAAAATTGACAGATGACTTTTATTTGTGCTTACTGTAATCTATATAATTTTAAAATTTATTAATCTTACAATATTTTTCTGTATTAATTGCAGTTCTTGTTATAGAATAAAATTCCATTCTTTCCTGTTATTCTTCCTTTCTTATGTTTCTAAAAAAGTCACCAATAGAATTATATAGTTGAATTTATATGATGTAATTCTTTTCTACATGACATTTAATTTCTATGAATTTTAACTTATTTTCATAATTGTCAATGCACCTGTGTGAAATATCTGTTTGTAAAATTGCATGTGGCATGTATACATAAGGGAAAGCCCCCCCCCCTCCCTTCATGTTAGTGAGTTCAGATTAGTAAATTTAAGCAAAATATACAATCTAATGTTGCTGTGCTGAACACTTTTGGACAGTTAATTTACTTTGTCCTTGGATGCTATAGTTCTCAACTGAGAAACAAAGCATTAACTTCTTTCCAGACACTTAACTTGTTTCTGATGTATGGATGTCTTCTTTTACATTACAGCTACATTTAACAAATTCTGTTACAATCCTTGTATGTCAAAACATTAAGGGCTTCTCTTTTTATTTAAGCATTCTAAAAAAATGTTTCTAACATTTTTTTTCCTGTTTTTTTTTTAAGGAAAAGTTTTGCTTGTTTATTATTGAAATATAGCTATTATATATGCTAAGTGTAGCAAGCATGCTGAATTTACTTTTTAGCTTAAATGGTGACTCTAAAACAATATTTGTAATTTTCACAAGACTGAACATTTTATTCCAAGATAACAGCAGATAACATGAGTTGTAAGAATATGCTGTCAATAGCAGTTATTTTACTGTATAAAGATAGGAAAATGTGGGAATTAACTGATTTATTTTACATAAAATTTATCATCTAGATCATATTCTGTATGTATTAAAGTTCATTTGTTAAATCTCATACAAGTAGTACTGTAAGATGAATTAGGCTGCAAGAAAAGGTATTTGTTGTTATTTGACTTTTTGTGTCATAGCTATATTTATTTCTACCGTAGAGTGTGAGGGTGTATCATATGAGGAGACATTTCCACATTATAACCAAGATGAATTATCTTTTGTTCATTCATTCATCAATAGCTCGACAGTCCTGGTTGGACCCTGGCTTTCTCAAGAAGACGGAACCAGTTCTTCCTTCTATGCGCCACAGCTTTCCAGTCTCTGACATTGATTGAGACATTGATCCAAAGTCATTTTGGAGGCAGTCCACCTACCTCAGTCTGGATCTGCCTCTTCTTCTGACTCTTGTTGACTTCGCCAGAAAGATTCTTTTCGTCGTTCTGTCATCATTCATTCTTAAAATGTGTTCGGCCCATTTCATGCGTTGGATTTTATGATACTTCAGAATGTCCGGTTCTCTGAATAACCTATAAATTTCAGAGTTAGTTCTCCTTCTCCAAACTCCATTATCACAGAAGCCACCAAAAACGGATTGCAGAATCTTCCTCTCAAAAATTGCAAGGGTTCTCTCATCAGCCTGGGACAAGGTCCACGTTTCAGATGCATACGTGAGAACTGTCCTGAATAAACTTTTGTATATCAACAACTTGGTGTTCCTTTTAATGTTGTCAGATTTCAGAAATTTTCTTAGACCTTAAAAGCATCTGTTGGCCGCAGTTATTCTCTTCCTTACTTCTGGGGACAAGAGATTTTCAGAGTTGATTTCAGAGCCAAGGTAGGTGAAGGAGTTCACCTTTTCAAATTTGTATTCTCCAATCTCGATGTACATGGAGGTATCAGTGTAGGTAATAAATTGCATATACTTAGTTTTACTCTGATTAATTGAGAGGTTCATTTTCTTAGCCTCTCTTTCCAGATCCAGGAACGCTTGCTTGAGTTCTTTAGGGGTTCTTGCTATGATATCAATATCATTAGCATAAGCAATAATTTGAACAGATTTGGAAAAAATAGTTCCTCTTGTGTTGATTTTTGATTATCTTACTATTTTTTCAAGAGCAAGGTTGAAAAGAAGGCATGCTAACGCATCACCCTGCCTAACTCAGTTTTTTATTTCAACAGGTTCGGATAGACTTCCTTGGATCTTGACTCTTATTTTAGTGTCAATTAATGTGAGGGATATTAGTTTCACAAGGTTTGTCAGGAATGTTGAACTGTCTCAAAGCGTCGATAAGCAGTTCTCTATTAATGCTATCGTACGCCGTTTTAAAATCAATAAAAATATGGTGCGTATTGATTTGGAATTCCTTTGTCTTTTCTAGGATTTGCTGTAGATTAAATATTTGCTCAATTGTGGATCTATCCCTTCAAAATCCACACTGGTAGTCGCCAATGATGTTTTCGGCATATACAGACAATCTGTTAAAAAGTATATTTGAAAAAATCTTATAAGTAGTACACAGGAGGCTAATTCCTCTATAGTTGGAGCAGTCGAGGACATCTCCTTTTTTATGTATGGGACAGATTGTGCTGAGCTTCCACTCTTGTGGAGTGTTTCAGTCTCCCATACAGATAGAATAATGTGGAGGATGTCTTTGGTTACATCCGTTCCAGCATTTTTCAGAAATTCTGAAGGAATGGAGTCTGGGCCAGGGGCCTTATGGTTTTTTAGCTTTTTAATTCCTTCTACAACTGTTGTAACTAAAGGATTTTTCTCTACTAATAGTATTAAAGAATATAATTTTAACTTAAAGTTTAACTTATAGATTATAGATTTAAAGTTAGTTTATCTTAAAAATTAAAGTTAGATTGAGGCGCGTTGTGAAAACCTCAATTAAGTAAGAATTTAATTTTTAACCGCAATATCCAGGTTCAAAGGGAGTAGCAAGTATCGTAACAAAACTGTAATTAAACCTAAAAGAAAATAAAAAAGGAAATAAACAAAAGTAACTAAAACTTACTCTTCTAAAAGGAATTAATGACAAGACACGAGTTTAGGGGTAAGTGTAGGGATAATAATCACAAATTTTATTTAAACATTAATTTCCTGTTAATTATGGCATATTCACAAAACCAAAACTAGAACTTAACTTGTAATAACGGCACAATTCCTCGATGACACATTATATATTCATAATAAATACATAACATAATTAAAAAAAATAAAATAGTGGCTGGTGAAAACCAAAAAAAAAAAAAACCCTTGAGTTAAATTTTAATAAAAGAAACTCAACTAAAAATCATATTACTGGATAACGACTGCATTCTTAAAAAAAAAATAAGAAAAGAAATTAGAAAGAAAGGCAATATAGTAAAGATAAAGATTTTGGGAAGTAGGGTAGGGCATGCCCATCAGAAGATAATTATCTGGCACTTGAATTCTTCATAACCCTCGTCCGTTCGTAGTAGAATTCAGGCATCTTGGCAAAGGAGTATGGATAGCGACTGGTCTTTCTGACGACCCTTCTCTAACTGATCTCAAACTTTTCTCTTGTTTTCCAACTCGGGAGCCAGCTTACTTCCCGAAACCTTACGCGTTAAAAAATAGTTCTTCAGCCTCCTTTTCGTATTGGTGAGTTTTGCCGAGCCTCTGCATGTATCATTGTGTGCTGAAGTCGTAAATAAAATGCTCCCCCTTTTCGCAGAATTTTCGCCTTGGTGGTCTTTTAACTGGAGAGGCCTGGGATTGTGAGAAACATTAAAATTCCGATGTTCTGGTGTCTTCGCTTCTTAATCCGTGAGATCATGGGAGAGTTCAAAGTTTCAGAGCAAAATGGTACAGTTGGACGTATTGAATTTCCGAGAGATAGAAAATACAGGGTTGAAAAAGAATGGAGGAGAAACTTTTAAGTATTTAATTTTCTATTATTTGGAACAAAGGTTCACCAGCCAATAAAAAAAAAAAAAAAATACCAGCCACTTATGTCATAATAATAATAATTTATATCATATAATACTATTAGAATTTCATATTTTTTCACCACACTTATCTATAATTTGCCAAAGTATGTTATGTTGGAAATGTATTTATTTTAAACTTTAAATGTCAGCACAACACAATATCAGCAATCGAGGGTGGATCGATCAAATCTTGATTGATATTTTGATAATGGTCAATAGCATACTGCGGGTGATCCATGTTCAGAAGGTCATGAAAATGTTCATTCCATCTATCCAAGATCTTAGTTTTATCACTCAAGATCTCCCCATTCTTATTTCTGCATAGAGCCGTTCTAGGTTTGAAATCTCTGTGGCCAGAATTGATCTCATGGAAGAAAGCTCTGCTTTCATTTGATCCCTTGAGATGTTCAACATCCTGTAGTAGATCCTCATGAAATTTCTTCTTGATTCTGTGAACTCTTTTCCTCTCTTCTAGCAGCTTTATATTCCTCTGCGGAATGTTTTGAGTGCATTCTACCAAGCATTTTTTGATATGTGTCAATTTTAATTTGGGTAACTGCGTGACACTCAACGTTGAACTAGTCTTTTCTTTCAGCTTTTTAAACATTACCCACAACATTTTTACTGGTTTTGACAACAGCTTTGGAGAACGTGCTCCATATTTTGTCGATGCCTCCAATGCTCTCTATTTTCTTATTTCTAAGAGTATCTGATAGCTGGGTTTGAATCTTTCGTTTCATCGTCTCGTTCTTAAAATTATCAAAATTAAACTTTTCACACCGTTCGCCACCAGATTTACATACATTGGAGATTCTAGCCCTTAATTTAGCCTTGACCAGGTAGTGATCTGAATCAAAACAGGCAACACGATATGTCCGGACATCTAGTACATCTGACACATGTCTCAAATCGATCAGCAGATGGTCAATTTGATTGAAAGTTTCTTCGTCCGGAGATTTCCATGTCATCTTGCGGATTCTCTTATGTGGAAAAAAGGTGCTGGATATGACCATGTTATGTTCAGTAGCAAAGCTGACAACCCTCAGTCGGTTGTTATTTGAGTTGTCATGAAGACTGTCTCTTCTGATAGTAGGTCTAAATTCTGTCTCTCTGCCAATTTTCGCATTCAAATCCCCGAGAACAATCATTATGTTTTGTGAAAAGACAAATTTCTTTTAATGGACATATTTGTTCTCAAGTGTTTCAGAAATAGATTTTCACACAGTTTATTCTGATGTCAGTTACCATTCGTATAAAATAAATATGAAATTGGTTGCAGGATGTGGGTATATATGTTGACATAAGCTATAATACAATTTAATCATATTTTTATTTAGTTTACCTCTCGATTGGTACTTTGGAATTATACCTAAGAGCCAGAAAAACTGGTACACCTGCCTAATATTGTGTAGGACCCCCCCACGAGCCTGCAGAAGTGCTGCAATATAATGTGACATAGACAAGATTTATGTCTCAAGGTATACTGGAGGCAATTCACGCCATGAATCTTGCAGGGCAGTCCATAAATCCATAGGAGTTGGAGAGGGTGGAGATATCTTCTGATCAGCACGTTGCAAGGCATCCCAGATATGCTTAATAATGTTCATGTCTGGGGAGTTAGGTGGCCAGTGGAGGTGTCTAAAGTCAGGAGAGTGATCCTGGATCCACTCTGGAGCAACTCTTTACCTGTGGGATGTCACATTGTCCTGCTGGAATGTCCAAGTCCGTTGAAATGCACAATGGACATGAATGAGTGTAGACGATTGGACAGGATGCTTATGCAGCCATCACCTGCCAGAGTTGTCTCTAGACGTATCAGGGGTCCCATATCATGGTAACTGCACATGCCCCATACCATCACAGAGGTTCCACCAGCTTGAACAGTTCCCGGTTGACATGTACGGTCCATGGATTCATGAGGTTGTATCCATACCCTACAATTGATATGTCTACAATTGGTATGTCCATCCACCCGATACAATTGGAAATGAGACTTGTCAGACCAGGCAACGTGTTTCCAGTCATCAACAGTTCAATGAAGGTGTTCGCGGGCCCAGGCGAGGCATAAAGCTTTGTGCCATGCAGTCAACAATGATACACAAGTAGGCCTGTGGCTCTGGAAGCCCATATCAATGATGGTCCATTGAACAGTTTGCACGCTGACACTTGTTGATGCCCCAGCATTGAAATCTGCAGCAATTTGAGGAAGTGTTGTATGTCGATCTCGTTTAAGGATTCTCGTCAGTTGTTGACAGTCCTGTTCATTCAAGGTCTTTTTCCGGCCGCACCGCTGTTGGAGATTTGATGTTTTATAGGATACCTGATATTCATGGTACACTAGTGAAATGGTCGTGCACGAAAATCCAAATTGCATCACTACCTTGGAATTGCTATGTCCCATCTCTCGTGCACTGACTATAACACCATGTTCAAAGTCACATAAATCGTGATAACCTGCCATTGTAGCTGCAGGAACCAATTTAACAGCTTTGCCAGACACCTGTTGTCTTATATAGGCACTGCTGACCGCATCACGTTACACTGATTGGTTGCATATCTGTATTATTTGTATACATACACGCCTGTACCAGTTTTTTTTTCTCTTCATTGTATATGAAATAGATTTATCTGAAAGTATTATGTTAATAATTTATATTATCCAGCTGCCATTTCTAAGCTTTTCAGTTCAATTACATTTTCATCTAAAATGTATGCATCTCTGGCTGTTGTGGTAGTTTGTAACTTAACATATTTTTCTGTTATAACTGTCTTGGTCTACCTGTGGCATGAAATAATAACCAATGTTTTATTTCTTGTTTAGTCAGTTTTACAATCTTATTTTCAAGCACAGATTTATATGATACACACACACATTTTGCGTTAGAATATTTGCCATTTGTGTCAGATAAAAAACAAAATCTAATTATTCTTCAATTTTTTAAAAAAAAGGCATAATTTTTTTAATCTTTCTACTATCTTCATTACAACTTCTTAAATATCTTTTGCACAATTTATGTTATGGTGGTTTTTGCTTGGTGTCATACTATTTTCACTTACGTCATCCGACTCATTCACCAATTCATACTGTTTCACTATTTGTATTTTTAACTGTTCTGTTTTAGTTAGGATCTGCATAAAGATAACAATTTTAAAGCATAGAAAGTCCATTTGGTTAACAAAAATCAATCACATGTCATATAAAGTCATTAAAAAAAAAATTATACAAGTCTACAATTTATTTGAATAAGCTTGTCAAAACAGTTGACCCCAGATTCTAATTCTGAAGATACTGAAAGAACTTTCAGTCTGAAGTATGGGTTACATATCAGCAGCAGTTTGTAGATTTGGAAAGGGGAAAAAGACATCTTTGAATTGGAAGTCATTGCTTATATTGTATATTTTTAAAAGTTGCCATGAAAATTTCGCACTTATAGTACTAAAATATTTTTCTTTTGAAAAATGCAACCTGTCTTAATGACTCATGATTATATAAGTAAAACTGTCAGACTTTTGTCATCTGCAAGTGCTGAAAATCATCCTTATGGTACCCTCCACCCCCCCCCACCCCCCCCAAAAAAAGACTAATTAAATTAATCCCAATTGATTGGTCAACCATACATTCACTACTGTTGTTAAATACAGTTCTTAACATGCTGAAAATTTTGGGATTTTTGAACTAATGAAATGATTGTAACAACTTGTAATTTTTTTTCCAAATGTAATCACAAAACTTATCTCAAAATTTTTAATTGTGCATGTACTTAATGCTATATTATATTATATTTTATTTTTTTTTCAGTATCGGAATCCAGGAAATCCATTAGCACATTATGATACAACAGCAGAAGAAATATTATATCAGTGTGATAATAAGATTGATATGATAGTTATGGGAGCTGGAACTGGTGGTACTATTACAGGAATTGGCCGAAAAATAAAAGAAAAGTGCCCAAATTGCAAGGTTAGGCATTTATGTATAAACTGAGTAACTTGTACACATAATATACCTTGTGTAAAAATAAATTTTTTTAAAGGTTTACTATTTGCTGAAATTTTTTTTTCATTTTTTCCAGATTGTTGGTGTTGATCCTTGTGGCTCTATATTGGCAGAGCCAGAAGTTTTAAATGAAACAGATTGCTCTTTTTATGAAGTTGAAGGCATTGGTTATGATTTTGTTCCTACAGTCTTAGATAGATCAGTAAATAATTTTTTATTTATGCATAGCTTATAACATTTAATGTTTCAATAAAATTTAATATATTTTGTTGATACATACTGCTTTATTCTGGTAATGTAGTGGTTATGTAACTTAGATTGTCTGCATTTTAAGTGCAGTGTTTTTGATTTTAGTATTTTAATTCTCATTAAGTTCCTTACAGTTTCATGTTGTTATATTTCTTTTTTTAGATTGTTGACAAGTGGATGAAATCAAGTGATAAAGAATCTTTCCAAATGGCTAGAATGCTAATTAAACGGGAAGGATTGTTGTGTGGTAAGCCTTTTAAGAAGTTTTTTTCCCCATTTGAAATAATTGTAAATACTAAATAAGAAAATGATGCAGTGCCACCTCTTAAGAAAAGCTTTAAGTCGAGCCTTTTTCATTCCTGTGCATAAAGGCTCTGTTACCTAATTTTCATCAAATTCTCACTAATTATGCATAATATTAATGTTACATTTCATTGAAAAAAAATAGATGAAGCTGTTGATCTACCAAACTCTCTAATTATTCATAGCATGAATGTTACTTTCAATTTTAAAAAAATAGATGAAGCTACTTATCCATATCTTACTTAAAAAAAAAAAAAAACTCAGTAGGAAAGGGAATTTTATGTAATTCATATTTCCTTGTGCTTTCATCTGCAGAAGGATGCTGTAATCAATTAAGGTGTCCTGGTAATATGAAGTCTCTATTTTGTGTGACTTTCTCTCAACTGTTTTATTGCTTTACTTCTTAAAGTTAAAATATGATCAATTTACCAAAAAAATTATTTTATTTTTATATATCTATATATTAATCTAAGTTATGATTTATACTTGTAGGAGGCAGTAGTGGTAGTGCACTTAGTGCTGCTTTGAAAGTTGCAAAAGATTTGAAGGAAGGTCAGAGGTGTGTTGTAATTCTTCCTGATGGTGTCCGCAATTATATGACAAAGTTCCTAGCTGACAGCTGGCTCTCAGAAAGAGATTTTATCAATGTGCATTCAGAAATGAGTGCCAGGCATTGGTTGGTATTGCTTTTTTTAAAAATTATTTAAAAAAATATTTAATGTAATTACTTTGTTTGACTGATCATTTTAGAAATTTTCACATTTGATAATTTGTTTGCCTTTTAAATTATTTATTCTATGGATTGAAAACTATTTATGAACCACTCAAACACAGATGGAAAAATTATAATTATGGCACTCTTGCGTTGCCATGTAAAACAAAATATTACTCATGTGATAATGTAATATTTATAAATTATAGTTGTATATATAATGTTAGTAAATATATTGACACTGTAATAGGAGCAGTATGTAAAAGTATGAAATTTCATTGAGATCCTTCCATCATGTTGTCAGTATCATTGCATTTTCTCTGATTCAAGTTTCTTGAGTAATGTTTGGGGGAAAAAAGAAAATATCTAATATAAATTTTTATTATATTTTTGAAGGTTTGTGAATGCAAATATTTTGCCATTATTCATTAATTATTGGATTTTATTTTCTCTTGTTCCTGCCTCTTTTCTTCCTTTATTGCTACTGTACACTTTTGTATTCATCTTTCACTTTTCCCAATTTAAAAGCTTTTATAACTGAATACTTAAGCATTAAACTTTATTGCAAATAAAAGCAATTGCATTCCAGTGTAAATCATAAAATAGTAGGTTCTGTTTTTACGTGTAAAGGTTTGTTCCAAACAAAATATAATTTAACCTATTTCTTCAGTCAGTAGATGGCTTAGTAATACTCTTATCTTAGTCTCAACCCTTAAAAATAAAATATTTTTTGTGCAATGGGAAAAAAGTATTTATTGGTTACATCAAATTTTCGATTAAGTCCAAGTGTATATCTTCCCAAAGCAATTAAACTTTGTAACAAATTTATGTGTTGCTTTTCAAAGTAACACATTTTGTTTGAATTCAGTGTTTCAGCGAAGACAGATCTCAAAGTTGAGCAGAGAGAACATAATTAGTGACAGTATTTTTGACCTTCAAAGTGATGAGATTTTTTTTCAAATGGCATAAGATTATCATGGGATCTCATAAAAAAAAAAATTGAATAAAAAAATTTTTTTTTGAGATCTGCATTGATGAGATAGAAACCAATAAAGTTCTGCCATGTGAGTTTTTTATCCTGATAAACCTTCAGCTCATTTAATAAAGGTAGTTAAAGCTTTTCCATGAGAATTTCTTTGGGGAATCTTACCCACCCATCTTAAGCACTGTGTGTTTGTGCTCGTTTATTTCTTTTTGTTCCTGAAATTCAAAGAAAATTCAAAAGATATTAAGTTTGAGTCCCTCATCTGAAGTATACTGAAATTATTCATTACACACGATATAAAATGAAGTTTATTGAACTTTTCTGGGAAGGGTTAAAGAGGCTGAAAATCTCCACCCTCAAAAGTGTAATAATCGTACTAAAGATATATTACAAAACAGTATGGCTAATTTTTTTTCTCTCTTTTTCATTAAAAGTTCCTATGATTTTGTAGTAATACTTTTTGTACTCTTGTATCTATGTAATATAAAAATAGGTCAGTATACTTAAGACTTTCTTGACTTGAAAATCTTTCTTATGCAATGTAACTTTTAAAATTTGTCCTGTATGTTGAAATCAATACCTAATTTATACTATATTTTTCCTCCTAGATTGCCAATATCACAATGATTTAACTCAAGCTTTTTTTAGAAAAAAATTGTATCGTATTTTGTAATATAGTTTAAAACCTGGTGAGTTTAAAAATTATGAGTGACAATGGGAAATTTAAAATTTGCTCTTCTAAACTGTTTATTTTTATATTAGAGAAGCCATCGTTGCAATTGATACTTACATAATAACAAAGTATGTAAAACCACTTCTACAGAGAAATAAGTTTATTGAAATGCTTGCGTTAATTTTTAAGAGATAAAAAAAATTCAATGGGACTATTTTGAGATATAACATTATTTTACTTGAAAAAAAAATTTAGTACTGAAATTAAACAGGTTATGAAAATTAATACCTCAAAAAGTGAGCATAGTGGCTTCAGAGTGTTAGTCTTACTCTAGATTTCACCTAAGAAATATTTGTCTTATGGAAGTAATGGAGTGGACAATCATGAATTTGTTGTTGTACTTTTAAATATAGGTGGTGGGATTTAAAGGTAAGCTGCCTTAATGTTGCTGCTCCATTAACCATACTGCCTCACATGTCTTGTCAAGATGCAATTGACATTATGAACAAAGAAGGATTTGATCAGTTGCCTGTGGTAGATGATGCTGGGTAAGACCATTTTCTTTTTCATTGTACTACCTGAATGGGAAGATAAATTAAATGCCTTTTTTTGTTAACACATGGATTAAATTTAGCAAATTTTAAAATTTTTTTGATGAAACATTAAATTATGCATCTGTAAAATACTATTTATAATATATGTATCTTTTAGGGTGATTAAAGGCATGGTTACACTGGGTAATATCATGGCCCAGATAATGGCAGGAAAAGTTATGTCCACATCTTTTGTCTCTGATATATTGTATACAGAGTTTTACAAGGTACATTTTTATTATATTTTAATAGTGAATAATATTTGAACTTGAGAAATCTGTTTTTTCATTAAAATATTTCATATCATTGTTATTTCATCTCTTACAATATTTTATTGAACTTGTAAAAAGTTTGTTAATGCTTTTGATAGTATTCTGCATCATAAATTCTAATTGAAGATTCTTATTTTATTAGATTACTTTGGATACATCTTTGGGTCGTCTATCTAGGATATTGGACAAAGCCCATTTTGCTCTGGTTGTGCATGATTTAAGACAGTGTAAGTGATGATAATTTTTTTTCTTATTTTTTTTTATATAAATTTTAATCAGATCTTTGTCATTTTCTTTTATTAAAAGAACATTTTATCTTAGTTAATGTCAAAAGAATGTTATATAGATATGCTAATAATGTACTGCATTTAAATTCAATATAATAACTGTTGTATAATCACTTATCAAATGTACTTCTTAACAATGGCAGTTAATTCTGTATAAATCTGTTTCATGTCTAGACACATACATAAATTTGTCATTTATACATTGTATTTCCTTTTTTCCTGTCACTGCTATAGCTTTAAAAATATAAAAATTTCTATATGTCTATTAGTTAATATATTGAATTATAACATATATTGAGTGACTCCAGGGTTGTCTGTTCTGTATAAAAATTCTATATTTTATCTATAAAAAATGTATTCAATATTAAAAAAACGTAGTCTCAAATTTCGTGTTTAGCTTCACCTCTTGCTCTGTAGGTTCATAGATTGGGTGATACGAAAAATATTGAATGCATAACTAAGAACTATCACTAAGAACTTAAACATTTAAAATTAGCTTTAAACTGTAGAACCCAGTCTATTTTAGTCCTTGTATAGCAGAAAAGATTGTATTAGACTGTATTTGGTTCTGCTCAAGAAGCAGAACCAAACTTTTGTTTATGAAGCATTTTCCACTACACAATTGAATTTTTTGTAGTTACAATTATAAAATTGCCCAGCTGGGTATCTACTTTACTTTAAATAAATATTTTATTTAAAATTTTTTTAAAATTTACAAAAATAATTTTTTGCACCTAAAATATAAATTTCTGGCAAAGCTGGTGAAGGCAAAAAAGTTTTTTTTAAAATAGGTCTTGAGGATGTGCATTCAAGATATATAAATAGTAAAAAAATAATCATGATCATCTTGTTAGTAAGAACACCTGTATTTGAGGTATATACAAATGCAAAGGGTTAACATGAAAAGTGAAATTTTTAAAAATTATGTCAGGATATAGTTTAATGTGTGATATTATTTTGAAACTACATATTCTTGTGTAACCTGTTAAATGGGTGTATTATCATCCTACCTGAATTGTTCATAGAAAAAAAATTCCGGTTATAATGAGTCCACAATGTTTATATATATATATATATATATATATATATATATATATATATATATATATATATATATATATATATATATATATATATATATATAAGAAAGTTGAAGGAGAAAAAGCAGTATGAGCACTAAAGCTACTACAGCCAGAAACAAAAACATGAAAAGATAAGATTGAAAGAGGTTTATGACAATATTTCATCATCAGCGGTGTCAATACTGTCTAAAAACCAATGGATTGTTTCAGATAAGTATGATCTATACCATACACATACTCAGACACTGTACAATCCATGAGTAACTGTAGAATTGAATATATATCCACTCAACCATAGAACACCAAGCCTGGCGCCAGATAGAGTGGAAGTTAAGAATAAGTAACCGCAAGATCACTGACGTCACAAAACTTGCTACCAAGGAGCAAATGGAAACACAGCTGTTCTACTTTAAAGACTGTGTTTAGGACTATTTAACCTTAATTATATTAGCTTTTTTATTATTATTACTAAGAGTATGTTGTTATTGTTTTATTTTTATTTTTACTTTATTTATTGTTTTTCATTTATTTTATTTTTAGTACTTATTTTCTCTAATTACTTATTTTGTTGTTTTACTTATTAGTTGCAACAGAACTAACTATTCATGAAATCTAAAACTACTAATTATGGGCTTGGAAAGACTATCAGGGTAATAATTACGTGTTAGCACAGCTATCAAGTCTAAAATATGCTTATTCCTATTGTCTTTAGAACAAAGCCTATTTATACGTACAAGCTGATTTTACAATAATGTTCTTAAAAACATATTTATGTAAACAGGTTAGGTAATTTTGAAATTTAACAATATTAAATTCATAATCTGATCTTTTGTCATATGTCAAAAATAAATTTGCTATGAGAATTTAATTTTATGTTTATATCTAAAAAGTTTACATTAATATTATTTTGGCTACTTTGTATTAGTTCCAGATTAGGAGGGTAAAAATTTAAGTCTATATGATTATTACTTTTATTTATTACTATTATATCATCTATATATCTAAATATATTGTAATTGCTATTATCTATATTTTTAATATTATTAACTTCAAAATAATGTAAGTATAAATTGGCTAGGATACTAGAAGCATTACCACCTTGTGGTACACCTTTGGTCTGTAAGAATATACTATTATTATGAACTATATAATTATGTTTAGTTACAAAATCTAGGAGCCTATTGAAATGAGTAAGTTTAAAATCGTTGCTTAAATATTGAATATTATTTTGTACTAACTTTATTATTACACTATTATATATATATATATATATATATATAGAGTCATCAAGTCTAAAACTTGCCTAGTTTAAAACTATATATATAAACAAGTCTAAAACTATATATATATATATATATATATATATATATATATATATATATATATATATATATATATAAAACTTTGGTATCTTATTACTGTTAAATATGCTGGGTCACATGTAGTGCTTCTGTCACAATATGTGGGAAGGAACAATTTTTAAGTTCCAATCCTAATCTTCTTTCGTTCATTTTTTGCCATGTGTACAAGGTTAAATGATACATAGACTGACCTCACTGTCTTATGTCTGATGATTGGGATTTTCTATAAGGCTGAATTGAGACCATAAATAATTTTTAATAATAAGTACTATATCTAATATTATATGACTTGTGTTACAAAAGATGACCATAGCTCTCCAAACCAATTAGTCAATATTATGTGAAGTAAAAAGCAGGGGAAAAAAAAAAAAGGCATTTTAAAAAGAATAATCTGGATACCTAAATTCAGTATTGTAATTTTACCAGTTTGAAGCAATGGATTCAAAGTATGCAGCTAATTGCTTTTTACTAAAAATTGCTCTTTGATGATTCTTATGTATTATCTACTTTTGGAGCTTCATTATAGATGTAGGTGTGTGTGCTTTCTTTACTAAATAAGTCTGAGCCTGTTATTACATTTACATAGTAGACATCTCTAAAACTGATGGGCATTTTTCATTTGCTTGGAAGGTTATAATTTAAGTCACCTATTCTTTTACTTGATTGTTCATACACTCTTTGATAAAAGTGATGGGTTTTCTGTACTATGCTTTGTTCATCTTGCTTATATACTTAACATTTCTGGTTTTTTTCTTCTTTTGTTTGTATAGTTGTTGAGAAAGAAAAGATTGAGACCAAGCAGATTGTGATAGGTGTTGTGACTCGGATGGATTTGATCAGTTTTATCACAAGTGAAAATTACCACCGCCCTAATTCAGATTCTTCTTCACCAGCTCCAACTCAGGATGGGACTGATGAAGAAGATTTGCATACTTAAGGCAGGTGCATCCTAGGATAAGTCGTACCATGCATTTTTATTCATTGTTTTTAATGCAGATATTGTAATACTTTTCTTATGATCCTTTTAGGATAGTGAGCTTGACATTTTATTATTTCAGTCATAAGTAAATTTCTAATAAGCAAGATATTTTAAAAATGTGTTGCTTATTAGAATAGACTAATGAAATATTTTTGCTTTGATAAATACACAAGATGGAGAAATGTTTTGCTTTACAATTTGTCAGAACTGTTTTATCTTTATGAATTTTTATCTTTATGTAACAATATGTGCAAATTCATACTTCTTGCTATTGATATAACTTTTGCTGATGTATAACTTTTTCTTGATATGTTTAATATCAAGTATATTGTTAGTTTTCATCAACTGAGTTAAGTAGTTTTCATCTGCTTCAGTAATTGCTGAACATCATTTGCTTCAGTAATACTAAGTATACTTTGAGTTGGAATTTTTCACATGCATTGCTAATTTTTATATGCTTTAGCAATAACAGTTTTCCATATGATGAAGTATCCAATGTTAATTGATTTTACTTACTGCTATTATTCTCATTCTTGTTCAGATTGTTTGGAAGTTTAACTAAATAAAACTTTTTAAAGAGGAATTTCATATCACCAGAAATGATAAATTTAAAGTGACTAGGTAATTTTTTTTACGAGATTAGTAAGTTAGAGTTAATTTTAGTTGTAGATGTGTTAGCTTATTTAAATGGTGTATTTTTTTCCCCAATGTATTGAATTACTTGATATCTCAGCAGTGTAATGAATTCATTTAATTAATTCTGTATTCCAGTTTACCTATGTTAAAATTTTGTCCACACATTTGAAAATTTTATTTTATTTTCTATAATCCATTTTATGTGATATGAAGCAATTTACAGTATAGTCTTCATTTTAAAAAAAAATCCATAAAGAAGTATCTTTTCTCACGTTTTTTATCATTTATTTTTCTTCATCTTTTTTTTATTATCACTGTATAGTTAAAATATGAGTATCTGATTTTTTTTTATTCTCTATTCTGCATTCATTGCTTTGTTTCTCATAGTTGTTGTAGAATGAGCCCTTCCTGGAAGGGTTATATTTTCATTTGTAAATGTTCATATTTTTGTGTTTCTCTGTGTAAAGAAGTGTAGAATTGAAAAAAGTATTTTAAAATTAAATCAGTGTTAAATTGTAAAATATTAAAGTTTTTTAATATTTTTAAAAGAAAGTGAATTTAAAAATATTCTTGAAAAAAATTAATGCTTGTGAATTTTATATTTACTTTGTCTGAAATATTTCTTTATTATCACACTGTATTTGAATATGTCTACTCTTGTCGATTTAAGTATTTCTGCCTATTTATGTCATCTCTGTAAAAGCCCCAACCCTGAGGGGGGTAACCGTCAGTCTATTTTGTTATGCTTTATTTTGATTTACTATTGACTTAATATTTGTTACTTACGCTTGTGCTGCACTGGATGAAGAATGGAAAATTTTCTCATAAAATGTTATGTATTTATGTGTTGTTTCCTTTTAAATTTAGTATAAAATTTGTCAATATTTATGAAATGGAGGTTTACCTTATAGTGTTTTGTTTCTATTTCACTAGAAATGTGTTATTTATTACAATGCTAAAGAACTGTGTTATACAACAGTTGGATTGTGTGATATTTTAAGAATTGTATCGCTTTTTAATTTTTAATATATGAGTACTAAGTTTTGATTTGTGTAGATATTGAGAATAATGTGAGAGAAATGTATTTTATACAATTATTTTAAATTACTGTGCCCACTTCCATTGTTTTCAGACTCAAAGGTGTTCGTATTAATTATTTTGATAGCCAAGGACAGAATAATTTGCTTGTAAAATAAAAAATGTAGAATAACAAAGGAAAATACTATTAAAGGAAGCAATGCAATGCATTTTTGCAAAATACTTGCTCTACAGATAATTTTTTTATGCAGAACATTATTTGCTGGTCAAAAATTTTGTATGCATAACATGCTATTTCTGATCTGCAAATAATTTTTTGTTATATCTGATAAAGAACAAAGATTATGTACAGAGGTATGATGTATTTATACATCGGCATTTATACATCATAAAGTTTTTATATCAAATTTCAATGGGGATAAATAATATGATGTTAATATAAAATGGGATCAAAACTAACTCACAATGTTCATGTACAGATAAGAAATTAGATAGTCTTAGTTTTGAGAGTTTATTTTGATACATGCTTAACTGTGGATACTTTAGATGACAGTGTAGTATTTCATTTGTATATTTCAAAGGTTTCAAAAGTAGGTATTTCAATGTTTGCTGGTATTGTGAAATTCTATTAAAACATTACCCTTAAATTCCTTAATAATTTAAATAAGTCTTGATCTTTTATATTTTTTCTTTTATATTCTTTGAAGATCATGACTGAATTTTGTTTGTATTTGATTATATAATTACAAGCTGTGTCTCTCTAGAGATGAAATAGTATGCTAGTTTGAGTTTTTTTGACCAATTTTATTTCTGCGATTAATGGATTTGTACCTTGTAGAATGGTTCATGTGAGCCACTGAAATAGAGGTTTAAAAGCTTTATCTATATTCATTTTCTGTAAATATGGTTTATTAACTTTCGAAGTTTCTTTTATGTTTGTTACATGTCATCTTCGTGTTTTAATTTTCACCATTCCTTCACTGTAGTTATGCATTCCATTTGATCGCTGACATAAAAGTTAGAAACTAGTTTAAACATAAAAGGGATTCCTTGTGTCTGAATAAAAATGAAGGAGAAAAAGCGGAATGTCTTAATTTGAAAAAATCATTCAAACTTATTTCATTAAAGAAACTTTTTCCCCAGAAATTTTATAAAAGGTTTTTAAATGCTTTTTTAGTTCTGATAACAATACACTTTCTTCTTCCCTACAATAAATTTGAGACTGAAATTATAGTTTTGGGAGAAAAAGAAGTAAGAGGAAAATAGAATTCATAGAAAATGTCTTAGTCCCGGCTTTTATTATTATTATTATTATTAGCAATTAGATAGTTATTTGTAAATATGCACAGCTTTTGATTTTATAAAAATTGTCTCGGGTCAAATCTTTATTAAAAGCAGTATGAAATAATTGTTTGTGTACTAAGTATTTGTTTGATCAACTTAAATTTTTCTCAAAGTACTTTTTAAAAGTATTTTTTCTCTATAACTTTGTATATGAATTTTACTTTAAATTTTTATTATTTTATTTTATTTATTTATTTATTTATTTTTTTTTTTTTTTGGGGGGGGGGGGACATGACTTCAAGCTTAATTTGAATTTTCTTTGACTTACAATATGTACTGTACATTCCACTTTTAGCTTTTTCTATCAGTTTTTCTAAACTTTTTAAAGAAATAGTTTCATTCTGTACACATTTTATCCATAAAATTTTCATTCTGTTGGTTAAAATGAAAAAAAAGTTGCAAAACATGTCTTGTGCCATTTGTTTTCTTAGTATCTCAGAAGAAAAAAAAAATGATATTTCATTTTTTTAACAAGTTATTTGTATTGTTATATATGGTAACGTGATGCACCTATATATACTTAAAGCTACTTTCTTTTCGAGTTTTTCAGTTAAATTTGTTCATTAACATATAAACTTGTTCCAATAAAATTTTTTGTTTAACTAAATTTCATTTGTGGTTATTTTGCATTTTTATGTTTAATGTATTGTTATGAGGAATTTTTAAATTATGTGGTATTGTGAGTGGGGTATAGTGATGGGTTTCTTTAAAAACTTCTAAACTAGTTACACATTTTATTTATTTATTATATTATACAGTGGAGGTTTTTTTTTCTTTTATTCCCATGTTTAGTCACAAAAGAGCTGGTGAGATTTGGAAAGAGATAGTAAAGAGTGAGATAGTAAAGAGAAGTGGTAAAATGTATATATTTACATCAGGTATACAAATTCCTAAAATGGTCCTTCTTTTCAACATGCTGACCTGGGCAATAGTCGAACACCCCTCTGTGTCGAGATAGGTCAAGACACGACGGGCAACATGCGGGCTTGCGATATCTTGTTGAAAGATGACGTCTCCGAGGCCTCGAAGATGGGGCACAGCAACCGACCTTAAGATCTGAGAAATGTAACGCTGCCTGTTCAGATTACCGACGACGCAAACAAAGTATTTGTGTCGTGTACTCAGGGGCTGCCCATGCCATCACACCAGATGCATGTCTGTACTCTCGGCCGTTTGGGACGGGAGACCGTTGAAATCCTGCATGGTGTTCAGTATGACTCTCCTGAACCCATCGATTCGATATTCGCATGACAGTCGTTAAATTCCGACCAATGCGAGTAGCAATATCGCCGATTGATAAACCGCACTCTCGATAGGCCACGATCTTGAATGCTATCGAATTCCGGCATGTGTTGTTGCCATTTCTACTTCTTATACGAGGCATAACATGATCTTACAAACACCCAACATTCAAAAGCGATCTCCAAATGAGAAACCCGCTGCGTAACTTTCCCTGTATAGAGTTTGAGATGCCGTTTCTCCCTCCTGCGTCGTTCGATTGCGCTAAAATGATGCATATCCCAGCATCATCTTCCTTTCATGCGAATTTTTATGTTTGTATCATCCCTCCTTCATGGTGTTACAATTTTAATGGCCAGCAGTGTCTATCTTTATATATATATATATATATATATATATATATATATTTCTTCTGTCCGTGTGTATGTCACTGAACTCCTCCTAAACAGCTGGACTGATTTTAATGAAATTTTGTGTGTGCGATTAAATTGATTCGAGAATGGTTTAGATTCACAATTTGATCCGATAGAAAATGTTTTTAAATTTATTTATTTATCTGTTGTTGTTGTTGATCTTTGGTTAGTTTAGGTACACAATTTGATCCGGTAGGCAGCGCTGCAATCGCGTTTCAGAATTTTTTTTTATTTTCATGAATTTTAATGATGTATACACGTGCATTCAATAATTGGATCCAGTAGGCAGCGCTGCAATCGCGTTTCAGATTTTTTATTTTCTATTTTCATGAATTTTAAGGCTGTATATACGTGCATTGAATAACAATTAACTTAACCTAGAAATTTAAATTGTCAATTCTCATTTGATTCTGTGCAACTTATGAAGTATTGAACGGCTCATTGATTAGTCATACTAATAGCCATATTAATGAAATTTCGTCCACATTCTTGCTAATTTTAAGATTTTTCGAGTTGTGATAACTGTACCCGTGGTGGTGTAAGGTTTTTTTAAAATTTTTTAAAAAAATATTTTTTCATCAAAACTGTCCAAACAATTTATAGTTTATTAAAATAATTTTGTGATTTTCGAGTTGTGATAATTGTACACGTAGTGGTGTAAGGTTTTTTAAAAATAATTTTTTTTTTTACATATTTTTTCATCAAAACGGTCCAAACAATTTATAGTTTACTAGCGGCCCGTCCCGACTTTGTCCGGGTTGAACAAAATATTATACCAATAAATTTCCAGTTGATAGCCAATAAATTGTAAATCTTTTTTTACCTTAAATGTCCAATAAAAAGCGTAGTTCCAAATGTAGTTTTCTTCAATAAACCCTTTAACGTTGCCAGTTTCAAAAATCCTTTTTGTATTTATCAATACCTCCTCTACTTGAATCTTAAAACTATTAAACCTTTTCCTTACGAGGAGGGATAGCATATATCCGAAGGATATATATATATATATATATATATATATATATATATATATATATATATATATATATATATATATATGTATGTTCTGGAGATTACCCTCCACGTACAAAATCGCTCTCTCTTTATATATAAGTATAGATAGATAGCACCACGCTAAGGATCGTTGAAGACTTCGGCACAAAAAGCGGTAGAGGACAGTAGCGGTAACAATGGAGATTGTTAGGATTAAGCCCCTAACTTTATTTCTACTGATTAGATATACATAATATATAGCCTATGTCCATCTGGAATACTGTACCTTTCAAACAGTGAAAGAATTTTTCAAATAGGTACAGTGGTTCTGAAGATTACCTTCCACGTACAAAATCGCTCTCTCTTTATATATAAGTATAGATAGCACCACGCTAAGGATCGTTGAAGACTTCGATACAAAAAGCGGTAGAGGACAGTAGCGGTAACAATGGAGATTGTTAGGATTAACCCCCTAACTTTATTTCTACTGATTAGATATACATAATATATAGCCTATGTCCATCTGGAAAACTGTACCTTTCAAACAGTGAAAGAATTTTTCAAATAGGTACAGTGGTTCTGAAGATTACCTTCCACGTACAAAATCGCTCTCTCTTTATATATAAGTATAGATAGCACCACGCTAAGGATCGTTGAAGACTTCGATACAAAAAGCGGTAGAGGACAGTAGCGGTAACAATGGAGATTGTTAGGATTAACCCCCTAACTTTATTTCTACTGATTAGATATACATAATATATAGCCTATGTCCATCTGGAATACTGTACCTTTCAAACAGTGAAAGAATTTTTCAAATAGTACAGTGGTTCTGAAGATTACCCTCCACGTACAAAATCGCTCTCTATATATAAGTACTAGCGGCCCGTCCCGACTTTGTCCGGGTTGAACAAAATATACCAATAAATTTCCAGTTGATAGCCAATAAATTGTAAATCTTTTTTTACCTTAAATGTCCAATAAAAAGCGTAGTTCCAAATGTAGTTTTCTTCAATAAACCCTTTAACGTTGCCAGTTTCAAAAATCCTTTTTGTATTTATCAATACCTCCTCTACTTGAATCTTAAAAATATTAAACCTTTTCCTTACGGGGTGGGATAGCATATATCCGAAGCACATTCTCTCTTTATATATAAGTACTAGCGGCCCGTCCCGACTTTGTCCGGGTTGAACAAAATATACCAATAAATTGTAAATCTTTTTTTACCTTAAATGTCCAATAAAAAGCGTAGTTCCAAATGTAGTTTTCTTCAATAAACCCTTTAACGTTGCCAGTTTCAAAAATCCTTTTTGTATTTATCAATACCTCCTCTACTTGAATCTTAAAAATATTAAACCTTTTTCTTACGGGGTGGGATAGCATATATCCGAAGCACATACTCTCGAAAAATACGGTGTGATGTCGGCAGAGATATAGTCTCGAATTCCAGTTCGTTGTGACTTTCCTAACGTCTTTGCCCCCAAAGAACAATTGGGTGACATTCTGGGAACGGAGGGTCAATCTTGCCGAAAAAGACTGAATAATAATCTTTTGTCGTTCTAGCTAGAGGCTATTTCTATTCAGGCGAGAGACATCAGAAGGGCGGTTCATCCATTTTCAGCCCTTTGAGAGATGAATGAGGCACGGAGTGCCGATGAACTACTATTGAAATTCTTCTTCAATAGTAAGAAAGCAATAATAAAGCAATTAACCACTCTTTCCCCTGATCCCCCACGCTGAATGTCCCCCACGTAAAATGGGGATAGGAAGTAAATAACATTTTCCCGTTGTAAAGAGCGATTTCGAAAAACGGACCCCATAAGCTAAAGGGTGTTGCTATGGTTATTTGACTGCGATTGACAAAGGAAAAGATGTAAGGTACATTTTAATGTACAAAAGTTGTACATTACCGTCCATACAAAATCTGCTCTCTCTCTTTTTATATTATTATAGAAGTATAGATACACATTGGTATCCCAAAATTAGAATAAGAGATGAAATAAAAATACAAAAATAAAAAAGGATTTTAAGTAAAGAAATTTTTTAAAATTATTTTAAGCACCTAAAATAATATTCAAATTAATATTACGTTATTTATTAATTAAAGTTAATTTATTAAAAGAAAGAGTTGTGCTTGAGACCGTAGTTTTATTCAAAAATAAAAAAGGATTTTAAGTAAAGAATGTATTTTTAATTATTTTAAGCACCTAAAATAGTATTCAAATTAATATTACGTTAGTTATTAATTAAAGTTATTTTTTTTTTAAAAAGAGAGGTTAAGAGATGAAATAAAAATACAAAAATAAATAAAGGATTTTAAGTAAAGAATGTTTTTTTTTAAATAATATTAAAATTTTTTTCAAATAATATTCCTAAAATAATATTCAAATTAATATTGCGTTAGTAAATAATTAAAGTTGATTTTTTAAAAGAAAAAGGCGTGGCGGAGAACGGCTAGGTTCGAACCACTATCGTCAGAACAGAAGCCCACCGCGATAGCACCACGCTAAGGATCGTTGAAAACTTCGACTCAAAAAGCGGTAGAGGACAGTAGCGGTAACAATGGAGATTGTTAGGATTAAGCCCCTAACTTTATTTCTACTGATCAGATATACATAATATATAGCCTATGTCCATCTGGTATAATGTACCTTTCAAACAGTGAAAGAATTTTTCAAATAGGTGCAGTGGTTCTGGAGATTACCCTCCACGTACAAAATCGCTCTCTCTTTATATATAAATATAGATGATCACATATACATAATATATAGCCTATGTCCATCTCGAATAATGTACCTTTCAAACCCTGAAAGAAAATTTCAAATAGGTACAGTGGTTCTGGAGATTACCCTCGACGTACAAAATCGCTCTCTCTTTATATATAAGTATAGATGATCAGATATACATAATATATAGCCTATGTCCATCTGGAATAATGTACCTTTCAAACAGTGAAAGAAAATTTCAAATAGGTGCAGTGGTTCTGGAGATTACCCTCCACGTACAAAATCGCTCTCTCTTTATATATAAGTACTAGCGGCCCGTCCCGACTTCGTCCGGGTTGAACAAAATATTATACCAATAAATTTCCAGTTGATAGCCAATAAATTGTAAAACTTTTTTTACCTTAATAATAACCTAAATAATACCTTAAATTAATTTTATGTTAGTTAATAATTAAAATAAATTTTTTAAAAGAAAAAGGCGTGCCGGAGAACGGCTAGGTTGGAACCACTAGCGTCAGAACAGAAGCCCACCGCGATAGCACCACGATAAGGATCGTTGAAATCTTCGGCACAAAAAGCGGTAGAAGACAGTAGCAGAAACAATGGAGATTGTTAGGATTAAGCCCCTAACTTTATTTCTACTGATCAGATATACATAATATATAGCCTATGTCCATCTGGAATAATGTACCATTCAAATAGTGAAAGAATTTTTCAAATAGGTACAGTGGTTCTGAAGATTACCCTCCACGTACAAAATCGCTCTCTCTTTATATATAAGTATAGATAGCACCACGCTAAGGATCGTTGAAGACTTCGGCGCAAAAAGCGCTAGAGGACAGTAGCAGTAACAATGGAGATTGTTAGGATTAAGCCCCTAACTTTATTTCTACTGATTAGATATACATAATATATATATATAGCCTATGTCCATCTGGAATACTGTACCTTTCAAACAGTGATAGAATTTTTCAAATAGGTACAGTGGTTCTGAAGATTGCCATCCACGTACAAAATCGCTCTCTCTTTATATATAAGTATAGATAGCACCACGCTAAGGATCGTTGAAAACTTCGGCACAAATAGCGGTAGAGGACAGTAGCGGTAACAATGGAGATTGTTAGGATTAAGCCCCTAACTTTATTTCTACTGATTAGATATACATAATATATATATATAGCCTATGTCCATCTGGAATAATGTACCATTCAAACAGTGAAAGCATTTTTCAAATAGGTACAGTGGTTCTGGAGATTACCCTCCACGTACAAAATCGCTCTCTCTTTATATATAAGTATAGATGATCAGATATACATAATATATAGCCCATGTCCATCTGGAATAATGTACCATTCAAATAGTGAAAGAATTTTTCAAATAGGTACAGTGGTTCTGAAGATTACCCTCCACGTACAAAATCGCTCTCTCTTTATATATAAGTATAGATAGCACCACGCTAAGGATCGTTGAAAACTTCGGCACAAATAGCGGTAGAGGACAGTAGCGGTAACAATGGAGATTGTTAGGATTAAGCCCCTAACTTTATTTCTACTGATTAGATATACATAATATATATATATAGCCTATGTCCATCTGGAATAATGTACCATTCAAACAGTGAAAGCATTTTTCAAATAGGTACAGTGGTTCTGGAGATTACCCTCCACGTACAAAATCGCTCTCTCTTGATATATAAGTATAGATGATCAGATATACATAATATATAGCCCATGTCCATCTGGAATAATGTACCTTTCAAACAGTGAAAGAATTTTTCAAATAGGTGCAGTGGTTCTGGAGATTACCCTCCACGTACAAAATCGCTCTCTCTTTATATATAAGTATAGATGATCATATATACATAATATATAGCCTATGTCCATCTGGAATAATGTACCTTTCAAACAGTGAAAGAATTTTTCAAATAGGTGCAGTGGTTCTGGAGATTACCCTCCACGTACAAAATTGCTCTCTCTTTATATATAAGTACTAGCGGCCCGTGCCGACTTTGTCCGGGTTGAACAAAATATTATACCAATAAATTTCTAGTTGATAGCCGATAAATTGTAAATCTTTTTTTACCTTAATAACAACCTAAATAATACATTAAATTAATTTTATGTTAGTTAATAATTAAAATAAATTTTTAAAAGTAAAAGGCTTGCCAGAGAACGGCTGGGTTCGAACCGCTAGCGTCAGTACAGAAGCCCACCGCGATAGCACCACGATAAGGATCGTTAAAATCTTCGGAACAAAAAGCGGTAGAAGACAGTAGCGGAAACAATGGAGATTGTTAGGATTAAGCTCCAAACTTTATTTCTACTGATCAGATATACATAATATATAGCCTTTGTCCATCTGGAATAATGTACCTTTCAAACAGTGAAAGAATTTTTCAAATAGGTACAGTGGATCTGAAGATTACCCTCCACGTACAAAATCCCCTCTCTCTTTATATATTAGTATAGATAGCACCACGCTACGGATCGTTAAAGATACAAAAAGCGGTAGAGGACAGTAGCGGTAACAATGGAGATTGTTAGGATGAAGCCCCTAACTTTATTTCTACTGATTAGATATACATAATATATAGCCTATGTCCATCTGGAATAATGTACCTTTCAAACAGTGACAGAATTTTTCACATAGGTACAGTGGTTCTGAAGATTAGCCTCCAGGTACAAAATCCCCTCTCTCTTTATATATTAGTATAGATAGCACCACGCTCAGGATCGTTAAAGATACAAAAAGCGGTAGAGGACAGTAGCGGTAACAATGGAGATTGTTAGGATGAAGCCCCTAACTTTATTTTTACTGATTAGATATACATAATATATAGCCTATGTCCATCTGGAATAATGTACCTTTCAAACAGTGACAGAATTTTTAAAATAGGTACAGTGGTTCTGAAGATTAACCTCCACGTACAAAATCCCCTCTCTCATTATATATTAGTATAGATAGCACCACGCTACGGATCGTTAAAGATACAAAAAGCTGTAGAGGACAGTAGCGGTAACAATGGAGATTGTTAGGATGAAGCCCCTAACTTTATTTCTACTGATTAGATATACATAATATATAGCCTATGTCCATCTGTAATAATGTACCTTTCAAACAGTGACAGAATTTTTCACATAGGTACAGTGGTTCTGAAGATTACCCTCCAGGTACAAAATCCCCTCTCTCTTTATATATTAGTATAGATAGCACCACGCTAAGGATCGTTAAAGATACAAAAAGCGGTAGAGGACAGTAGCGGTAACAATGGAGATTGTTAGGATGAAGCCCCTAACTTTATTTTTACTGATTAGATATACATAATATATAGCCTATGTCCATCTGGAATAATGTACCTTTCAAACAGTGACAGAATTTTTCAAATAGGTACAGTGGTTCTGAAGATTAACCTCCACGTACAAAATCCCCTCTCTCATTATATATTAGTATACATAGCACCACGCTAAGGATCGTTGAAGACTTCGCCACAAAAAGCGGTAGAGGACAGTAGCGGTAACAATGGAAATTGTTAGGATGAAGCCCCTAACTTTATTTCTACTGATTAGATATACATAATATATAGCCTATGTCCATCTGGAATAATGTACCTTTCAAACAGTGACAGAATTTTTCAAATAGGTACAGTGGTTCTGAAGATTAACCTCCACGTACAAAATCCCCTCTCTCATTATATATTAGTATACATAGCACCACGCTAAGGATCGTTGAAGACTTCGCCACAAAAAGCGGTAGAGGACAGTAGCGGTAACAATGGAAATTGTTAGGATGAAGCCCCTAACTTTATTTCTACTGATTAGATATACATAATATATAGCCTATGTCCATCTGGAATAATGTACCTTTCAAACAGTGAAAGAATTTTTCAAATAGGTACAGTGGTTCTGAAGATTACCCTCCACGTACAAAATCCCCTCTCTCTTTATATATTAGTATAGATAGCACCACGCTAAGGATCGTTAAAGATACAAAAAGCGGTAGAGGACAGTAGCGGTAACAATGGAGATTGTTAGGATTAAGCCCCTAACTTTATTTCTACTGATTAGATATACATAATATATAGCCTATGTCCATCTGGAATAATGTACCTTTCAAACAGTGAAAGAATTTTTCAAATAGGTACAGTGGTTCTGAAGATTACCCTCCACGTACAAAATCCCCTCTCTCTTTATATATTAGTATAGATAGCACCACGCTAAGGATCGTTAAAGATACAAAAAGCGGTAGAGGACAGTAGCGGTAACAATGGAGATTGTTAGGATTAAGCCCCTAACTTTATTTCTACTGATTAGATATACATAATATATAGCCTATGTCCATCTGGAATAATGTACCTTTCAAACAGTGAAAGAATTTTTCAAATAGGTACAGTGGTTCTGAAGATTACCCTCCACGTACAAAATCCCCTCTCTCTTTATATATTACTATAGATAGCACCACGCTAAGGATCGTTGAAGACTTCGCCACAAAAAGCGGTAGAGGACAGTAGCGGTAACAATGGAAATTGTTAGGATGAAGCCCCTAACTTTATTTCTACTGATTAGATATACATAATATATAGCCTATGTCCATCTGGAATAATGTACCTTTCAAACAGTGAAAGAATTTTTCAAATAGGTACAGTGGTTCTGAAGATTACCCTCCACGTACAAAATCGACTCTCTCTTTATATATTAGTATAGATAGCACCACGCTAAGGATCGTTAAAGATACAAAGAGCGGTAGAGGACAGTAGCGGTAACAATGGAGATTGTTAGGATTAAGCCCCTAACTTTATTTCTACTGATTAGATGTACATAATATATAGCCTATGTCCATCTGGAATAATGTACCTTTCAAACAGTGAAAGAATTTTTCAAATAGGTACAGTGGTTCTGAAGATTACCCTCCACGTACAAAATCCCCTCTCTCTTTATATATTAGTATAGATAGCACCACGCTAAGGATCGTTGAAGACTTCGCCACAAAAAGCGGTAGAGGACAGTAGCGGTAACAATGGAAATTGTTAGGATGAAGCCCCTAACTTTATTTCTACTGATTAGATATACATAATATATAGCCTATGTCCATCTGGAATAATGTACCTTTCAAACAGTGAAAGAATTTATCAAATAGGTACAGTGGTTCTGAAGATTACCCTCCACGTACAAAATCCCCTCTCTCTTTATATATTAGTATAGATAGCACCACGCTAAGAATGGTTGAAGACTTTGCCACAAAAAGCGGTAGAGGACAGTAGCGGTAACAATGGAGATTGTTAGGATTAAGCCCCTAACTTTATTTCTACTGATTAGATAGATATACATAATATATAGCCTATGTCCATCTGGAATAATGTACCTTTCAAACAGTGAAAGAATTTTTCAAATAGGTACAGTGGTTCTGAAGATTACCCTCCACGTACAAAATCCCCTCTCTCTTTATATATTAGTATATATTAGTATAGATAGCACCACGCTAAGGATCGTTAAAGATACAAAAAGCGGTAGAGGACAGTAGCGGTAACAATGGAGATTGTTAGGATTAAGCCCCTAACTTTATTTCTACTGATTAGATATACATAATATATAGCCTATGTCCATCTGGAATAATGTACCTTTCAAACAGTGAAAGAATTTTTCAAATAGGTACAGTGGTTCTGAAGATTACCCTCCACGTACAAAATCCCCTCTCTCTTTATATATTAGTATAGATAGCACCACGCTAAGTATCGTTAAAGATACAAAAAGCGGTAGAGGACAGTAGCGGTAACAATGGAAATTGTTAGGATGAAGCCCCTAACTTTCTTTCTACTGATTAGATATACATAATATATAGCCTATGTCCATCTGGAATAATGTACCTTTCAAACAGTGAAAGAATTTTTCAAATAGGTACAGTGGTTCTGAAGATTACCCTCCACGTACAAAATCCCCTCTCTCTTTATATATTACTATAGATAGCACCACGCTAAGGATCGTTGAAGACTTCGCCAGAAAAAGCGGTAGAGGACAGTAGCGGTAACAATGGAAATTGTTAGGATGAAGCCCCTAACTATATTTCTACTGATTAGATATACATAATATATAGCCTATGTCCATCTGGAATAATGTACCTTTCAAACAGTGAAAGAATTTTTTAAAATAGGTACAGTGGTTCTGAAGATTACCCTCCACGTACAAAATCCCCTCTCTCTTTATATATTAGTATAGATAGCACCGCGCTAAGGATCGTTAAAGATACAAAAAGCGGTAGAGGACAGTAGCGGTAACAATGGAGATTGTTAGGATTAAGCCCCTAACTTTATTTCTACTGATTAGATATACATAATATATAGCCTATGTCCATCTAGAATAATGTACCTTTCAAACAGTGAAAGAATTTTCAAATAGGTACAGTGGTTCTGAAGATTACCCTCCACGTACAAAATCCCCTCTCTCTTTATATATTAGTATAGATAGCACCACACTAAGGATCGTTAAAGATACAAAAAGCGGTAGAGGACAGTAGCGGTAACAATGGAGATTGTTAGGATTAAGCCCCTAACTTTATTTCTACTGATTAGATGGATATACATAATATATAGCCTATGTCCATCTGGAATAATGTACCTTTCAAACAGTGAAAGAATTTTTCAAATAGGTACAGTGGTTCTGAAGATTACCCTCCACGTACAAAATCCCCTCTCTCTTTATATATTAGTATAGATAGATGATCATATATACATAATATATAGCCTATGTCCATCTGGAATAATGTACCTTTCAAACAGTGAAAGAAAATTTCAAATAGGTGCAGTGGTTCTGAAGATTACCCTCCACGTACAAAATCGCTCTCTCTTTATATATAAGTATAGATAGATAGCACCACGCTAAGGATCGTTGAAGACTTCGGCACAAAAAGCGGTAGAGGACAGTAGCGGTAACAATGGAGATTGTTAGGATTAAGCCCCTAACTTTATTTCTACTGATTAGATATACATAATATATATATAGCCTATGTCCATCTGGAATAATGTACCATTCAAACAGTGAAAGAATTCTTCAAATAGGTGCAGTGGTTCTGGAGATTACCCTCCACGTACAAAATCGGTCTCTCTTTATATATAAGTATAGATGATCAGATATGCATAATATATAGCCTATGAACATCTGGAATAATGTACCTTTCAAACAGTGAAAGAAAATTTCAAATAGGTGCAGTGGTTCTGGAGATTACCCTCCACGTACAAAATCGCTCTCTCTTTATATATAAGTATAGATGATCAGATATACATAATATATAGCCTATGTCCATCTGGAATAATGTACCTTTCAAACAGTGAAAGAAAATTTCAAATAGGTGCAGTGGTTCTGGAGATTACCCTCCACGTACAAAATCGCTCTCTCTTTATATATAAGTATAGATGATCATATATACATAATATATAGCCTATGTCCATCTGGAATAATGTACCTTTCAAACAGTGAAAGAATTTTTCAAATAGGTGCAGTGGTTCTGGAGATTACCCTCCACGTACAAAATCGCTCTCTCTTTATATATAAGTATCGATCAGATATACATAATACACTCATGGACAAAAAAATTAGCGCACCAAGAAATAATTGCGGGATCGTAACGAAACTTGCAATGAAGGTTATAGAGTTTCTATGCTCACTTCTACCCAGACTTGGGTGTATATAATTTGAAGTGGCACTCTATTTGAATTATATACAAACACAGTTTATACATGAAACAATGTTTATTGAATTCGTTGCACATATAATTGGCTTTTACAGCAATAAGCATGCGTACTACTTGTACGGAATGTATAAACACAGCTTTCAAGAACAATATATTTTTATACTCACGAACAGTAAGTCAAACCAGCAGTACTGCCATGTAAACTTCTGGCCCGCTAAGCACTAGCGCAGGATAACACCTTTTCAACCTTAACAATCTCCCTCTTTTCATTAATGACGCTGCGTGGTATTTATACTAAGCGCGTATGCCGAAATTAGCATATCTAAAGCAGCTTCTTTAATTCACTCAAAAGTTCGATTCTTGTGAATCGAATCTTGTGTATACCTTACACTGGCCTCCCTCGAAAAAAAATTAGGTAACTGAGGTCTGAACGGCTTCAGTTAACTAATTGAAAACGCGTGCTGGTCTGACTTTTGACATAATGGGTGGCAAAGTCAATAAAACCTTCACGTTGTGTGGAGGAAAAACGCCACTACCATTTTACAAAACTAACCCCGAAGGGTCCAGGTGACACCATCAAACAGTGGATTTGCAGAGTTGCGGATACTGGGCTGCCAACTGCGCCCTAAAATATCTATTTTAATTAAAAGTGACAACACAATTGCACAGCATGACATTTCTTGACTGTATCTGCTCTCCCCCAATTTATAATGTACATGTGTTATATTTGTGAAGTTAGTACATTAGTGGTTAATTGGTATATTATGCAGTATGCATTTTTCTTTTCTAGTCACTACATGTCCCCTTCAAAAATTTATGAAACAACAGTATGCCGTTTTTTTTTTCAGTGCCTCACCACTTCCCCTCAAAATGTTTACAGTATATACACTGGGGAATTTCAAACCAATTTGGTTCGGTTTTATTAAAGGGTGGGAGTTAGAATAAGAAAGTTGATACAAGACTTGTTCCTCATGAATGCAGCAACTTCCTTGCACCAGTCTGTCCAATCCGTGGAACCTCTCTTGATGGTCGCAGTCCTAGTAAAGGGGTTCGGTGACCGTGTGGGCATCCTTCGTGCAGCAGGTCGTAGGTCCTGAGGCGCTGGTCCGGCTTGACGATGGACAGGAGGTCTCTTGGGAGGAGGCCAACCTTGCTGGGCGGCAGAAATCTTCCGTTTCCTGTACTTATGCAAATGAACTTTAAAATTGTCATTCTTCCTTTTGATAACCTTGTGTACCTTATTAGCGACGCATTCATCCTTTGATGGAGTTTTTGTAGTGCACACTTTACCTTTCTTCGTACTTTTGCTTGTATCGGTATTAGATTTTAATGCAGATTCTATTTTGTCAAATTTATACGCCGCACCAACGTGTTTAGTTACTGGCTTTATCTCTCTACTTGTGTCATGTTTTTCAACAAACTGACTCTGTTTTTGGTATTGGTGCTTATGCAACTTCTTGTTTACCGCCTTAATTACTTCAGTATTTGCAGTTTTAATGCTGGAACCTGAAGGCGCTTTTTCACGTTTTTTATCCCCCTTAACTTTAGTTTTATCCTCTTTTGACGAAAAAGTCTCTTTGAAACTTGCGATATCAGAATCGCTATCATTTAAATTCTTTAACACTGCTTCAGTTTTAGGAAGATTAAGCTTTTCGTACTGGTGCGTTTTAATGCAACCTGCGTCTATAACTTCCGAAGCATCAGCTAAACTACTTACAGTATAATTCTGTGTAAACTTTTCATCCTGACTCTCAGTATGGTTTTCATGTACTTTATTTAAAACCATATTATCAACCTGGCCTACAGCATCCTCATTCGGATGGAAACTTGAAATAATATCATCATTACCTAGCGAGTTCCTACTATCGTTTAAAGAATTTTTATTGTCGTCAACTAATAAGTATTCACTAACTTCCGTAACGCATACTTCGTCATCTACTAAATTTCCTTCATTAACAGATGTGTGAATATCATCTAAAATATCAGGTATAGCATCAATAGAAGTGTCAGATGATTTATTTTCTAAACCACTAGCATTAGTATCGGCACTATTTTCAGAAATTTGTACTGGAATTACCTCATCATTCCAGCTAGACTCACTTTCTTTATAAGCCACAAAAATACCCTGACTTTCACTATTCTCAAAATAATGATTACTGCTCGGACAAAATAATACATTTGACCACACAGTTTCAACAGGTTGAACCATATCATGTGAATCAACTTGCCAGTGCAAGTAAGGTGCTTCCATATTATTTACTTTAAGAGCACTAATTTCATTATAACGCCGTGCGCTTCTATTATTTTGCCTGCGGTACTGCTTACGCTGCTGGTTTGAAACTCGCGAAAAATTTTGGCGCGGCTGTATAAAACTTCTCGTACCTGAATGACGGTACGGGGTAGCGAAGAAATGCCTATTGTCATGTTTAGCTAAAGCTTGAAGGAGGGTAACCTTGCTTGTAATTGTTTGATTATCTAAAAAATCTTGAACACTTGGCTTCAAACGTTGGATAACTATTTTTAAGATTATCGCTTCCGTCACCCCTTCTAAATATTCCTCACACTTGGAAATCTTTTCCGTAGCAAAATCTAACGCATACTGACCTTCACGTTGCTTTAGCGAATAAATTTCCGCTTCAATTTCACTTTGATTAAAGGTCTTTGGAAAAACACTAACAAACTGTTGCTTGAATGACAAATAGTCAAAAATCAGATTACTGCTTTGCATGCATGTGTACCACTGAAATGCACTACCTCTTAAAGCGGCTAGAGCAATTTTAAGTTTATCCCCCTCTGGGGTGCATTGTTGCTGAAAGTAATGCTCAATTTTCTTTAGGAATTGGCTTGAGGGGCCGCCATTGAATGTGGCTTCGAATGGCGCAATTTGCTGAACCATAATTACCCGAGGAAAATTTCCAGCAGGGTTTTGTTCTACAACACTCATTTTCAAATAGTATATAAGTACTTGCAACAATTTTATCAATATAAGTACACAGTACACAGTTTTTAATTTCAATTATGTTGTTCGTTACAAATTTAACGCTAACTACCAGGGTATATATATTTTCGGGCGCCAGTATAGAGTTTCTATGCTCACTTCTACCCAGACTTGGGTGTATATAATTTGAAGTGGCACTCTATTTGAATTATATACAAACACAGTTTATACATGAAACAATGTTTATTGAATTCGTTGCACATATAATTGGCTTTTACAGCAATAAGCATGCGTACTACTTGTACGGAATGTATAAACACAGCTTTCAAGAACAATATATTTTTATACTCACGAACAGTAAGTCAAACCAGCAGTACTGCCATGTAAACTTCTGGCCCGCTAAGCACTAGCGCAGGATAACACCTTTTCAACCTTAACAATCTCCCTCTTTTCATTAATGACGCTGCGTGGTATTTATACTAAGCGCGTATGCCGAAATTAGCATATCTAAAGCAGCTTCTTTAATTCACTCAAAAGTTCGATTCTTGTGAATCGAATCTTGTGTATACCTTACAAGGTACATGTCGGGGAGATATGCAAATGATTAGAAATGCAGCGTGATTGCGCATTACGTATAGCCTGTAGAGGGCGTTGAACATCGTACTCTGTGGAGTAAACAGGTAACCAAAGCTTGTTTGAGTGTGCTGAATCATTTACAAAGGAAGAGCTGAGATAGACATGCCATTACGCCGTGTTCGAAGACAATATAAGCAGTTGTCGCAGTTTGAGAGGGGGAGAATCGTCGGGATGATGGAAGCTGGGTGGTCAGCTAGGCGAGTAGCTCGTCAATTAGGCCTCTCTGATTGTGTTGTGAGGAAGTGTTGGGACCAGTGGACCCGAGAGATGTCATGTACACGAAGACCAGGCTCAGGACGCCCTCGACAGACCAGTCGTCGAGAAGACTGCCACATCGTAAGAAATGCACGCGTACAGCCAACTGCTTCATCGGCCGCCATCCAGGCACAGGTAGCACCTTCACTAGGGGCCTCTGTGTCTTCTCGAACCATACGAAGGCGCCTGGCTGAAGGACAGTTGGTATCGCGGCGCCCATTACGTGTGCTGCCATTGACGCCCACCCATCGACGCCTCCGTTTGGAGTTTTGCCGCGCACGAGGAAACTGGACTGCAGCGGAATGGTACCAGGTCGTCTTTAGCGACGAATCCAGATTCAATCTCGGCAGTGATGACAATCGTGTTCGTGTGTGGAGAGCCCGTGGTGAACGCTTCAATCCTGCCTTTGCTGTACAGCGACACATCGCTCCCACAGCTGGTGTGATGGTATGGGGTGCCATTGCCTACAATACACGGTCACCCCTAGTATTGTTCCGTGGCACCATGACAGCCCAGCGGTATGTTCATGAAATCCTGCAACCACGTGTGTTGCCACTCATGTAACGGCTCCCAGGAGCCATTTTTCAACAAGACAATGCTCGGCCTCATACGGCAAGGGTGTCACAAGACTGTCTCCGCATTGTTACTACCCTTCCTTGGCCTGCCCGATCCCCAGATTTGTCTCCAATCGAGCATATCTGGGATCATTTGGGACAACGAGTTGGGCATCCCACGAGTTTGAACGAACTAGAGGCAAGGTTACAGCAAATATGGAACGAAATGTCTCAAGACATCATTTAGAACTTGTATGACTCAATGCCCGATCGTATCGCATCGTGCATTCGCGCTAGAGGGGGTCCAACGGAGTATTAACACCTCCGTTCTTTTGCCTTTTTCTCTGAAATAAATTATCCCTTTTCTTTGATTTTCTTATCATTTACTTATATCAAAGTAGTCATTACGTATGTAAAATTTCGTTTCATTTTGACGACTCTTTCTTGGTGCGCTAATTTTTTTGTCCATGAGTGTATATAGCCTATGTCCATCTGGAATAATGTACCTTTCAAATAGTGAAAGAAAATTTCAAATACGTGCAGTGGTTCTGGAGATTACCCTCCACGTACAAAATCGCTCTCTCTCTTTATATATAAGTATAGATGATCAGATACACATAATATATAGCCTATGTTCATCTGGAATAATGTACCTTTCAAACAGTGAAAAAAAATTTCAAATAGGTGCAGTGGTTCTGGAGATTACCCTCCACGTACAAAATCGCCCTCTCTTTATATATAAGTATAGATGATCAGATATACATAATATATAGCCTATGTCCATCTGGAATATTGTACCTTTCAAACAGTGAAAGAATTTTTCAAATAGGTGCAGTGGTTCTGGAGATTACCCTCCACGTATAAAATCGCTCTCTCTTTATATATAAGTATAGATGATCAGATATACATAATATATAGCCTATGTCCATCTGGAATAATGTACCTTTCAAACAGTGCAAGAATTTTTCAAATAGGTGCAGTGGTTCTGGAGATTACCCTCCACGTATAAAATCGCTCTCTCTTTATATATAAGTATAGATGATCAGATATACATAATATATAGCCTATGTCCATCTGGAATATTGTACCTTTCAAACAGTGAAAGAATTTTTCAAATAGGTGCAGTGGTTCTGGAGATTACCCTCCACGTATAAAATCGCTCTCTCTTTATATATAAGTATAGATGATCAGATATACATAATATATAGCCTATGTCCATCTGGAATAATGTACCTTTCAAACAGTGCAAGAATTTTTCAAATAGGTGCAGTGGTTCTGGAGATTACCCTCCACGTACAAAATCGCTCTTTCTTTATATAAGTATAAGTATAGATAGATTAAAATAATTTTATGATTTTCGAGTTGTGATAACTGTACACGTGGTGGTGTAAGGTTTTTTAAAAATAATTTTTTTTTACATATTTTTTCATGAAAACGGTCCAAACAATTTATAGTTTATTAAAATAATTTTATGATTTTCGAGTTGTGATAACTGTACACGTGGTGGTGTAAGGTTTTTTAAAAATAATTTTTTTTTTACATATTTTTTCATCAAAACGGTCCAAACAATTTATTGTTTATTAAAATAATTTTATGATTTTCGAGTTGTGATAACTGTACACGTGGTGGTGTAGGGTTTTTTAAAAATAATTTTTTTTTTACATATTTTTTCATCAAAACGGTCCAAACAATTTATAGTTTATTAAAATAATTTTATGATTTTTGGATTTACAACTTTGAACAGGACAATGTCTGTCGTGTCCACTAGTGTGTGTGTGTGTGTGTGCGCGCGCGTGCCGCTCGTTCGTTCGTTCAAACACTGCAAATATATTCGATTTTGGTGCTTGACCCAGAAATTAATGAAAATCGGGTTTTGAAATAATTTTCTCCATTATCCAAGTCAATTTAATTTGTTCTCATGGCAACTGCCAAAATCTTACCTTTTTAAATTTTACCTTTTTTTCTTAGTTTACTCCTGATTTTTTTGCTTTCAACTATAAGAGTGATTGCGGCAGCAAACATTTCATGTAAAATTTGCAGAGAAATATTTCACGTAAAATTTTCTGAAAAATATTACATGTAAATAAGTGTTCTCGATCCAAAGTCGCAATTTTTTGGATTTGGCATGTGTTTGGATTTTGTACCGTAGGTATAAAGCACGAAGACGAAGACAAAGAAAATACTGGGTACATCCGATTTTAAATGACAGATTGACTCACGGTTCTTTTGTAACACTTTACCCGAATCTAATAAAACACGAGCCCAAGTTTTTTAGCTATTTAAGAATGTCGATTGCATTCCTTTGACGAGTTATTAGAAATAGTTAAGGATGACCTGGCTCCTAGTGAGAACGTTGTAAGGGATAAGGGATAGCATTTCTCCAGAAGAAAAACTCGTAATCACATTGAGCAATGAAAACCTTTTCTATATTATGTACCCTTTATGTACCACATTATGAATTGATAAGCGAAAACTCACGTAAATTTTTATTTATGTTGTGGTAACGAAGATGCTTGTGTATGGGGTGTATTTAAAAGCTTATATATTATATTAATTAACTAACTAAAGTTAGGATAGGTATTTACAAACTTTAAAGTCAATTTACTTCAAGAGTTGCCATTTGGCCGTTAGTGGTTAGTACATTTTAAGATAGATGGTAAGTTGCGTTGTGTTATTTTTAAATGCAATAACCCATAAACAATTAATAATTATAATTAACACTGGTCCGAACTGAATGCTTCACTGTGGTGAATAATGAGCCAAAAGAAAAATGAAATTAAATCTAATAAATTTACTTAACCTTGGAGAACACCTAGAAATAAAATTATCTCACCTAAAGGAAAAAGCTTCATATCTGCTGAAATAAAAATAAAACCTAAAGCTGAAAATCAGAAAATTTACTAAAAAGGCAAGGACCGACATGACACCACTTTACAAACTAACATAACAATTTATTTAAGAATTTCCCTGATATTATAACAAACAAACTCATTAACTCCAGATCTTCTTAACATTATTCTGACAACCAAATTCAATTGAATAAATACAATTTCGTTTAAATGAGTTCTACTCTCCATAATACAAATAATTATCAATAAAAACAATACAAATAAGTGAAGTGGCTGGCGAATAAAAAAAACCTTCTAAATGAAAAAGTGATGAGAAAAAAAACAAAAGTAAAACTATAGAAAAATTCAGTAAACCAAAAAAAAAGGAAATTAAAAACATATTACCCAATTAAAATGCTGCAGCACAAAAAAAAAACTATTATTTTAAAAAATCATGAGGGGCACCCCAGGCCAGCGCCATTTCTATAGCGTGCCGGCCGCCAAAAAAAATCAAGACATCTCTCTCCATCGTGGGTTGCGGGTCCGCTCCCAGCCTCTTGGCCGGCCTCCCCCTCTCTGTCTCCAAATCTCCCTTGGACGACCTTCTCACCCCTTTGTATGGCTACTCGTGGGTGAAAATGAGTGCGTCTTCGCTCCTTGATTTTAACAGGGAAATTCGGACCAACAGAATTTGAGGGGCTTGAATTATAATTTGATAGGTAGTATAGTATTTTGTTTTCAAACTTTGATCTTGCATCAATTCAGGATTTATTTTCTTTTATTTTAAACTCTGGAACTAACTCGGCGTTTGGCGATCTCAGGCGTATCCATGCGCCTACCCCTCATCAAAACGGTGGTTTCGCTTATCTCTTGGCCAGCTGCAAAAAAGGGGTTGTTTCTTGAAATGGATACTTCTGTTAATCCCTTTATCCGGTGTAGTCCTGGGTATGTGCTGTGAAAATACTGTGAAAATGGAGGAGATCTCGTTACATTGCCTACCAGCCCAGCTTACACAAGGGTTTGGGTTCATAATACAAAATTTACTATTAATTGAAAAAACAAAAATAAAACACTCTAAAATTAATAATTAACTATGCTGAATACATACCAGCCACCAAAAAAACTAATAAAAACAATAAAAAAACAATGTACCAGCCTAGCTTACACAAGGATTTATAAATAAGACTTATTAATTTATCAATATTAACAATAATAAGGTATAACCTGTGATGATCTATTTCAAACTTAATTCTTCTCAGTGTCAAAACATTTAGAGAAACTTGCGCACACTTCTCTAAATGCGATGACATTAATCAAATCAATTAATATCTGATCACCACAAGTATAACCCTTACATATATTTAGCAGAGGCTTAATAAATTGATTAAAACAAAGCACAATCGTTACTAAAATTTACTTACTTTACTAATTTACTTTACTAATTTATTTATCTGAATACCCGATATTAATATTAACTTTAATCACTTCCAAAACTATTAATTATCATCACAACAATGTTAATTCAATACCAACTAACAAATAAATGTAAAAAAATTACTCACCTTCTTAAAATTTAATTAATTACCACTAGTTAATTGAAGTGGTACTTTAAAGTACCGCCAGTATTATAGGGTTACAAAAATCTTCAAACTTTGAAAATTAACCAGAATGTTTAAAAAATGATATTATTTATTATGAAACGCAGAACAGTTTTAAATATAATGAAAATTTAACTTTGACTATATTAAAAAAACAATTTTTTTTTAAATTTACACATAAAAAAATTTACATATGCTGCATTTTGAATGAAGTTTTTATTGAACTTTTCTTTGTGCACAAAGCTTGCAGAGATCTCGATTTGACAGAAATGTTACACGAATTTTGTGCTCTAACAGGGAGATTGATTCATGTTTTTCGGTATATATTATGTATTAATTTACACATGATATTTCCAGCATAGCAAAAAAGAGCCTGTGCCACCACTTTTTTGATTTTCTGTCTCTGTCATAGATCAATCGTAGCATATCCGACTTAACAACACCACCCATGTGTGCGTTATGTGTGCAGTTACATTCAAAAAATATCATCTATAGATAGAAAGTGGAGAGAAAATTTAAGGAAATGTAAATTTATAATGTACTCAGGGAATGTATATTTGTGGTTCTATATTAGAAAAATAATAAAATACAAAAATCATAAAATAAAAAATATACATTAGTATATTGGGCACTAATATCTTTCATGTTACACCAAACTCCCTATTTTAATTCAAATGTTTAAAATTTTTGAAAAATAATAAAATTTGAAAATTTCGCATAAGTTAATTTTGAAAAATTCATGTATTTCATATATATATCTTATTTATTCTGCACTTTGTAAAAAAATAGAAATATGCCTGTCAAAAAATAGTAGTCAACTGCCCCAGAGCGCGCGCTCAACGCAAACCATGTGTACGGTCTAATTCAACACAAAGGAACTCGAGGCGCGCTGCAGTCGCGCGATCTGCGGGGAACTCTCCAGACGCGCGTTGTGATGCGCCTTCTAGTAGAAGAGAGCGTTGCATGTGTACGCAATCATTTGATCAGTTGTATTTCTTCAACGCGCGTTGCAACGCTCTCATGTGTACATAGCCTTACTGTGCTTGATCATTTTTTCATTTATACTATTTTATTTAAATTTTCAGAATGCCAGTAAACAAAATAACTTCTTTATCAAAATTACATTCAAAAGCTTAGAAAAAGAAAAATTTGTTTACAAATAATAATAATAATTTGTATTTAAGTGTGAAAAATGAATTCATCGGAAAATTATATCCTACTGAAAATGATGAGTGTAAAAAGTACTCTGGTTTTTGGCTACTGGTGTATCAGTAAGAATCCGTTTAAAACAGGGAAAATTTATATGCAGAAATACTTTTATTTTACCCTATTGTTTCAGTTCTGAGATGTACGGAAAAAAAACTACCCGTAAATATATATATATATATATATATATATATATATATATATATATATATATATATATATATATACTCACTTCCAAAAGTTAAGCACGGAGCGGTAAAATGTGAAAAAATGGACAAGTACTGCTTTGATTGACATGAAATGCTGCAAGTAAGTAGCTCTATTTTTATTCATGAAATAAAATAAAGAATTACATACAGAGATAAAAAAGAAACATTGAATTTTCATAAATAAGATGTAAATATAAGATGTAAGTATAAGATGACGTCATATTTGCTACATTAGCAAAATGATGTTTAAATGCAAAACAAACAACAAAAACCGACATTAATAGGGTATGTGAGCAGTGGCGTAGCGAGGGGTAGGTAAGGGGGTCTATCATGCCCCGGGCGTCACTCGCACAGGGGCGCTAAAAGGTCCTTTTCACTAATTCTATGTATTATATTACTATATGTTTTTCGAAAAGGGGAGAGCTAAAAAGTTTTGCCCCGGGCGCCAGTTATGCTCGCTACGTCGCTGTATGTGAGCACCCCTCACCTTCATGCAAAGTGTACAGCGTGTGATTATGCTTGTTACGAGGTGATCAACCACCGCTGAGTCCAGTAATCGCCATTCCTCCTGTAGGGCAGTTTCTAATTCTCTGAGAGCGGCTGGAGGTGGGAAACGTCTACATACAGCACGGCCGAGGACATCCCAAAGATTTTCAATTGGATTAAGGTCCGGTGAGTAAGCCGGCCACTCCAACCACGCAATCCCCTCACTCTCCAGAAAGTCGTCAAAGATGGCAGCTCTATGGGGCTGGGTATTATCATCCATTAAAACGAAAGAAAGACCAACTGCTGCAGCGTACAGTTTCACAGTAGGGTCTAGGACTTTATCTCGATACCGTACAGCCGTCACAGAACCTCGGCTGTAGATGTGCAAGTTGGTGCGATATCCCAACGAAATCCCTGCCCAGACCATGATGCTTCCACCTCAGAATGCGTATGTTCGGTGATGTTCTCGGGCCGATTGCGTATATCTTGTTCCCTCCAGACCCTTACACGCTTATCATCGGGTTGTAGGGCGAATCTGGACTCATCTGTGAACATAACTTTGCCCCAATCAGACACAGTCCAATTCACATGCTGGCGGCACCACTTTAATCGTGCTCCTCTGGATTGGACGAATAAAGGAACACAAACTCGTGGTACCCGGGCGTACAGACCATTCATGTGTAGCCTTCGACGAACAGTAGTGGCAGATATCGTCTTACCAATGGCCGCTGCAACCATAGATGTCACACGTGTGGAGGTCGATCTTCGATTCCGCTTGACTACAGCAGCAATATATCGATCTTTCGAGGGGGTCGTAACCCTTGGACGACCGGCTACAGGTCTTCGGACAACTGTTTGGCTGGTTTGGAATTGTTTCCATAATCGTGAAATGACGGAATGATGAACGCCGAAGAAAAGAGCAACATCTGTGATAGACTGTCCTGCTTCAATGCGTCCGACAGCCCGACAGCGCTCAGAATTTTCCATTCGTCTTCTGGAAGCCATAGAAACACGTCTAGCTTGAAAACAAATCGTCCGAATGTTTTAAACACCTTTCATCAGCACTTACATGCAACTCCTGTAACCCTTTACAATGCCGGCTTCTTATACGACTGCCTGTTTTGCATATTTCTCGACGCGAAACCGTGATTGGCTGTTACCTAACATATTTGCATACTTCATTCTACCTCTGCAGCAAATTTCAGCTTCTTTAATTCAGATTGGCTTACGGAAATTAACATTTTCCTCTCCGTGCTTAACTTTTGGAAGTGAGTTTATATATACAGTGATTTCCGCTTATAAGAATCACGTTTGTTATCACTGTTTTTGATTCTTATAAGCGGTTGATTCTTATAACCGAAACTTCCCTTTGGACAGGCACACATACACAAATATATACTTGTACATATATATAAACACACAGGCACATATATACATAATTTACCATTAAATACTCTTTAATTTACGTTATTTATCATTTATTAAAATTATTTTTTATAATTTTAAAAATACTCAATTTCTAAACAAATACTATAACTCAATTTCTAGACCTATAAGTAACAACACATGATTATAAAATCAACAAGAGGCAGCTTCTCTTTGACTACACTTTAGAAGAGCATCATATCTAATTAACAAGTTCTGTTTTTCAGAAAAACTAAGAGTTTTCCTTGTTTTTATCATATTTGAATTCGACTATCAAAAAGTTCTAACACTAACTGGCAATTTTGTTAGAAAACTAAAGTGAATACTAGCGATGTATGCTTATTACAGTCTCAGACGAAGATTCACTTTATAGCTTACGTTTCACGGTTTGATTCTGAATCAAACCGTGAAACGTTTGATTCAGCATCTGGTTCATCTGATTCAGCAAAATGGATCCGTTTGCGTTTCACGGTTTGAAGTGCTGAATCCACTGTCCCGTTTGCGTAAGTGATGGTGGATACTTCGCGGAAGATTTATGTGTTTCAGGGTCCAGAAATCCGCAACCAAAAAGTAAGTGGTGGGAAAAAAGGAGTGCCTGTCTGGAGAAAAGCGAAATCGGACCCGGGCGGGTTAGATGCCCCTGGGTAAAGCTAATAAGACAGTGTTTAGCAAAAACGTATAAGGAGAAACTCTTATGTTATGTCTAAAGGAATGTATTTTACGACTGTTTTCCACCCCAAAGTTTTATCAATCTTTCTTTTCAAAAACTTAAGAAAAAATTTCGTACCTTTTGAGAGTTCAAGTGGCATTTTTTGGAAAAATGAAAGGAAGGCGAAGATTGCAAACTGATTCTTATAACCGGTGGATTGATTCTTTAAAGCGGAAATTTTAACATGGAAATAATACATTTGTTTTTGTTTTTGCAATATTGATTCTTATAAACGGTTGATTCTTATAACCACTGATCACTATAAGAGGTGGTTACTGTATATATATATATATTCATTATTGGCCTATAGTATATGCATGAATCTATATAAAGCCACAGCAATATATTTGTACCCTTAAAGTTTTTTGATTGATATCTTTCTAGACTTTTATAGTATGGCTTGGGACATTGTCTCATTACTACACGAAATTAGTATTTCTTTAAGTATGTGATGCCCGTTCCTACCCCTCAACATATCATCTATCGGCGAAATGTTGAACTGAACGGTCTCATAAACTCTAGGATAAGAGGCCATAAAGTTCGTGTAATGTGCGGTTCTGACGTTATAGAACGCATAAATCCCTGAGTGGTTCGAGGGCTCTCCAGAATTTTGACACTATAGTGACATGTGGAATCCCATAAACTTTGAACACTTACGAGCACTTCAAACGCCGGAGAAAGCTTTTGAATTCGACGACTGTATAAAAGAAGACCCCAATAGTCCACGGAGAAGAGATCTGTTTTTGAGTGCCAGAGAGACACGGCAGCTCTCCTGGTCACCGGCCTTATAGGCCGCGCTGTCGTTGAACCCGAAGCCGTCCTGACATATCTAACTGTAAATTCTAACTCGCTGTACATACTTGCTTAACTGTTGTAGTTGTTGTATGTTTAACGTATCGTACTAAAGTAATTGAAGCAAAATTGTCGTATTATTGACTACGTTACAGGCTGCATTCATCACAATTGAGATTTTTCTACCATTATTTACTTTTAATTGTATTTCTCCTTTGTCTTAAGCTGAAACTTGATAGTTATATGATTAGAAAAAAATATATTCTTAAGTTTTTCCATACAAACATCCTTAAAAGTCTTAAATTTATGTTCAGGAAATTTTTTACAATGTTCCCCAAATGTCACGGAATTGGCTTTCACAAACTGAATAGACACCTTGTACTGTCATTTAATTGGTTCAAATAAACGACAATTCAAGTAGTGGTAATAGTTAAAACAATATTGTGTTTGGCTTATTATTCTTATTTCAACCTAATAATTTTATAATGACTCCCAAAATAGTCGTTTCATATAAAATAATGAAATGCAGTAATGCTGATAACTCGGCCTACGCATCACGAGTTGAATGCCATACAAAACTGGCGCGGCACTCGACATGTCAAAAGACTGATTTATTGTAGGGATTGATTTATATATTTGAAGATTTCGCGTATGGTGACATTTTTCCAACCTTAATTACTACGTTGTACTGCCTCGGGATGGTCTTGAGCCATTCAAGCGTAGTAGTAATCTTGGATCAGTTGAGAAAAAATGCCAGTGGGTAAATTTCCTGTACAAGCAGCCGAAGAGAGATAAGTTTAATGAGATTTTTTTTCTTCTTTTAACTGAGAACCTTTTGATTCGTAGTATACGTATCTAAAAGAGCCGAGGTCATAAGATGTAGTAGAGTCCGAGGCTATAAGATGAAGCAGAAATATAATTCACCGAGATTTTTGTGATAAAGTTAAGTTTTGTTAAAATAAATTATCAAAATTTCGCAAAAATGTTATACAAATTGTCGTAATGCTGCTCTATCTACTGAGTACATTTCTATATATCTCATCAGAAGACAGTATATAGGAGTCTCGGTCAGTCCGTCGTCGACTTTTACGAAAACTATTAAAATAGAACAGTGGAATAAATGTCAAAAATCTGTAATAATCACACTGAGAAAATTACAGGAGGATGAGGAAATGTGCCGCGGGCAGTATCCCTGAACGTGTGATCGATCGATCGATCCACTGGAATTGTTAAGCCAATTCTTGACTACTACTTTTCTTTCAAACACCGTTAAATGTTTTAACGTTGAAGCTAGTGTATTTATCCATTATCAATCAATTTTAATATCAAGCGAAACGTGAGGGTAGAACTAATTATCCGTAGATAGAAATCAATTTGACACTGTGACCGTTATATGTATCGACTGCTGATGGAATTTTTCTGTTCACACGTCCGTTTGTATTTCAGCAATTGGGTTGTTATATGAAATAAAGAAACAATCAATATAAAGATTATAAAATTTCTTTATTAGCTTTATCACTTACTTTTTCATCTGTGATGAAGCAGAGAGAATTACTATGAAATGTTAAGCATCACAAAAATTCTTAACAATACAACACAAAAGCATCATTATGAACGCTTATTTCATTAAAAAGAGAATGCACAGATTTTAAATGTTTCACTTCAAGGATATAGAGGACTAGAATTTATGTAGTGGTTGTAGATGGGAATTTAAGAGGCTTATATGTAAATGCTATGCGAATAGTGGTGCTGTCCATATTCTTTTAAAGATCATGTAAATAAGATAAAATACAGGATGAAATATTTTGATTTTACCGAAAATCTTTTTTTGTTGTTGTTGTTGTTTATATTGATTTACAATTCCTTTTTACACATTTTTTTTATGTATTTTAAGATGACAACAAAGTTGACTATAATCATAAATAATAAATAAAAAGCTACGTTTAGCAAGTGAACAAAATAGATTATTTTTATCGACCGAAACAATATTACATTTTTGATGCATACAATGATTTTTTAATGAAATCAATAATGACATCTAATCAGATATTTTGAGTAAAAATATCTAGATAGATGGTGTAAATATTGTGAGAGGATATTTATGAACATACATAAAAAAATACTTGTCATAAGCTATTTTCGTTCACGGTATTGACATTTAAATAAGATATTGCATTTAATACACAGACAAATATATATTTTAAAAAAAGGCATACACATGCAGTAACCAACATGGACAGCACCACATTTCTACAGCAATAAGTATGATCTATTAAATCACGCCTTTGTTAGTACGTAAAACTTTTAAACCAATAATTCATCTACTCAATTTCAGGTCTAGTGAGTTTGTTCGAAGACATTTTTATGAAATTTATAATAACAGTACTCAATGAAAAAGTTGACGAGAATTATCACTGTGGACGATGCGAGATTTCCGAGAATTTGCCTGGATGAGCCTCCAAATTCCACGTTCAAGACATCTTATCTGTCTCTATGTCATTTGATGTATTAAAAGTATTTGGTTGCCACATAAATATTTTCTTTCTTTTTTTGGGGGGTGGGGGTAGATTTTACAGAGGTGTAACTTTAGCTAGGTCGTTTTCTGGTAATAATTAGATAGCCATAAAGAAGAGCTTGCGGTGTCTCAGAGCGTGTTGGATACCTGAATTTTGCTGAAATTCGAGGGATAACTCTTATGCATGTGCTAGTAGAAACAAAAGCCATTTTTTTCTTTCCTTTTATTAAATGTACGAAAGCATCAGCTAGTTTCCTTTTCCGACACAATTACGAAAAAAAAAATTAAATTATACTTGTTAGAGTTTTCTTTTGGGCAGTAAAAATTTTTAATATATATATATATATCCCTTCAGCTATCATTATTTCAGATTTACTTTAGTGTTTCATGGACTGTCTAAGCAGACTTACTGGAGATGTAGTGAGAGTCTGAGGCGGCAGACGTATTACGGGTAAAATTTTATTTATTAAGGGCATGGCGGGCCCCAGTCTAGAATTTGACTCCGGTGCTCGTCACCCTCGTTATGTCCCAGTGTTATTCGTCTCGAAAAGAGTCGAATAGTTAAATGTTCTGAGCAGTCAAGTTATCGGAGAACAATTAAAATATTCTTCTTTTAATCGATGTTACAATTAAAGAGCAGGCTCCCTATTTCCAGTAAAATCACTGATGTAAGTTATAAACGATGATTGTATTTTTGTAACGTAAGATAGAATGATTAATCTCGACTCAAACACGCATTCCTCTGTTAGTTACACCACTGTCGTAAACATATGCGAATGATTGTGTAAATTGTAAATCTGCCTTAACCGAATCAAAGTTATGAACTTCGAGCCCTCTGGTCGAGTGCTATATCAACAATGTGGTTTTGAAATATCAACAAAAAAAACTCAATCACATTTAACAGCTATAAAATATTCAATTTTCAGCAATATCGACAAAAGGAAATATAAACATTAGAAACAAAAACAAATCTGGTTAACAACATATGGCAATTGAAATAAAATGTTTAAATTTATCCAGAATGTTGTCATGCAATTGACGTTATCACCAAAAGGCGTGTGTTCCTAGCATGATAGATGTTAGATTCCAGGCATCTCACTTGAGAAACACTGTAGGAGAGCATGATGGATATTCATTTAGTTTGCAGAGAGTTAAAATATATTGTGAACTAAAACAGTGTAAAGTCGGCAATTTAAGATAATGTACATCTTTTCTTGAATACACCACAGGTTTAGGTGTCCCCCCGAAAACTTGAAATGGGAAATAACAAAGTACTTTGAATAATAGAGGATACTGAAATTTTGACGAAATTTACACCCCAGCTCGAGTCGATCACAAAGTATAAAAAATAACAGCAATTTCTTTTCTTTATTAAACATTTCTTGTTCTGGAATATTTGGGAACTCGTTGCGCTGACTTGTCAGTCCAAGAGCTGAATGACGCAAATGACAAGGTCGCCCACTCCGTTGAGGAACTTCTTGGACATGGACTTCTTTTTGCGCTCGTTCCTCTTGGCGTTCACCGGTTGAATTGAATTGGTGGGCGAGACAGAAGTTTCGGCAGTGGTGGACGGTACGTCGGAATGTGGAGACGCTATTGGTAGTAGGTTAGTCTGGCGCCTCACGCCTATTTTCCAGCCGTTCCAACGGTCGGGCAGCTGCAGCGGCGACGCTGTTTCGCTGGTGAGACGCGAGAGAAAGAGTTCTTTGTCCTCTCTGCTGAGAACTCCCTGGCTCACTGGACCCCGGAGGAACTCCTCGGGAGTCATGACGAGATACCTGACTAGAAAGAGGGCCTTGCCCAGTACCGAGCATTTGTTGTCGGCGGTGAGCTCTCTGCGCTGTCTCTTGCAGGCTCGGCACGCCCACCGCATGACTGAGTCAAAGATCACCGCCTCGGAAGTGACTTCGAGAGTGTCCCTTTTGACGATTTCCACCATGAGTTCATGCTCTATAGTTTCAAAGGATTCGCTTTGTAACACCTCATCCGCGTGACGGTCTACGATTAGGAAGCACTTGAAGACGAGCTCGTTGCGCTCGTTATCGTTGTCGTGGCACTCGTTGTCGACTGGCGGATGGATTTCTGGGCAAAGGAGGTGGCTGAGCACTGTGAGCACGTTGGATGGATTGACGTGCTTCGAGATATAGCCGAGGCAACGGGAGGCCAGCTGTGGAAGATGATACACCTGGCAAGGACGTAGGAGGCGGAGACTGGCGTCTATAGAGGAGAAGGACACTTGGCCAGTATACAGGTATCTGAAAGAGATAAGTTTGCAACTTTAAAATTGACGGCTCCTTCTATTAACTCTTATTTAGATTAGTTGGTATCTTAGAGCAGTCCTCCCCAACCTTTTAATCGCCGCGGACCTGTCAACGTTTGAGAATTTTACCGCGGCTCGCTGAGGGGGGCTATGACTGCAATTTTAATTCATAATCTTGCCTCATTATGAATTAAAATTGCAGTCATAGCAAAGAATTTTAATTCATAATGTTTAATAAACAATTAACTAATTTAAAATAGTTACAAGGTTTCTTCTGTTACAAAGGTATAAATTAGCACAAACCCGAGAGAAATACACCACAGTAAATAAAATGGAAATAATTTAATGTTCCTTGGGCGGCCCGGTACCATTTGATCCACGGACCGGTACCGGTCCGCGGCCCGGGTGTTGGGGACCACTGTCTTAGAGAATTAACAGAACATATCGTATTATTTTACTTTGGTTTCTTCAAAATATCTAGTTTAAGAAAATTTAATATGCATGAATTTGGTTGTACGCAATACTCATGAATTCAAGAATAAACAAGACAGCAAAAATACACTAAAAAATCATCAATCAATACTTTTGTTTTCAGTAAAATGAAAAGTAAGGTAAAGAAAAACATGCGAGTAAAAATAAAATACATCTATTACATCTCGATCCGCACATGAAGCACAATGATCAGATCATGCAGACTATATTAACTAAGTATTTTCATTTTCTAAATTGTTAGCTAATATCTTTGGTTTCCATCCATATCTCTTTGAAATAAAAGACGAATTAAGGAGTAAAAATACAAAGAAAAGTGTTAAAACACAAATACACAAAATAAGAATATTCACCTAATTTCATACTCGTAGAATCGTTTCATAGAAGCTAGACACCAAAGTAAGAAAGACATTTGAGCAAAAAATTTGACTTTTTTGTTAGAAAATAATCTACTAGGAAAACCCATGGTAATTCTTAATGTATTAATAAATCATAAAATCTTTCTTGAAACCAGATTCTTTTGTTCTAGATGTAAAACGATTATAGTATTATTAGATAGTGGGTACCTTTAAATGCTTTACATGTTTCTTTGATTACATCGAGTTTTACTTACTTTTCGAAACAATTTTTAAAACATGCAGTATTTTCAATCTTTTCGCAACCATGTATTCTTATAAGCCCCCCCCCCCCAAAAAAAAAAAAAAACTTTTCAGTCAATCGTTTTTATAACAGCAGGGATATTTCTCCAGAAACCTGATGATGCTGTATAAAAATTAAAGTTATGTGATATGTTGATGTATTGTTAACAACAAAGATGTACTCTTATCATGACAAAACAAATGACGACTAAAATTGTTAATCAATTGGATTCGATTCAATCATTGATATTATTTTTCAAACTACATGCAGTATAGTAATTTCATCTGTCATCAATGTTTTTTTTCTTCAAAGACAAAGAAAAAAATACATGCATGCCTTGTTTTGTTTTTTCTTGTAGCAGAGGTATCTCATCTGAAACTATAAGATGTTCCAGAACATTTTAAACACTCTGTAATTTTTCTGGCACTCAGTTCCAGTCATAATAACATGATATTACCATGACTAAACAGTGAGTGCTCGACCCAACTTTAGTAATTCCTCTGTTTACATTCGAGGATGCATACATTTTAAACAAATTATAAAACTCATGCAAAATATTTCAAATTTTTTTCGTAATCACTGGTTGTACTACAATAAACAATTCAGAATCATGCCTATAACATATTTTCCGTATGTAGCAAAGACATCTGTTATGAAATGAGACGATACTCCTGAAAACCCGATAATTGTTGTTATTTTGACTTAAACTAGAGAAGGCCTTTTTAATCAAAGAATAGATTAAAACATGGATATTTTTCGGAACAATTTATAAAAAGCATGCATTTTTTCCTTAACTGTGTTACACTGTAAAAAAGAGTAAAAAGAAACGCTCATCCTGTTTTCATTTTTCCTTGTAGCAGAAATCACTCTCCTGAAACAAATTAAGCTCCAGAATATATACAAAACTCTGCAATTCTTCTTGCACTCAGAACCAGTCGAGATATATTGTTATCATGACAAAAAGAGAGAGTGCTTTTTTAATCAGTTCGATTACATTCGACCATGAATACATTCGGAAACAATCTATAAACAACATGCATTTTTTCCTCTATTAGTGTTGCATTCTTTAAGAAAAATAATCATGAGTGTCTCTTTTTTTTCTTCTTGTAGCAGAGATATCTCTTCTGAAACTATAAGATGTTCCAGAACATTTTAAACACTCTGTAATTTTTCTGGCACTCAGTTCCAGTCATAATAACATGATATTACCATGACTAAACAGTGAGTGCTCGACTCAACTTTAGTAATTCCTCTCTTTACATTCGAGGATGCATACATTTTAAACAAATTATAAAACTCATGCAAAATATTTCAAATTTTTTTTCGTAATCAGTGGTTGTACTACAATAAACAATTCAGAATCATACCTATAACATATTTTCCGTATGTAGCAAAGACATCTGTTATGAAATGAGACGATACTCCTGAAAACCCGATAATTGTTATTTTGACTTAAACTAGAGAAGGCCTTTTTAATCAAAGAATAGATTAAAACATGGATATTTTTCGGAACAATTTATAAAAAGCATGCATTTTTTCCTTAACTGTGTTACACTGTAAAAAAGAGTAAAAAGAAATGCTCATCCTGTTTTCATTTTTCCTTGTAGCAGAAATCACTCTCCTGAAACAAATTAAGCTCCAGAATATATACAAAACTCTGCAATTCTTCTTGCACTCAGAACCAGTCAAGATATATTGTTATCATGACAAAAAGAGAGAGTGCTTTTTTAATCAGTTCGATTACATTCGACCATGAATACATTCGGAAACAATCTATAAACAACATGCATTTTTTCCTCTATCAGTGTTGCATTCTTTAAGAAAAATAATCATGAGTGTCTCTTTTTTTTTCTTCTTGTAGCAGAGATATCTCTTCTGAAACCAGATTAAGCTCCAGAATATTTTCAGGACTCTGACATTTCTCTGGCACCCAGGTCCAGTCAAGATATGTTGCTATCATGACAAAACGAGAGAGTGCTTTTTTAAGTCAGTCCGATTAGATTGAACCATGGATATAGTTCGAAGCAATTCATAAAAAAAACCATGCATTTTTTCCTCTCTATGAATGTGGCATTCTGAAAATGAAAAATAAAAATCATGCTAATCTCGTATTCTTTTTCCTTCTGTCCTGAAACTACAAGCAGCTCCAGAATATATTCAAAACTCTGTAATTCCACTTAGACTCACAGTCAAGATATGTGTCGTTATCATGACAAATCGAGAGTGCTTTTTTAATTAGTCCGATTGGATTCAATAATTGATATATTTCGAAGCTATTCATAAAGAACATGCATTTTTGCTCTATCGGTGTTGCAACCTTCAAGAAAAATAATCATGCTTGTCACATATTCTTTTTTCCTTGTAGCAGACATATCTATCCTGAAACCAGGTTAAGCTCCAGAATATTTTCAGAACTCTGTTATTCCTCTTGCACCCAAGTCCAGTCAAGATATGTTGCTATCATGACAAAACGAGAGAGTGCTATTTTAATCAGTCCGATTAGATTCAACCATGGATATATTTCGAAGTCATTCATAAAGAACATGCTTTTTACTCTATCGGCCTTGCAACCTTAAGAAAAATAATCATGCTTCTCTCGTATTCTTTTTCTCTTGTAGCAGAGATATCTATCCTAAAACCAGGTTAAGCTCCAGAATATTTTCAGGACTCTGAAATTCCTCTTGCACCCAGGTCCAGTCAAGATATGCTGCTATCATGACAAAACGAGAGAGTGCTTTTTTAATCAGTCCGATTAGATTGAACCAAACAAGAACCAAGAAGTTTAACCAAGTTCGAAGCAATTCATAAACACCATGCATTTTTTCCCTCTATCAATGTGGCACTCTAAAAATGGAAAAAAAAAGATCATGCTAATCTCGTATTCTTTTTTCCTTGTAGCAGAGATATCTGTCCTGAAACCTCAAGAGGTTCCAGAATAAATTCAGAACTCTGTAATTCCTCTTGCACCCAGTTGCAGTCATGATATGACGTTATCATGACAAATCGAGAGTGTCTTTTTAACCAGTCCGATTATATTCAACCATGGATATAGTTCAAAGCAATTCATAAAGAACATGCATTTTTGCAACCTCAAGAAAAATAATCATGCTTCTCTCGTATTCTTTTTTCCTTGTAGCAGACATATCTATCCTGAAACCAGGTTAAGCTCCAGAATATTTTCAGAACTCTGTTATTCATCTTGCACCCAAGTCCAGTCAAGATATGATGCTATCATGACAAAACGAGAGAGTGCTATTTTAATCAGTCCGATTAGATTCAACCATGGATATATTTCGAAGTCATTCATAAAGAACATGCTTTTTACTCTATCGGCCTTGCAACCTTAAGAAAAATAAGCATGCTTCTCTCGTATTCTTTTTCTCTTGTAGCAGAGATATCTATCCTAAAACCAGGTTAAGCTCCAGAATATTTTCAGAACTCTGAAATTCCTCTTGCACCCAGGTCCAGTCAAGATATGTTGCTATCATGACAAAACGAGAGAGTGCTTTTTTAAATCAGTCCGATTAGATTGAACCATGGATATAGTTCGAAGCGATTCATAAAAACCATGCATTTTTTCCCCTCTATCAATGTGGCATTCTGAAAATGAAAAATAAAAATCATGCTAATCTCGTATTCTTTTTCCTTCTGTCCTGAAACTACAAGAAGCTCCAGAATATATTCAAAACTTTGTACTTCCAATTAGACTCACTTACAGTCAAGATATGTGTCGTTATCATGATAAATCGAGAGTGCTTTTTTAATTAGTCCGATTGCATTCAATAATTGATATATTTCGAAGCTATTCATAAATAACATGCATTTTTGCTCTATCGGTGTTGCAACCTTCAAGAAAAATAATCATGCTTGTCTCGTATTCTTTTTTCCTTGTAGCAGAGATATATATCCTGAAACCAGGTTAAGCTCCAGAATATTTTCAGAACTCTGTTATTCCTCTTGCACCCAAGTCCAGTCAAGATATGTTGCTATCATGACAAAACGAGAGAGTGCTATTTTAATCAGTCCGATTAGATTCAACCATGGATATATTTCGAAGCCATTCATAAAGAACATGCATTTTTACTCTATCGGCCTTGCAACCTTAAGAAAAATAATCATGCTTCTCTCGTATTCTTTTTCTCTTGTAGCAGAGATATCTATCCTGAAACCAGGTTAAGCTCCAGAATATTTTCAGGACTCTGATATTCCTCTTGCACCCAGGTCCAGTCAAGATATGCTGCTATCATGACAAAACGAGAGAGTGCTTTTTTAATCAGTCCGATTAGATTGAACCAAAGAAGAACCAAGAAGTTTAACCAAGTTCGAAGCAATTCATAAACACCATGCATTTTTTCCCTCTATCAATGTGGCACTCTAAAAATGGAAAAAAAAGATCATGCTAATCTCGTATTCTTTTTTCCTTGTAGCAGAGATATCTGTCCTGAAACCTCAAGAGGTTCCAGAATAAATTCAGAACTCTGTAATTCCTCTTGCACCCAGTTGCAGTCATGATATGACGTTATCATGACAAATCGAGAGTGCCTTTTTAACCAGTCCGATTATATTCAACTATGGATATAGTTCGAAGCAATTCATAAAGAACATGCATTTTTGCAACCTCAAGAAAAATAATCATGCTTCTCTCGTATTGTTTTTAACCTTGTAGCAGAGATATCTATCCTGAAACCAGGTTAAGCTCCAGAATATTTTCAGAACTCTGAAATTCCTCTTGCACCCAAGTCCAGTCAAGATATGTTGCTATCATGACAAAACGAGAGAGTGCTATTTTAATCAGTCCGATTAGATTCAACCATGGATATATTTCGAAGTCATTCATAAAGAACATGCTTTTTACTCTATCGGCCTTGCAACCTTAAGAAAAATAATCATGCTTCTCTCGTATTCTTTTTCTCTTGTAGCAGAGATATCTATCCTAAAACCAGGTTAAGCTCCAGAATATTTTCAGGACTCTGAAATTCCTCTTGCACCCAGGTCCAGTCAAGATATGCTGCTATCATGACAAAACGAGAGAGTGCTTTTTTAATCAGTCCGATTAGATTGAACCAAACAAGAACCAAGAAGTTTAACCAAGTTCGAAGCAATTCATAAACACCATGCATTTTTTCCCTCTATCAATGTGGCACTCTAAAAATGGAAAAAAAAGATCATGCTAATCTCGTATTCTTTTTTCCTTGTAGCAGAGATATCTGTCCTGAAACCTCAAGAGGTTCCAGAATAAATTCAGAACTCTGTAATTCCTCTTGCACCCAGTTGCAGTCATGATATGACGTTATCATGACAAATCGAGAGTGCCTTTTTAACCAGTCCGATTATATTCAACCATGGATATAGTTCGAAGCAATTCATAAAGAACATGCATTTTTGCAACCTCAAGAAAAATAATCATGCTTCTCTCGTATTGTTTTTAACCTTGTAGCAGAGATATCTATCCTGAAACCAGGTTAAGCTCCAGAATATTTTCAGAACTCTGAAATTCCTCTTGCACCCAAGTCCAGTCAAGATATGTTGCTATCATGACAAAACGAGAGAGTGCTATTTTAATCAGTCCGATTAGATTCAAGCATGGATATATTTCGAAACAATTTATAACAACATGCATTTTTTAACCTATTGATGTTGCATTCTGAAAAAGAAAAATAAATCATGCTAATCTCGTATTTTTCCCCCTTGTAGCAGAGATATCTATCCTGAAACCAGATGAAGCTCCAGAATATTTTCAAAACTCTGTAATTCCTCTGGCACCCAGGTCCAGTCAAGATATGCTGTTATCATGACAAAACGAGAGGGTACTTTTTAAATCAGTCCGATTAGATTTAATCATGGATATATTTGAAGCAATTCATAAAGAACATGCATTTTTCTCTATCAGTGTTTCATTCTTTAAGAAAAATAATCAGGCTTGTCTCGTATTCTCTTTTCTTTGTAGCAGAGATATATCTCGTGAAACTACAGGAAGTTCCATAAAAATATCAAACTTGAATTCCTCTTGAACCCAAGTCCAGTCAAGATATCTTTTTATCATGACAAAGCGAGAGAGTACTTTTTAATGAACTCGATTACATTCAGTCATGGGTATATTTTAAGAAATTCACAAGCAACAAGCATTTTTTTCCTATATCGGTGTTGCGTTCTGAAAAAGAAAAAAAGTATCACGGTAATCTTGTATTCCCTTTTCCTTGTAGCAGATATATCTCTCCTGAAACCAAATTAAGCTCCAGATTATATTCAAAACTCTGTAATTCCTCTTGCACCCAGGTCCTGTCAAGATATGTTATCATGACAAAACGAGAGAGTATTTTTTTTAATGAGTTCGATTGGATTCGATCATGGAAATATTTCGAAGCAATTTATAAACAACATATATTTTCCCTGCTACCAGTGTTGAATTCTGGAAAAAAAAGAAAAAAAAGATTCTATTCTCGTATTATTTTTTTCTTGTAGCAGAGATATCTCTCTTGAAACCAGACGAAGATTTAGAATATTTTTCCAGAATATTTTAAAAACTCTGTAATTCCTCTTCCAGTGAGGTCCAGTCATGATAAGTTGTTATCAGGATTAAACTTTTTTAACCAAAGGTATTACATATGATCACTGATATTTTATGAAGCAAGTTACACACTACAAGAAAGAAGTTAATTTGTTTTTCTACCTTCAATGCAGCATTCTGAAAAGGCGAAAAACATCATGCTTGTCTCACGCTGTTTTTTCTTGTTGGAGACAGATCATCTGAAACCATAAGAAGATCCAGAATATTTAAAATCCGCAAATTTTCTAGTACCTAGTTCCAGTCACAATATCATTATATTACCATGACTAAACAATGAGTGCTAAACCCGCTTTACTAACTCCATGGGTTACGCTTGAAGATGTACAATAAATTATAAAACTCGTGAAAAATTTTTCGCATTCAATAGCTGTATTATTATAAAATATTCAAAAACATGTCTGTTAAATATCATTTTTCTTAAGTAGTACAGACATCTCTTCTGAAATGAGAGATGCTCCAGAATATTTTCAAAGCAGTTTAGTTTCGCTTGCATCTAGATACAGTCAAAATATGTTGTCATGACTAACCGAGAGTTCTCTTTAAATCAGATTGACAATGAATATCTTTCTAAGGCTGACATAAAATACATGAAACGTGCTGATTTTATTTATATCCAGTTTGCATCGTTAGAAAATGAAAAAAAAATAATCATCGAATTCCTTTTTTTCCGTTGTTACAGAGTCAAAGCTCTGAAATTCGTTTCCAGAGAAAACACGCTGTTTTGGCCTGGAAAATCGAAAAAAAGTTCACATGCAATATTGACTGGAAAAAATACTATTAGAAGTTTCTATATATATATTGTGCACTGGTACGTACTGGTACATGCAACACTGGTACATGCAATTGTTCTAGACATTTTATTTAAAATTTTTTTGTTTGTTACAGAAACATCTCTTCTGAAACCAAGAGCACATTTCAGAATATTTTCAAAATTCTGCAATTCCTCTGGCACCCCATTTCCAGTCAAGATAAGCTATTATCATGACTTAACGAGTGAGTGCGTGTTCTTTCTGATTCAGTTGGAAACATCATCACATGAGCGTGCACACGTTTTCAAACAAAAACGGAAAACATGCATGACAAAGTCTATTTTTATCAAACGTCCAATAACTAAATGCTTTGGTAGAAATATACAAAATTCCATACTGTTAAACGTAAGATCATGCAGTGAACACACACACAAAAAAAAAAATCATTAAATAATCCACAACATTTCATAGACAAAAAACTTTTTAACATGCATTAACTTTTCGAGCATTTCAATAAATATATAGTTCTTCACATTCCTTTTAAGTAAAATTCATTGTTTTAAGATTAGGACGAATTTTCGGTCTATGAAAGCGCTTTTTCGCAATGCTTCTGTTTCATTTTATCCTTTCCTGAATATGTTTTTCTGACGTAGAATAAGGTATCAGTCTCGCTTAGATTTTCAGGAAGATGAAGACTTAGTTTTGTTAATATTTATCACATCATGAGTTTTGATATAGACATCGAATTTCTCATTCTCTTTGATAGAATTAAAAGGATAATTCTCAGTACGTTGAATAATAGTATTATTTGCACTTTTATACCATTCTTGGCGACAGTCAATGCAGCCATTGCAAATGGATCAATACTTTGATGTTAAAACTCCTTCATTCGATTCTTGATATATTTCTTATCCAATTTTTCATCTATCTTTGCAGTTTCTTCGATGTAAACTGTTGAGAGCTGGCGTCAAAGAAATTGATTGTAATGGCGTCACTTCTCGTCATATTATAAAAATGTCGGATATTAAGCTTTGGTATAACGTTTCAAAAACGTGAAACAGTTGGACTGTCTTAAAATGTCTTAACATTATAACGGATAAAGTGTCTCAAAAATTGCCGTGCTTTATGCTTTAGAAAAATTTGCATGATTCGAAGATATGATATCTCAGTTATGCATTTTTCATTACGTAAAATTACTAAAATACTCCCTTTTACTGGGCATAAACAAAGATATTTAACTAAAAAAGGCATGTTGCTCTCAGTAAAACAAATATAGTAAATGGATCTTGTACTTTTCACATTTAAAAATAATAATGTAGAGTGGTAATTCCTGCTGCTGAATAAGATAGTTGGAATTTTCTTGTACTGTCATGACTTCTTATAAATATCGGTTGGAGGACTAACATCTATGACACCAGAAGCAGAAATTAAATGCTCTGATCATAAGTACACCAAAGAGGGTCTAAATGAGTCGTTTAGTACGTTTAACCCCAACTATAAAGGTTGTTTGCTACATTATGGGCTGCATGTAATCAATAATTGACTTGTTTTAACATTTATATCTAATTATTCGTCTTTAACTTATTTTTAACATTCATAAGTCAAAATAATTCAAATTAAAATAACTCGCAATAATTTAAATGTATGACTGAGCTTGTCAATTCATAGAACATTTACAACTGAATAATTAACCAATTCCTCAAAATGACGTGATTACTATGCATGAATACGAGTTGATAAGATTAATAACCTCATGGATTGACTGGATGGAAGTTGGATTGTTTTCAGTATGAGAGAGGGAAGATAAGGTGTGCAAGTTTCCTCATTTTATCTTATGTTACAACATGGCCTCATTAAGTCATATTAAAGTTATTGCTCTTTCACCGAGTATCCCCCTTTCCAAAATGACTTTGTCAGTTTTAAGGTATTAATACATGACTAATATTTCGTCTTAATTAAGTCATTAAACCTCTTGAGAAAACATTTTTGGATTTCTTTCTAACAGTTTTTAAATAAGTTTGAGATAGTAGAATGATTATGGATGATTTTTTTATATACATGGTTTTGTTCTAAATTGACATGAAATGATTTTTATGAAAATGCTATGTTAAATTTTCAAAGATTTGATACGTGAAAACGCTGAAAATTATACTTGCAGTTGTATGTAACAACAGCTTTTGCCAAAAAGAGTTCATATCGGTGAACAGTTACATTATAAATCATACTCAGACAGAATAAGGGCATTTTATTTCTCTATCAAATGAAATATGCGATATATACTTTCTTGGTGTTTCTATAGATTTTGTTAAGACACAAACATCACTGAAGATACTGCAAAATCAATTTTAAACAATTAGTAGAATGTCTGTAAAAAATACATATTTTTTTAGGCTTTTTTTTAGCCGTCTTCATCATACTTTGTGTAAGATCAGAACAAGAATCAGCTTCTAATGATTTCACTCTGAGACACACACACGCACACAGAAAACCCTGATTAAATAATTCATTCTGGCGAAAATTGGATAAGAAAATATTTTGAATACAGACATGTAAGTAATTAAAAACTTTAAGCAATAGACTATCACAGCCACTTAACTCAGTGCATGCAACGTTCATCCTTACAAGAAAGAACTGTCAAAACATTGTCATACAGCACGAATAAGGATACGTCAACGACGAAATTTTGAGCCTCTGAGTGATTTCTGTACAGTTTAAGTCATTTGCCTAAAAAATGGTGGATTGCCTTTCAGACGAATCCCACTCTATCCCAATCGAAATAATACAACTATTACAAGCTACTGACGCTAGTGGATGCAAGAAAAGACACATGTCCATACGAAACTTTTAAATATTCAGGAAAACTACGTTACAGGTGGATCGAGCTATCATGCCAGCGGAAATAATTGTATCAACAAATTCAGTGATTGCTAAACTGTGCTTTTCCCTTCATATGTAGTTGGTTAAGACGAACCATCTGTAGGAGGCTAACTGAAGCAAGGCTCTTCAACTAGCGGTCCTTAGAACCCACTGCTGTCTCCTCATCGAAGATGCCGCATTACCCAAAAACCCTGATAAATGCTCGTCTGGTTTGCGTGATAATCATCTGGTTTCGCCATTTAAATAAATACACACACACACACACACACACACACACACACACACACACACACACACACACACATATATATATATATATATATATATATATATATATATATATATATATATATATATATATATATATATATACAGTGGACGCTCGTTAATTCGAACTCGAAGGTTCTCAGAAAAAAGTTCGAATTATCCGATGTTAAGAGAAAATATATAACTTTAAATGTGTATGACTGAAGAAGAAACTCTCCTAGTATGTATAACCCCAGAAAATATATTATACTATGTTATCTAAAGTTAAACATATTAAAAAGCAATACAGACTTACATTAATCATAAAATGAAGCAGAAGATATGCAGTATAAAGTAAACTTTTATTAAAAATATGAATTACACTTTGGGGAAAAACTGTAAAATGAATGTTTGGTTCTGTTTATGATGCCTACATTGTTCAGCCAGCTTCTCGATTTGAAGTAAACATTTCAATTCATTTTCAGAGGAAGGTTCCATCTAAATAAATGCTTTCAGAGTTTTAATAGAGTCCATTATGGCTTTGACCATTATGGCCGCATTAGAAATATCTTTCGGCAGGTAAGTAGAGAAAAGCACTGGCAGTTTCCTACCGAAATTAGTGCATACGTGTTCGATTACATCAGAGCTTTGGCCACATACAGAGACAAGAAATATTGTGCCTTGACTTAAATCGAGAAAGCCATCCATCACTGCATTTAAAATCTTCAATACCCATTCAAATTGCCTATTCATCAGCCTTCGTCAGCACTAGGGGTTCATTTATCGGAAAATTTCGAGATCTAACATCCTGGAACCATAGAAGTAGAGCTTTTTCTAGAACTTCTTGGGACGCATTTCCCCATGCGTTTCCTTCCTCTAGCAAATTTTGATTATTCCCATGAATCTAAAATTGACTCCTTGTTTTTCAAATTAGTTGACAAGGCATTTTTTTAAATTCTATAGTCAGCTTCTAACTTTGCTTTACATTCGCCATTCTCTACTTTCTTTAAAATTTCTACCTTTGTCTTCAAAGTTAGGATTTTGTACTTTCCACGTCTAGACATCCTGAATTTTTACACGTTCGCACCACACAATGAGGAAGAAAAACTAGACCACATTAACTTGTCTGCACTGCAGTGATAACTGACGCAGCTCCCTAGAATCTATAGTAAAGACTAGTTTTTCTTAAATTCTAAGAAAATCGATCCGAATAAAGGAAAATTGCTTTTTCCGTTTAGCACTAATAAGAAGGACAATAGCTACTAACGTTTAGCGGACATGCAATAGTCTAGGAATGCAGGCATGGGCCTCTTTACACAGAAAATAAATTTTGACACACAAAATAATAAATACAGTGTGTATTTTCTCTATTAAACGAGGAAAAAGAATATTTTTTTTTGTCAAATTTTTAGTTTGAATTAACCGAAGTGATAAAAATTTAGTTCGAATTAATGAGATATTTTTAACATTAACTCCAATACAAGTTTTTTTGGGCCTTTGGATTAGTTCGAATTAACCGAAAGTTCGAATTAACGAGCGTCCACTGTATATATATATATATATATATATATATATATATATATATATATATATATATATATATATATATATATATATATATATGTATGTATGTATGTATGTATGTGTGTGTGTGTGTGTGTGTGTGTGTAAGTAAGTGTAAGTAAGTAAGTAAAAATACATACCTAAGGATAAGTTCAAAGACATCTGGTTGTAAATCTGGAAGTTTGAGAACAACTGGTGATTCTAAGGGGGAAGATCCCGCATCTGGATTGGCGAGTCGAGCATTGAGATCTTCTAATTGACTTCCACTGGCTGTCCTTAGCAGGGCGGAGAGGGTTGATTGCGTCTTTCCTAAAATAAACGAATGTGCAGGAAATCGCCATTCCTCCTGCCCCACGATAAAAGCGATATCACTATGATCCTCGCTGTTGTAGAACAAGTGCCCAGGACTTGGAGCCGATGGCTCAGGAAGAGGGTTGCAACGAGGGCTGTTGTCCTGAATAACAGAAAAATGAATTTCATCATTAGTAATTCTTAATAAGTACGTTAAGGCACCAGGGCCTGATTTACGGTAAGGTATTCAGGGTACGGGCGCCCTCAAACCGTAGTGACTCGTTTTCAAAGTATTTGGAAATGAATGTAAATGGGAAATTACATCTACTAATTTATAGAAATTTAAAAAAATGAATAGTTCTTAAAATTGCTACTTTTTTGAGCACAATTAGTTCCCACCGATTCACAATAATATTCTAACCCTAAAGAACCTATATAAAAGCATTTGAAATAAAATATCGACAACGTACATCGTATGGATAGTCTAAAAATCAGTCTCATCACATCGCTCGTATTGTTGTAGGAGTCACATTTTAACAAATGTATCCCTCATGCATGGCTATGTGCTTAGTATAACTAAAAATTACTATACAGTGAATAAGTGAAATGAAAAGAGTTTAATGATATCACTAAATGTTAATAATATCACTAGGTGTTTGTAAGTTTTAATGTAAATTCAAAACTTCCTTAACTTTTGAGTTACATCTGTAATATCGAAACGGGGTCAGAGCATGGCATGAGTGTATATTAAATATAAAATGTATTAAAAATAGTTCTATATTTTAATTTTTGTCCAAAAAAATAATTTAAACTATTATATTTTTAATAAAAAATCACAAATATATGTATATTTATTATAAAACAGAGCCTCTCTATTAATAAAACTTCATGTAGTGTCAAAACACAATTAGAACAACAAAAAATTTCGAAGAATTCAACTGAATTCTAGACCAGGGGAGACATTAAAGAGATGTTCTAAATTCAAAGTGTTCATTGGGCTACCATGTCACCATAAGATTGTATTTTTGATAGGAAGGCAGAGATAAAGGATGAGGGAAAAACGAAACATTTCGTTTGACAAGGTATCGCGAAAAGTACTTGATCTGACTAGTATGCCTTTGCCTACGTTGTAGGCATATTTATGAGTAATACTTAAGCCTATATACCTCATATTTCTAGATTAATACTTAACCTATATACCTCTTATTTCTAGATACCCCATACAATTCTTTTTGTTTTTAGAAGTATGGTTTTTGTGTTAACGTAACACTGCTAAAATTGCCGAAATATGTCCTCGAAAATCAGTTTATCAGTCCAAATGGATCGAGCGATAACAGGTCTAAAACATTAGGGAAAGAAACAGATCCATTACCTATGATTAGAAATTTTGGGCCATAACTAGTTGAAACAATGAAGAAATAGAAAAACTTAAATATTTCACCATAGTTAACAGTAAAAAGGCATATCTTTCTATTAGTTAGAATAAATTATTAAGGTTTTTGATTTCCAGATCGTTACCTAGCCAAACGTATGTCCCATAGTCGCCATTCTGTACGATTTCTAGTCGAACATCACAAGCTTTTTTGCAAAACTGGACTTTATATACCAATTACTAACAATAATTACAATATAAAAAGAACTTTTTATGTACCATGTTTTTAAATTTTCTGTTGAATCATATAAACTTAACAACTCTATGCATTGATAAATACTTTTTAAAAATTTTTTTGATGAATTATCCAATCAACCTGAAAGAAAATGAAGTTAATTGGAAGTTAATTTGCGTTTAACTTTTCGTTCCCGTCCTGCCCCATAGATGGCTGCACCAGTCTACACAACAAAATTAACTAAAAATGTATTCAAATCTGCTTAAAGACGGCTAAAAGTATTTAAAAAATGCATTGTCCTCGTGTTCTGAGCTATTCTAAAAGTTTCAAATGTCTAGGTAGTCGGGAAGTTCATTAAAAATCGATTGCAAGTATTGTAAGGGACACACACACAAACAAGAAAGCAAGTTAATAAAAACATGGTAAAAATTCCCCAAAAGTGTGTTGAGACAAAGTCAAGCTACTGTCACGAAATAAATGACCCAATTCAGCAAAACGAGACACGGTAATATCACTATACTTTACAAAGTAACATAATTTGAATAAAGAGGAAGCATTTCTTGATCCTGATGACTCTGTTCAATGAAAGTACGCAGCAACAATTTTTGATCAGAATGAAAAAAACTGACATTTCGGGCAAAGAATGTATACATTTTTTAATTTGAAATTTCCACAGCATTGCTCAAGAAAATATACTGAATTTCCATTTTTATTGTTGACTTAAAAAAAGGGAAAGAGTATCAACGTGAGAGATAGAAATTGAATATATATCATAAAATCTTCTGCATGTAGACGAAAAAGAAAATATAATGCATAGTTGGATTATTTTTAAATATTGCGTCTGAAACTAAAGTTTAAAAAAAATCGAATAAGCTTTATAGCAGTTTTATTATTTGCGATTTTCCGCATTAAGAAATATTTTAAAATGTTCGCTGAACACTCATTCTTATCTATGTTTCGATGAAATTTACATATTCATACAAAACAACGACACATGATTCGTGAATTTCTTATTTCCGTCAGTAGGATATTAATTTCCTGGTGAGATAAATATCGGTAAAGAGTAGTTTATATAAAAATCGCTGCAAAAGTCCTTTCAGTCCTCAATGATTTATATAATTATAGCAACATTTTGAAAGGAAACGGCGGATGATAACACAGATATAAATAAAATATAACAGTAATAAATATATTTTAAACTTGCTTTTAAACGTTTGCGCAAGGTTTATATCACGAAATATCTTGACTCAATTATGGGATTTAATGCTTCAGTAACTTTGTGATACAGAAATATTTTTGCATTTCCTACACGTTTCACCATTGGCTTGACTAATAAACGATTACCTTCTCGATGTTCTATCTCAATGAGTGAGATTAAATCGATCACACAGATACATCTGGTTGTTGCCGGATTTTGGAAAAAAAATTCGTGATACTCTTCTCTCAGTGTTACTTTTTACTGCAGCACGTCTGAGCGTGTAACAGGTTATCTTTCTTATGTTTTTTAATTAATATATACCTAAAATTGACTGATTTAAATAAATTGGACTTATGTTCGGATTCAAAGTAATTTCCAAGCGGAAAAAATGTTTTTATTATTTACTACTGATGTGATTTCATGAAATTTTGCCTTAATCTTTCATAAAATCGAAAAATGATTTCGTTGGATAACTGGAATGAATTATATATATTAGCTACGAACATTTACTTTTCTTTAAAAAAATTCGGAAATAAAAAGGAAATGGAGGTAAAACGGAGGTATCCAAATAATTAGAAATTAAAGGAGAAATTCTAAAAGAATAACAATAATGTCTGATTATTGAATGGTTTATCATTAAATATTACTAATTATTCAATACTAAAGTGAAGTTTTGAAATAAAAAGGACACATATTAAAAAAAGTTGTAAAAACTCGGTTTCGAAATTTTAAATACATACCAGAGTGTTATTGATTAAATGAATTATTTTTTATTCCTTACTTAAACGTCGACATGAGACTTCTATATTACTTGTTTTATCGGATATTTTGGCATACTTGAAAAGTCAAAAACGTAAATCTGTCAAAGCGATAACAATAGCACCTTAGTGCTAGTGACATTTTTATTCAGACAACATCGATTGAAACTATATATACCTCTAAAAAATCTTTGGATTGAAAAAGAAATATAATTTATAACATTAAAATTGACAGCGGGCAACAGATGTATTCAAATTGAATTATAAGACTTGAAGCCTAACATGACATGTTAGGACACGTTATGACACATTGTGACATAGAAGCGACCCCAAAACTTTCATTTACCGATGTTTCATTTTAATAGCCTCTACATAAGAAAGTAATTCGAATGAGTTACGTGAGCCCCATCATTAGTTCTTGTAAAGGTTACTGATGGCGGTATAAGGGTAAATGAAACTTTTGCGATTTAGTTTACTCATTTGAGGTGTTAGGCTCAATGGTGTACTATTCAGGTCATATAATCGGGCGGGCTTAAGGTCTTGTTGATTAAATGTGGCCGAAGACAAGTAATTTTGTTACATCTATTACATATGTCATTTCCTTTTTCAAAGCCCGCCAAATATGTTGTATTACACAGACAGGCATGTATGCCAAAAACCCTATTGGCAAATTTAAAATAAATAGCATATATTATTAAAAATTCCTACTGAAACTACGATATATATATATGTGTGTGTATGTGTGTGTGTGTGTGTGTGTGTAAGTAAAAAATTATGCATAGTTTAAAGAAAAAAGGATATGTCCTGAAAAAAAATCAACACAGTTAAATAAAAGGTAGGAATTACTTATTTTAAATAAAACTCTATAGCGCATGATACAACTGTTTTATACTGTCCGAGATTAATCCAGACGCAAGAGAGAGATATCAAAGGACTGATTTCGTAAAGATCTAGTGATAAACACATACGTTAAACAAAAATTATTAAAATTTTCCTCAGTTAAATATCACTCTTTAACTTCTAGTGAAAAATTAAAAATATTGCTAACTCTATATACATGTATAAAATTTGTTAGTTTTGGATAAGAAACACAGTCTGGAGATTATAACTAAAATTATTCCTATCTGCACAACTGACTTATAATTTTTTATTATATCCGTCTCTCGAAAGACAAGCAACTGGTTTGATACTGCACCTATATTTATATCAAATAAGTATTGTAAAAGTTGGTTTGTAATAAAAGGCACGCAACGTTCAACTTATAATCTGCCCATAAATAAATCACATTAGGATCTAGGGAAATCATCACATCGTGATAAGACATCAGTTGTAATAGTATATTAATTTAAAATTTGGTATGGAGTATATTGTGCTTTCCATTCAAAAGTTTTAAATGGGAGATAAACATCTGCCCAGTAGGGTTTTTGACCCGGGTTTCCCCGAACCCGAAAACCCGGGTTTTTCAAAGATTTTACGAACCCGAAACCCGGGGAATTTTTAATGTAAACCCGGGGGATTAGTTATTTATCTAATACAATAGAATACCAATTATACTCCTTAATTTAGAACCAAGACCGAATTTAACAAGTCGGACTCGATACGGCTCTCAAACATGGCTTTATTACACTCAAGTTTATGAGTTGGGTATTCCCAGCAGCACGTGCGTTATGCCGTGTGAATTGCGCAATACTTCAGCTATACGACCATGCCTGCTTTCTGTGGTTTGTGTTTGTTTAGTCTAGTTATATATCTCGTTGTGTTGTGTTCTCGCTGCTTTCTATTGAGTAGTTAAACAATATTCTGTGGACCCACCCATATAGAAAGCGCTTTGCGTGCAATAGAAGGAAGTTTCTTGTAACGTCCTAGAGTGACGCACTCGACTTGGATCTCTCACCTGCTAACTTGCTAACATGCCGATCTTACTCTCTCTGAAAAAGTATTAGCCTTTACAGTGAATAAGCTAAGAAATCTAAACACTCCTATCGCGAATGCTCTACTTCAAAAATTTGAAATTCGATTCAAAGAGCGTCGAAACCCAGAGCTGGCTCATCTCATTAAATTTTTGAAAAATCCCGATTTCGACAATGAATCATATGATGAGTTTCGTAGTAAAATTTTTAAAAACAAAATATTTTATCTGGCAACAACCTCAATAAAACGACTGTTCGACGTAAATGATAATGGCTCAGAGTCTGAACCAGAAGTTGCTGTTGAGGTGAGAGTTAAAGATGGAATTAAAGGCGATGCTACGAGTAATGGTGCTTGTACTAAACAGATGTCCCTATCTGATGAGCTTAGTATGTTTCTGCAGGAGAATGATAATAAGGAAAATCATAAAAAAATCAAAATCTGGTGCATATATCATAAGAAAAGAAACTGAGTTGTTTCGGGCAACAAAAAGCCGACCTGAAATGGTAGATAAACTTTACAGGTCTTTAACAACAATTCGACCAACTTCGGTGGAAGCAGAACGAGCATTTTCTGTAATGGGTCTCCTTGCTAATAAACTCAGAAGCCGACTCAATGATGATACGTCGAGTGCAATGATGGTTTTAAGGCAGTTTTATAAAAAATGAGGTATTTGTACCACTTTTATTTACGTTATACATATATGTATATGTTAATTAACATTAAATTTATTTACTGTTATTTTTTATAGTTGAAATTCTGAAATAAATTAAATGCCTCTAATAAACTATTTATTATTTTAGTTCTTTGCTATTGACCCCTGGAACCAACTAAGTAAACCCGGGTTTTAAAAAAATTGCTCAAAATTGAAAACCCTACTGCCTAGGTCGATTGTTTATCTCCCCTATCTTTCAGGTAGTGACGCGGGATATACTCTCAAATACAATTAACTTCATATGAGGATCTTCTTTAACACACGCAACATTTCGCATGAGATAAACCGATATTATTACATGCAACACGAGAGACTGAATTATCTGCGGGATAAAAAAGATATTTTTTTCTTCTCCGAATACAAATTCTGAGGAAAAACAAATACTCTGAAACAAAACTTACATGCGCTTATGATTTGGGAAAAAATTCGTATCAATCACTTATTTTTCTTTTTTTTGTCATTCGAAAGAGTTATCCTTGGAATGGATGCAGGTGATTCATTTCAAGGATATTATTCGGAATATCCTTGGGAGTAGAGGAATTCCTCTTTTCGATCAGATGGAAATACAGCACTAAATAAGGTATGATTCATTTGCGTGAGTTGTTCTTATATACTTACGAGACTAAGGAATCCATCTCTTAGTTGCGCCCCTTCACTTTGTTGTACCCGGGTGGTCACGACGGGCGCAGTCGTACCATTCTCTTCTCCTTGCAGTCCTCCTGCGGTCGTACACCGCATCGGTGGTAAGAGCAGGGTGGGTCGAACGTTTGGAGGTGTCGAAGAGCGCCTTGGGGGATGCTTGGCTTTCGGACCACTTTTTCGACGCCATCCAACGCCACCGCTCTCTGATCGTTTTACCTTGGATGGCAGGCACTACAAAAGAAAGATTTTAGATGAGTTTTAAATTTCGATTAGAAAAAAAAATTTTTTAAACTTACAAGGATTTTCGAAAAATAGAAAAGAAAATTCTCGAGATAACATAACAAACATTCATTTAAAAGCCTATTAGGTGAATTATCTCAAGAATTTTCGTGTAGCAATGCATCATAAAAATTTGTCCTTTAAGAAAAATGTTTAAAAAATTTAAAAGCAACAAGATTTGTTGATAATTCTTTGACATTATACAAATAGCTTTTTTTCTTCATTTTGTGCCTAAAAAATGTTCTCATTTTACTATCTATCATTTGTTTATCAGGAAGCACAATCATGTGGGTGGGGGGGAGGTTAAGATCAACCTCCAAAATGAGCTTAAAAATTAAATGAAAAAAAAAGGAAATTTTCATCAAGGTAAATTTTTATCACCCCCTCCTCAAGAAACGACAATTTATTCCTCAGAAATGGGAGAAACCCTCCTTGAGAGGGAATCCCAATTGAGCCATTGTGTTCATCCGTTTTCAAGCTGACGCGAAGTTGTATCGGTGATTTTAATGTTTCCTTTCTCTTGCTTTTTTCCCATCCTGCTAATGATATTGCTGCCAATTTTTTTCCAAACAGAATATCATCCCCCTAGAATTATTTAATAAGACACAGTAAGATTTCGAAGAAAAATTATCCTTAATTCTTCTCGCATATAAAAATTCCAAACTTCTAAAAACTGAAAACTTTTTTGGAACATGGTGTGAATTTAAAATTCCTTTTTTTCAAATTCTTTAGGTCTTTTCAGAGAAAATCAGGCATTTATTTATTTTTTCGTTTGGATACTAGTACTGTCACACATCACAAATAAATTGTCTTAAAATGATAAGGAGAGTTTCTCTAGCAGGATATATTTTTTAATGAAGAATCTAGTGTTGATAATCTGTATGGTCTTTAAAAATGCATATGCGAAAGGACAGACATTCCACGGGATTTCAAAATTTTCTAATAAGAGTATTAGCATTAATGGAATGATTATGAATTTTAATTTTTTACTTTACGTCCCTCTGCTTGTTCTTTTTAATAAGACAGATCGCTAGTTTGGTCCAGTATTTTAAAATGGGTTGCACCATGCAGAATTATAGAAATATTAGACATTATGTATTTAAAAAAATATATTAAAAATACTTTTTAATGTATTAGTTGGTAAATTTAGTCTGTTAGAGAAATCAAAATACATTGTTTGAAAAATAAAATAAAAATATAATCAATCATGGAAAAATAAAATATAGCATTTGGTTATTTTGATAAAAGTTTATAAATTTGGATTTTTTACTTTAAAGACCTCTATTTTTGAGGGGGGATAACTAAAATAGCCTTAGACTTTTAAAATAGTTTATACCACTCGGAGTCCTAGCTATATTTAAAGGTACATATATTTCCCCCACCCTTATACATATATTTCTTTCTCTTGAAAAAAAAAATTCACCTAAGAAATGAATTTCCTTATGTGATAGGTCACGCAACACAAGAAATGCATCTCATAAAAATCTAGTTTTGTTTTATTTAACTTTTGAACTGATATAATTCATTTTTCAAAAGTGCCGTTTCGAAGTAATGACCTGTCTGTCAATTGAAAATGATATGCAGTTCAGTTTCAACCTACTTCTTTTGTGTAAAATTATCGCGTATTTCTAATAATAAAAGTGTTATCATTAATCATATATAATCATTTGGATGTGTTGACAACGGCCATTTAACCCATTAAAGATGTTAATGGCAAAACATGAAAAAAGAAAAAAAATCACTTCTCGCAATTCATATTATCTTATCTCTGAAAGGTATACAAAAGAATGCTCTTTTTTACTGATTCATCACACATTTCACATGTCAAGAACTGTCGAAATTTAGTATTTTGTTCTCCATTCATATTGAAAGCTTTACAGCTAGGGTAAAAAAAGATGTTGCCGAATAAAAATTTAGAAAAGAAGCTTAGTTTTATATTCAGAGTGTTTAGTTCAAAATTATAGTGTTATGCAGTGCTAAAATGGAAATTTAAAACACAATTAAAGGATAATTCAGTATATTAGATCATTAAAGATTCACAATATGTACGATAAATTCTGAGATTTCGTATTCCATATTTTGATATGACAATTTGGATCAAATTACATAGTTGTTTCAACAAATGGAAAATTATGCTATGTGATTTGAAAGTTACAAATTTTACTAACAATGCATTTTTAAGAAGAATATTTGATATTAAATTGAAGGTTTTTCTTTTTATATATACTTTGAAGAAACCAGTATTTTTAAGTAGCCTGAGTAAACAACTGAAATAAAGAGTGAAATATCACAATATCTAATTTCTAAAGAATGCTTGGAAGTAACTTATTTCTTATAAAATACTGTAAAAACAGAGAAACAAATATACTACTAAAACATCATTTGTGATAAATAATGAGAACAATTACCGTTGAAATAACTAATTATTTGTTATAGTTCTGAAATAATACGTGACTACGTTTCTTGTTGCATTACGATTTTAATTTTCTTAATTGGTGAATAAAAACAATTGCGTCCATAATTTAAGTTTTCCGCAACGGGAAAAATTTCAAATTAAATTAATTTATAGGAGTAAAAGGTAGTCGTCTATCTATTTTCTATTTAACTGCATTCCAAATTTTTCTAATTACACATTATTTTAAAATCTTAGAAGTTTTCCAAAAGAAGTGAGTTATTCCTACAGACTTGTATTTTCAATTAAAACTATTTTAGTATTAAAAAGGATGTAATTCAGCCAATCACTAGAAGATTTTAAATCCGCCGTGTTTTACTCCATGACTTTTAAATTTGTCGAATAATTACTTCGTAATTTTGCGTTCAAAAGCCTTTTTTACATTTTTAGGGTAGCTGCTTTAAATTTATGATGGTCTCATTTTTGCAATTTTAACTCTTTGCAAATTTGAATGAGACGTTTTTCCTCAGTCAAGGATGTATTAAGCTTCAAGTTGATAAAAAAATGGAAAATATAAATTTGGAGGTTAGAAATGTTTGTAAGAATATGAAACGAAACAAATACTTCTGTAACAAAAGACATTTTATAGTAGAAAACAGATTTTAAAAATCTGCTAGCAATAATTAAAATCTGGTAGTGAACTAGTAATCAATGTCATTAAGAATCGAAAGCCCTCAACCTATGATATATAATACTTCAGACCTTTAACATAGTTCTACTCTGATCATAATATACTCAAAAATTTTTTTTAGCTTTATCAAAGCCAAATAAAAAATTTCTTTTAAATATTTTTTCAAAAAGCTAGTTTTTTCCGCATCAACTATTTCACTTAACATTATTAAAAAAAAACTGGTTAATATAAACAAAGATGGGAATTCAACTTTAAAGAAAATTACTGCAAATGTTTCCCTCAGACATAGTTCATAGGTTCCATATAAATGAATACCGACGCACATTCAGATAAAAAGTTTTTCTGACCCGTGGACCTTATTTAAAAAGGGCAAAAAATTATCTTCAAAAATCATCATGTCATGAAAAGTAGATTAAGGAAATGTGAGATGTTAGAGCCCAACCTTCTGTACAATATACTTCCTTCCTTTTTCCTGTTTTTATTGCTGAAAAATATTATCAGTGAGACTAATGATGGAATTACCAGACACAACGTCCAGCCAGACTTATCTCCTTCCACTTTCTCCAGATACTCTTGCCATGCATACGTCAAACATTTATTTAAAAGAGAATAAATAACTCCGTACGGAAGTTTTGAAAAATTTGCACTGAAAAAAAATTATTCTCAAAACAGAAATTTTATTCAAATAAAAGAGAAAAGTTACCGAAAAGTATGTCATAAAGTAAACGCAGGTTGAAACGTTTGCTGCTGAATCTTTCTCTAATTTCATATATCCTATCTTGTAATTAATTTTGTGTGCAAATATAAAACTACAATAAGCTTTTTAATAATACATCTTGATTTTTAAGCAACATCAGATTCCCATGCAAGTCTAATACCTGCTATTACAAAAGTTGTTCAGCTAATGATGATAGTAATAAAGAACTCTAGGTAACGAATGAGACAAAACAAATTTTAAAAAATAACGAAATTAAATATATTTGGATAACCAAATTTTAAAACAAAGTTTATTCGAGCTTCTTTAATGTATAAATTTTACTTAGTAATGAGTAAAAAATATGCAAAAATTTTTGTATTATGTGAAGGTTTAAACAGTTTCTAGAATGCTTCGTAGTTTAATTGAAAGCGGATGTATATCTTTACGTTCGAATGATGATGATAATTAAACTATTAGCTATCATATAAAATAAGAAAATACCAAATATGAATTCGAAAAGTATATCATGAATTATCATTAATGACAAAAAATATAATAATAGAAAATAATAATTAATTCTAATTTTCAATTTTTTTTCATGCAGGAATACACAGCCCTAATTAATATTTTGATATTCAGGTTAATTTGAAACATCAGTCTAAAGTACTATACTGATAGATCTAGATAGTCAAATTTTTAAAGACAGCGGAAAGTCCCCGCAATTCTCTAAAATCACGACTTGTATTTGTAACATGTACATCGATTTTGTATATTTTCAAAGGAACTGAAAAGCGATACAAGCTTTGAATGCAAAATGTGTTTTACTCACTTTTCCAACCTGCGGAAGTACAAAGGAGAGCATTGGAGCGCACCATCAAGTTAGCGAGACACATATACCTTGGTGGGAAGAATGTTAAAACACCCAACAGATAAAACAACGCGTCTTCGTCCCTTCCGTTCGACCCTATTCAATGACCAACAGTGTTGCTGCCACGACCAACTTAAACCATCCACTCTGTCACATTTCACTTGCCACTGCTTGCAATATACGATTGCAAGGTTATGGAACGCAGGAAAGGTATCCAAGTGAGAAACTCGTTGAGAAAGTGAAAATATTGCAAAAATGATGCACACTCGCTAGGCTGTGAAAGGGTTTATTGAACTAAAACGGTTCGCAGCAGTGACAGGGTGCCCTGAGTTAATCCAGGATTTAATCCTCTTGCATAATTGGCGTCTGTGTTTGCCGTCTTGCCTTTTTCCTTCATTTATCGTTCTTGGTTGACTTGCTGGAAAGTGTTTAAGCTACCAGTTTTTCCGCACGGAGATTTGTCATTTTAGATCTAGGGTAGTAGTGGAAGTAATCATCTTCTTTTTGGAATATTTTGGAGTCCTGAATTTTATGATACTTTTGTTAGAAAATAGCTTTAAAGAAAAAGTAGATACAAATTAACCCTTCTGAGTCTTACAGTTTTATCAAATTAAGAACAATATTCTACAGTCTTTGCAGACATAAGATAAAAAAATGCTAATTTAGGGCTATTGATATGAGCGAAAATGGTCTTTTAATGAAAATAACTAAAACATAAAAATTAAATTACTTTCATATAATAGTTTAACGCTAGAACTACAAAGCCAGTCAAAATAATGATTTTAACGGTAGATATAGTCTCAATTTCAAACATATTATCATTCTTTCGAATGAACGTCATAGTATTTTATATCAAAGACAGACAGATACAGACAGAATTTTTTGGAAAAAAAGGTGAACCAGATCAGACTTTTTATTAAATTTTTCAGTTTGATTTACTCACGAATAAATTATCCTTTGATATAGTGACCTGAATAGCACACATACAGATTTTTCAAAATTCTATTATAGAACACATATTTTAAAACATTATGATGTGCAGCTGTGACTAATACCAAATAATTTTGATTTTAATTTTACCGCATGATTTTATACTTACCACTGTATAATCAATTAATAGTAACTTACCAGTCGTAAATATCGGAATGAAATAATTCGGAGTTACAGGTTTAAAAGTAAAATACCGAACCTTCAGATGTGTAGGAACTCTCTCTTTGACAGTGAAAGGAACTAAGAACAAAGAACTCAATAACAAATGTATGATACACCAGAAAATGAAAGAGGAAGTAAAACCTTATGAAGAAAGACTTTTATAACTCATGTTACTAAAAAGAAGTCGAATATCAGTGAAATGGTAGTTCAGAAGTTAATTAAGATATATTTTAAGGAAGTATTAAATTTCCCCATTAAAAGGCGTTAAAAATATATGTTAAACGTTTCTTTTATAGATTTCGCCGAACAGGAGCTACGCATTAAAACATTTGTTGAATGCGTCCTATGAAGTTATCATCATCAAGTATTTTTTTATATTTTTTTATGTGACGTTACAAATGAATGTCTTAAAGACCGATACGACATTATCAAAGGCATAGAATTTTAAGTCTGCTCAGAATAATTTGTCTAAAGTTTTGAATAAATTATCTATATAAATAAAACAAAGTGTCTATGCATGTATGTATCGTATACAAATCTACATTTCTTGACGAATCTGGTTGAAACTTCGTATACTTATGTTTTGAAGCCTTAGGATAATTCTAAGATAAGTTTGGAAGCTTTAAAATAATTATAAATAAATAGTTTTTAAATAATATTTAATCTCCAGGCGCTGGAATCAATCATTCATCAGAACTGCGCATGCGCACATATTGGATGTTAATTCTAGATGTTGCAAGGTAAGTGAACGCATTTATTGATTTTTAATTTCATTTTTTTGTTTTATTAAAAGTTAATTTTCTAATATTACTCCTTTTGTTTTCTTTTTTCAATGGAAAGCAAAATAAAATTGCCGTAGCAGTTGCCATTCTTCATTATACATAAACATCAATTCCAGTGGCACGTACGTTAGCGTAATATATCGAGATAAATGAAAAATATACCCATGCGGTGACGTCAAACTTTATCTCTTTAGAATTATTTATTATTATTTTTAAATCTTTGTTGATCATGATACAATACGGTTTTTTAATTTTGTGGCAACATTGATTGTTAAAAACCTTTCCTTTCATTTATTTATTATCTTTCATTACATTTCATTACCTTTCATTTTAATTCTTTTTTACTGGGTTAATTCCCAGTATACGGATTACCGTTTTTTACAAGTTGCCGGTATTCACTTTTTTTGTATTCTGTCATTTTTTGTTTAATTTAGTTACTTTTTTGCATATTCTTTCTTTTTATGCTTCTGTCTGAAACTCTTTGGAATATGTTTTATTATCATTCTCAAGTAGGAATTAAGCAAAATCTTAACATTTATGCTCCAAATAGTTGGACACTTAACATTGTTTACCAGGGGTGTTTTAAAACAACTGTTAGTTATGTTTGTGTTTAGCTTTGATTACTGCTATTCCATTTGCATGTTTTTAAGTATCCTTTTTTACTGTTTACACTTTTTGTTTATTTTGTATATGCGGTGTAGTAACATTTTATTCGTTTATTTATAGGGCTTTAATTGTCACATCGTAGAACATCAAACAATCTTTATTGTGAATTTTTAAATGATTATGCTGAAGGATGGGAGGTATTAATTTGCTCTTGGCTGGTGACTTCTGACAGACTCTGCCTGTTGTTCCACATGGAACAAGAACTGATGAAATACATGCATGCCTGAAATCTTCAGTTATATGGAGTGAAATTGAAACACTTGATCTTCAAACTAATATGAAGGTTCATACGACAGGTGATGCTGATGCTCATCAGTTTTCTGATACTTTACTTCAACTAGGAAATGGAAACTTGATGTCTCATATTGTCATCAACTTATAGCAGTGGAAGATTTTGGAAAATTAATTGAAAATCATGAATATTTGTTACAAGAAGTGTTTCCCAACCTCTCTCAGCATTTTAAAGATCATAGTTGGTTACGTGAAAGAGCTATCCTTGCACCAAAAAACGACAACGTTATACTCATTAATAAGCAGTTTTTAGGTCATTTGCCTGGCACATCTTAGATTTATAAATTTGTTGATACAGTTTGTGCTACAGATGATAGAGTACTTTACAACATTTCATATGCGGGAGGGGAAAGTCTCGAAGAAAGAATTTTTCGCCCATACGCGGAGGGGTGGAGGGAAGGGGACTTCTCGCCGGGGGGGAAAGGAAAATAATTTTTCTTCTGCCTGCGACTGTTTGCAGGACGTAGGATGCGTAATCACAAAATTTAAATACCTTTGTTCGTTGTATTTTAGTGTTTACATTCTCTGACAATGAGTGCTGAAGGAAGCGGGTCCCTAAACCGACCAGCTAGACGGGCGAAGCCCGGCTAGTGAAGTAATAAAACAATTATAATCTTCGCCAAAACCGATAATTATTTATTCTACAGAAAAAGTTCTGGAAGAAAAGAGGTCCCCAGGAATCCTTACTTTGCAGACTTACAAAGAATTATTAAAAAATTGAATTTTTTTTTCTAATGCGGAGGCACTTGTCGCGAAGACATTCGCCTATAATTCACCGCAGTTTTTGCTGGCTTTTATTATGGGGGCGCCATATAGGCGTGCCAGCATTGCCCCCAATGAAGGGACCACACAAACGGAGGCATTTTAGTGGCGCTTCGCCAGGATTCGATCTGAGCACCCTCTGCACCGAAAACCAGCGCGCTGTACCACAAGGCCGCCACGCCCCAAAAAATTGAATGTAATTTAGTATATTCATAATATGGAGGCGTTCCATATTCATTTGGTAAATTTCCCTTTCGAAACTGTAGCATCTCGTTAGCTACCAAACTAATGTGAATAACAGATAAATGTTACTTTAAAATAATCATAAAAAACTTTCCAATTAAAATTATTTGATAATTTTTTAAAATATAGATATTTACGTTTTAAGTTATGTATTATATTTCAATTAACAGACAAATCTTAATACTTCGCAAATCCTGAAATCTGCTCTTAAATTCTTTTGATATGGCAACTAAATAATTCGAAAATATCGTACAGTTTTCTCGGTAAATGTCAGTACCATATTGTTTAGCTTTTGTAGCTGTTCAAAAACTCAGCTTGTCAGATGTTTACAAAAGTATCTACCTGATAATGAGTATGAGTGTTTCGGGCCGCACATAAAAACTTGGCGGGCCACAGTTGAGTATGCCTGCATTAGACTGCCAGCCCAGTTTGAGCTCACAAACAGATTTTTCGTCTAATTCAAAAACATTTTCGGTGTATATAAAGAACCCCATAAAAATTAATACGAATTTATTTTTAACATATTTTATTTCCGATTCCGTAAAGCCATCGGACAAATGTTCTCAGGCAGTTTAGTTTTATAATATAAAATGTAATTTATTGCCAATTTTCTTTCAATTTGAAATACAAGAAATTCTTGAAAGTTAGAGAATGCGATTTATAATGTATACCCGAACGAGGAAAAGTTTAAAAGGATAAATATACCATATCATGACAGCATAGGATCTGTTGGTACTGCTCTTTGCTTACGAGTAGCATGTGTTTTGTGTAAAAAGTTGATATCACAAAACCATGACTCTCACATCGTTTTTGGATAACGGAGTATGCATATTTCTCTTCGGAAAGAGCATAAGTGTAGCCTTCGAACCACTGCTTTGTTAAAAACGCCATTTTGAATAAAAACAAAACTTTCAAGCCGCAGACGATAGTTTTGACTTTTAAAAACATAGTACAATTGCAATTATTTCTTTTGCAGCAAACGATTTTTTATTACCGCTTACCAAAATCGTCTAAAAAATGTGCGAACAGCCTCTGTATATTATGTTATTATATATTTATCGGGGGGCGCCAATATAAAGTATATATTATGTTATTATATGTTTATCGGGGGGCGCCAATATAAGGTATATATTATGTTATATGTTTATCGGGGGGGGGGGGCGCCAATATAAGGTCTATATATAATATTACTATATGTTTTCAGGGAGGGCGCCTCAAAGGTATCGTGCCCCGGGCTCGCTACGCCTCTCTTTCAAAATGAAATAAATCTTTACAAAAATTGCTTCATCTTACACAGGTCAGATTACAAATAAATATTTTGAAGCAAATATAAATATTTTTGAAAATTATAGCCTTTTTAGAATGAATTTGAGAAAATTAAAAATTAGAAAATTTAAATATATATATATATATATCTATAACAGTTTCGTGACTGACTGACTGACAGATAACGAACAGACCAAACCGCTGTACCTAAAGGGTTGAAATTTTGCATGGCAATCCATCTTATAGTGTAGGGGTGCACTAAGAAAGATTTTTGAAAAATTCTTCTTAGATTTTTTAAAAATTAAATTTTTAAGCTGTTTTTGTAACTTATTTTAAGTTTGCATTTAAAATAATAATCTGAGAGTTGTAAAATTTATATCACAAGAAAGATCATAAAAGTTCCTTTAAAATGAAATCTTTTTCGAATCTTTACCTCCATTTTCTGATTTTTGGTGAATTTGCAAAGATTAATTTTTAGACTTCAATTTATTAAATGCTGATCACGTGGTTTCTTTTATTTTTGTGATACTTTAAATTAATTTTGCGTCACGTGCATGACAACGAAATAAATTGACAAAAATATTAAAATACGGTAAAAGATAAAATTTAACCACTAGACTAATTGAGATGGAAGTTTTTTAAGAATTTAATTGAAATTAATACGTTTTATGGATATTAAACATACAAATTAATTGTATACATTGACAGTTGTATTGAATTTAAGTATTTTTCTTCTACATTATTTTGTCTATAAAAATATCCGTTACGATTTTTTTATAAATATATTTTTTTGTTTTTTCTCTCGGCATTAATTGCATACATTGACCGTTGTGTTTAATTTGAATGTACTGTGTTGCGAAGCATGGGTATTCAGCTAGTATAAAAATAAGATTTTAGAAATAAACGGGCGAGGAACTTCTATATGAATTTATATTCAAAATAAATAATAATGTACGATTTACTTTTTTCTAATTTCAGAGTATTTATTCGAAAAATTATCCCGTATTGAATGATAATCAGGGAAACTGATCCGAATATTTTCTCCTAATTAGTACTATCAAATGCATAAATAAGAAAGCAACAAAGCTCTCATTTACCGTAAGATGTATGCATCTAACATTTACCGTAAGATGTATGCGTTACTATTTTACGTATACAGAAACGTTTATTTGGCTATATTACATTAGAATTCCGAATGTCTGACAACTTAGCAAAAAGACAAAGTTTCATATTTTACGAAGGTTCGGTAGTTTTTGAGGGTTACATCTAGACATGTCTAATGGGGTCAGGAAGTTCATCGGACCGGAACACACCACTAACAAGGAAAACGCGAATTTCTGATACTGATCAAAAATAATGGCTGTGGACTGTGTCTTGGCGTTTTTGCGATAAATAATTTTAACAGAAAATTTAAAAATAAATGTTCTCTCTTTTTAGAAATTTCTACTTGTTTATAAAAGGCAGTCTTTCGCCTTGAACAATATAAAATATGCACAACGGCATATTAGAGTTAGCAACTAAATACTAATGTAGTAATTGCAAAATGTTTTTATAGAAGAGTGAGCCCTTGGATAAGTCACGGAAGAAAACCACTGAACAGCTTGTCACTCGTTTCATAAAATGATTTTTGAGACATGTTAACCTTGAAAAAATCAGTCGGGCGTATAAATTGTTCCCGAAATTATAACAGTTTAAAGCGTCCATGATGTTCGATAACTGAATCACCAGAGTAAAACTTAAATATGCTTTTCAAAATGCATATGAAAACGGCTGAATTCAACTTTTTCAAAGTACATAAGTTTTCATATAACGATCTGAACACCTACGCAAATTATGACACTATGCGGTCATAAGTAATATTTATCAACGCAACCGAAATACGCGGAAACTGCAGAATGGTTCGATGTGACTGACAATGAAACTATTGGAAGTCAATTAAGTTGTTAATTACACTTTCTTAAAATCCAAAATAGGTTGTAAAAAATGCTAACTAATTTCAGATTTTTTAAGGACATTTGTGCTTGTTCACAAAGGCCTGTTGCTCTCCCGAGAAGGAGAATTACAGCCATTAATCAATCTAGCAATTTTTAAATTTTTACTGTGGATTTTAAGAAGTTTTTGTTTTCAAATTTAATTGTCTGGTGTGTCTTTGTAAAAGTTAGCATTCATAATGCAATAAATGTAAATGTCCAAGATAATTTTTTTAAACATACTTTTTCATTTAGAGTCCTTCTTTGTTGATTCATATTGAATTTGTTAGTTTAAACACATAATTTTACGATTAGAATCGAACTTATTTGGAAAACTCACCAAAAGTACGAACCATAATCTATTTAAAAAAAATATTTTGTACAATATTCAAATCACATGTAGTTATATAATTAGACTTTTGAAATATGTTAATTTTTTCAATATCAAATTTCAAACAAAAACTATTAATGATTACTACAAAAAAATTTATTATTTTAAACACTCTGTAATGAAAAATAAGATTTTTGTAATTTATCATTTTACGTTTTTCAGTGGATAAATTTTCATTGCTACCTCTTTTTTTAATTTGCCTGTGATTACAGAAATTTTTCTTCTATACCGATATCACCTGTGAAAAAATTAGGTCCTTTTAATGTATTGAATTCATTGTTTCTGCGGACAGACATCAGTGTTAGAAAATAAAGTATGACGCTTTCTTTGCTAAAGGTGCCTTAAAATATTGACTGAACTTCTGATTAAAAAAACTTTTAACCTATGATAAAAAAGGAGGGATACTCTAAGGAATAAATTAAAAATTAACAAAAAATATTCTATTTAAATCGACCGAATAACAGAAAAATGCAAGGAAAGTTACTTTTAAAACATAAACATAAAATAAACTTTATATGAAAAATATTTTTGTGTTTGAAAAAAAAAACTCAATTCAAAGAGAATAGGAAAAGTTTCATGAAGTTTTTTCATGATAGGCTTCGAATATTGATAAACTAAAATTTTAAAATTACATTTGTATTAAAAAATAGAACTAAAAAAAGATATTGGTTAAATATTATAGAAACTTATTCTCGCATTTTGAATCGGCATTTGAGGACATCAATGTAAAATGGAGAGTAAGCTAAAATTTAAAACTATTTTTAAAAGTAATATACTCTATATAGAGAACATAACTTTGGTTTTAAGAAAAAATAATGTAATTTCAAAGAAGCAGTAATCTTCTAAAGAGTAACTATCGATTTGCTCGGATAACTAACTACAGCCTCCCGCCTCCACTGAATAATAATAATAAAAACGACGTTTATAACAGTTAAACGTAGTTTTATTTCTTTTCCGTAGGGTAGATTCTGTCAGGTATCGTAACTTTTTCTCACAGAAGACTGTTTACTCGCGTGGATTCCAAATGCAGTAGCTTTTAACAAAGGTCTTGACCCAGGCGGGCACCAAGTTTACGCTATCCCAACCTTTTCTTCTTCAAAGAATGAAAGTCCATTGGTATCTCATTTCGACTGATGCCCATAGTAAGTTACTTTTTACGCCTCTGTACTTTTTTCCCAGAGGATTTTATGGGGTCTTGGAATAGCATCAAAACTGCAGTAAATTCCATTCATATTCTGCGGTTTCGGCGTCCCACTGATCGAGCATGGAGATATTTTTAAGCCTACAATGCGGATGCAAGTATTTTCCAACTGAGGTGACAGAGTTTTTATTTTCAGTACAAAAATTTAACAATTATAAATATCGCTTTAGCCAAGTCTCTCTGCGTAAACATTTTTTATCGCTGGTGATACTCAATACTTAAGATATTTATCTTTTATAGCACCCATTTGTGTTTTTATAATAAAATTATGTTTAATTTAATAAAAAATATTTTAAACCAATATTTTTTTTACAAAATAAAATGAAATTTCATATATCCATAAAATCCTATAGCAGAAATACTTCTTCCTGCACATTTCTTGGTCAATATAATGAGAACTATTTTTTGATATAGTCGAGCCAAGCAGATCGGTCCAATCAAAACAGACTTTAAGTTAATGAAGCTACTAATTCTGAGAAAAATAAATGCCGTATTTATTCCGTTTTGCACAACGAAAACAGATTTTATTGAGAAGCAGCATATTTTTGCATAGGCAACATTCGTAACTTAATTATTGGGGTTTGCAGAGTAACTAACTTTTCAATATTTGCATAAGATATATATTCCCTGTTTATAAAATATGTAAATAAAACTCATTGAAATAATCTTTTTCATCCAGTGAGGATTATACCTAACTTTTGCAAGACATTTCCAGTTGCAGAAAGTTGTATTCATTTGAGCGATCATATGAAACGCGGTCGTTTTTAATTACGTTGTAACACCATCTGTTGAACGAAATGCATTTTATGCTTACTTTAACTTTTATGCAAGATCGACTAATTTTTTTAGTGTTTTTTTTCCCATTTATATATTTATTATTGCTTTTCTGCTACACTAACAGTAGAAATTTCGCAAGATCTTTTTTAAAGGACATTCATAGTTATTAAGCAGCAATATGAAACAAGTTTATGTTCTAATTAACTTAATCAATGTTAAATTGCAATCAAATTATGCACAATAAACACATATCAATGGGTCCATTTAGCCTTAAAAAATGGCCGTAACTGACCAATAAGAATGTTCCATAAGAACATATACGCTCAATTGTATTTTTGTAAAAAGCAGAACAAAGAACCATAACATAGTTTTTGCTCTATAGTCAATATAATTGCATACAAATGATTAGCGTTCTACGAGGGTACCTCGAATTTTGAATGCCCACTTTGTTTCAGATAAAATAATGTGGTAAATTCATTTACCCTCATGCAATGTATGGTATGTAAATGCCTCTAACTAAATGTAATGCTGATAAGTATGTGGTATGAGTATGAATGGAATTCAAGAATGTTATTCAGATCTTACCTTTCAAACTTGGGTGTTAATGTGTGAATTGCAGCCCCAAGGCTAACTCACACTGACAGATAGATTGAGATAATGATTAAGTTCCACCTGATGCGATTTTAAGGTTTAACAATTTTTATTTAATTGTTATTTATTATGCTACTCAAGGTCTGCATGATCGGAGAAAGGTTAACGCTTTTTAAGGGAAAGTATGTGGGGTTTTATAATCCCCTCTTGTAGATCTAAAAGGGGGAAGGGGGATATTTCAGGTCTACCTGAAAGATTACATGAACTCAATCACATTTACTTGCAACAAGTTTTCTACACAAGGAAGATTCTTACGGGTGGCTTTCGGTAAATGAAACATATACAATTAAAATATGACATTATGAAGATAAATTACGAGAAAGCATATTAAAATCTTTTCTCTCAAAAAAGATCAAAAATACTCTATAAAGAAACAAGGGAAAATATATAGAAAATAATTTAAGTAGAAAATAATAGTTTCAAGCATTTTTTTCTATTCTGTGCAATGCGAAACAAACAGACAAAGGGGAAATCCTTGTGAGTAAACGTTTAACATGTCTAAAAGGAATAGGGATTTACAGACTGTTGCTTAATCGAACAGAAAAAGTTTGTTCAGTTCAAAAAGGACAACAACAACAACAAATAAATAAATAAATATATAATCTCTAATTAATAGTGCATGAAATTTTAATATGTTTTAATTTGTTCTTCTCTGTATCTTTTCTTTTTTCGAAAATGAAACTAAGCCAGTTTCCGCTTTCTATATTTTCTTTCTGGTTCTTTTATTTTATTTTGGGGTTGTTGAATTAGAAAGTTAATATTTTTCTTAACAATTAATAGCCTTTTCTGAAACTTTATGACTCTATTCACTTGATTGCCCTCGCTTAATAAAACCTTCCTTTAGAGGGGTGCAATTTGGGAAGCAGTGTGCGGCATGATTTACCCGACACTAAAAAAAAAAAAATTTTTTTTTCTTCTTAACAGCGAGTATCTACACGATAGAGGATGATATGCAGGTGGTATGGGAAAGGGGAAATATACTTCAAAAAATGCGCATTAAAAAAAAGAGGTTATTGCCCTTTAGTAAGAATGTGAGGGGATTTTTTTATGCGTAAAATCAGTTTAATAGAAAGGATAGTGCTAAATATTTCAATGAACTTTTAAACAAAATTAAGATTTTAGAAAATGCAATGTAAAGTTTTTTATTTGACATAGCATGTGCTACGATTTCAATTAATATATATTTCTGCATTTTATCTACATCATTTTATAATTAGAATATCTATTTTGTAGGTATGGAAGTGTGTTTATGAAAGAGAAAAAAAAAAGACGGCCGGAAAATTTTTTATTTATAAATTAGAAAATAAATATCAGTCATACATATCGTTAAAAATTAAATTTTTGGTTGCATAATAAAACAATTATGTCTTTATATATAAAGATTTCTTTCATAAAGCTTTAATGAACGAAAACACAATGAAAAAATATCCCTGAAAGGTAAATACATTTATAACAGTTTGTTTCCAAGAGCATTCAAACCGCTTCAAAGGGAAGCTTTTATCCAACACTTAGGAGAAAAACTTAAATATCTCTGAGTGTATAAAAAAATCATTTAGTATGAAATATCAAATTATGAATAACAGGCTATTAATGTCCTAATATTTATGATAAAAATGTAGTACATTCCAATGTTATTATCCCAGATTTCCATGTTTTCAACGGAATATGTTAAGTATTACTATTATATTCTATGAAAAATATCCCAAACTTCTTAAACCAGTTCTCATAGCCACAAGAAACCGAGTTCCATTCTTAAGACTATAATCTCTTCATTTCCTTATCACCGAAATTAACCACACAGATACAACTATACAAAATTATAGCTTCAGATTGCTACTGAGTTAGAAATTAGCATTAGCCTGAAAAAATCATACGCTGAGTGCTGCCATGACATGTAACGCAGAAAAATACATTATGCTGGAATACAGTATTTTACAGATATCTGACCATGAATTAAAAGATTTTAAGTATACGTAAATGACCTACAAATAAATACTATTCAGTTAGTAATATAATATTTTATTAATTAATTATTTTCGTTGCATGTCTAATATCGGAAGAGTTTTTACATGCTAGATCCTTTAATCATTTCGAGATTTACAGCAGAATCTATACAGCAATGCATCCAAGAAAATTGTTTTGAACTGAAGCTGAATATGAGGCATCTATTGATTGGGCTGGCCAACGGAAGAGCAACATCCGGCCAGAGGATCTCATTTCTATCTCCACATCAGCATTTCTCGGGTTTTTGTTGTGTCCTCGGTATGAGTTAAAAGCGGACGGCAAAGCTACGGTCAGATGTGTGTTTAAAAATAAACCCGATTTTAACTGATCCAAGAGCAAGTACGCAGGAAAACGGGTGGGAAAATATTCCGCACGATGTATGTTGTGCGATTATGGTCGCAGTTAGAACAAGGAATAATCATTGCATTAACGAGTATTAGCAAAACTAGTGTGGTGGATGTTATAAAAATACCACCCAAGCGTACTTGAGTCCTATTAAACGTTAAATCATTTGCAAGATTTTTGTGTAAATCTGATCAGCGACATCACACAGATTTATATACTTACAAATGAAAAAATATGAATAAGTGCTGTTTAACAGTGAAAATGTTTTTTGATTTCTGTTTAGCGCATGTAAAATTTTTTTTAGCTTATAAATGGTAACTTTTGTATTTATTTGTTATATAATCTATATATGCAGATATTTCTAATACATATGAATTTAAAATACATATCATAAATACTTTAAATATGAATTTATGTCATTATTTAAATAATAAAAATCATATATATATATATATATATATATATATATATATATATTTTCTATCAAATCCACCATCTTTATCTATAAATTTTATATTCAACGAGGAATGTTACTGAATAGTAATGAATTATTAAGTTTTTCTTTTGCTTCTACTTATCTAGAATAAAACGTCATAAACATAAAAACAGCAACTTCATGTTATTTTACTTTTGAATATCAGACTTGCTTCCAAAACAATTACGAAATAAAATGGACATAATATTTCAAATTTACAGTGTACAAAGACAGTACTGAGAAATTCTTTAATTCAACAGAGTTAACTTTGTAATTGCCACCTTAATAATGCAGCATTAAATTTTGATATTTCATTTTTGTATCCTCATGTTATAAATTCATGTAAATAGCAGCTCATTGCCGTTGTAGATTGATTGTTCCGAATCTAATCTCTGAAGAGCTCTCTCAAGTCCATTGAATCTTGAACCACGAAACTTTCCCAGAAAGACCAACCTGCTTACTATGAGGGGTTTGTTCTCTTTTTCATTTTTGACCCCGATTCTAGACCCATTGTCCAAAATGCTGCACAATGGATACTCCAGGGAGATTTTTTTATTCTACTTTTTGGTGGGTGGTTTGAAAGGTGTAGTATTTCTGGGGGCCAATGAACCACGTCTGTTGCTAAGGGTGTTCTCGAATTGTCATCATCGACACGGAATTTTTGTAGATGCCGCTTGGGAACTACTGTTAAAAAGTCTTATCTTGATTTATATTTTTACATAAAGTTTTATGGATTTTATTAGAAGATACCAGAAACTTAAATACTGTTTATTTTTATTTGCTCAGTGGTGATATTTCGCAGCTATTGGATTTTTTTTTTCCATACTGAAAAGAACAGTAGCCCAGAAATCTCTGTTGTGGTCAAATCTTACATTTTACAAGAGGAAAGTATAATAAGATTTAGAAATAAAGTTAAAACAGTCCCAATATATATAGATATGTTAAAAAAAAAAAAATAGTGCACCCGAGCGTATTTTAACTCCATTGACAGGACATATGTTTTCTTCTCTGTCTAACATCGGAGAATACAATAATTCCTTCGAGGCGGCTTACTTCATTATTTCGTCAAAATGATAATAGTAAAAAATGCTTTAAAAATTTTGCATTTAAGTTAAAAATTTTGAGTTACGTTATATTTTTAATCACGCATATATAATATATATATATATATATATAAATATATATATATATATATATTAAAACTTGTCAAGTATAGGGGTCGAAAACATTCTTTGAACTTATTTCACTCATTTATCCCGAAAAAATAAAAAAAAATAATTAAAAAAAAATTAGTAACTTTCATAAGAAAGTTTTTGGCAGCACCAGAATCAGATTGCTTTTCCTGTCTGCGTCAAAAGCATTGCAGAGCAGTTGTTATTTTAAACACAGTACATCGGCTTGTCTGCCAGTCTTAAATATCCTTTCAAAATTTAAAATTTTAGTACACATAGAGAAAATATTGAAAACTTGGAAAAAACAGAGAAAGTATATAATTTTAGTGTTTAAAATAAAATCGACATAAATTTCCTTCAAAAATATTAAAACAAATTTGAGATATTAATAACATTTCCTGTTGTTACGAGAACAACAAAACCATTTTTCTCAATTTATGCTCGTAATGAAAGCTTTTATTTATTTATTTTATTTAACACACTTTCTTCTTAAAGAACTTCAAAACTTCTGTCTAAGGGCTAAAATCCGGACTCATACTTAGTCGTTGGACCTGAATCTTCCGTTAAGATTCGAATGTACCACACATTCATATCAATTTCACATAATGCGAATACATTATTTTTATTTATTGTATTTCTTTTCTGATTTAAACTTCAAAGATGATGGAAATAAAGCATTCTGCACTGATAAGGGCAGTGAAAAAAAAATTATAACCACGGTGAAAAACTGCCTCATCTCAAATTGCTCCTGTCATCCTAGCAAAAATCCAATCCGTGACTATCTGCAGCAAGTAGATTCAGCCCCGCAGTGGTAGTGAGTCATGGGAGAGACCCCTTCCCCCAACTATTAAGCCCTTCATCTATTTCGCTGGAGAGAGGAGGGTGGGGGGAATAAAAAGTGAATTTCGCTGGTGGCACAGTGGAGTTCAATGACCGGCCATGAGAGCGAGAAAGTTTTTTTGGAAACATTTATTAGCAAGGGGCTTCAGGAATGCAGGGGACTTTTCAACACATGATACTTATAAAATGTATTAACAGACAGCATTTGTCAAGTTTCTAAGATAAACGTTATTCTCTGATCAGACAAAAAGTCCGTGGGAAATTTTGTGTCGCGAAAAAGAAAATAAAAAGTACAGAAAATTGTTCTTCAAAATTATGAAATTTAATCGTTAGTAAAGCTGTAAAATACGATTTTACTGCACAACAGCTGTTTGTTTTTACAACTTTGTGCCGTAACTATAAGTTTTATTATTTTTGGAATTTAAAAATTAACATTGTTTTTACTCTTTCTAGGATCGTAAAACATAATGAAATGAAACACAACTAACGTTGGTCTATCATCAAGTTGCGAAAGTTGTATTTTTAAGAAAAATAAAATGGCTCAATTGAAAATGCACAGGTATAGTTTACAAAATCAGTTTAGAAAAGTAAAGATTCATATGGGGTATTTTTATAGTCCCATTCTTATTTTATAAACTTTTTTGATAATTTATCCGTAAATACGTTCCTTTGAACATAAATATCAAAACTGTGAACCTTAAGTTAAAAATGAAATAATCTGGCATTTTTCAGAAATATCTAAATTACAAAAAAGAACTAAATTACAGAAAGTTGAAAATAAATAATGGCATTATAAAGACCTTATAAAGACAAAAGATTTAGGATCAGTAACACATTAACTAGTACTTACAAATATCGCTTATAACTCATTAACCCTTAAACGAATCCGGCTGCTTTATTTTGAAACAACAGAATTTTTAACTGAATTTTTCTTCCTACAAACCATAATAATGGAACTAGAATCAAAAATTAAATGCAATCTCAAACGATTTTAAATAAAATATTAACAGTGTAAAACTGAAGATAAAAACTGCTGGATTTGCAAATATTTGTGGCTGTTGCCATTTAAATTAAAATAATAAGTTTTTAGTTTCATTACAGAAATCTAGACGGAAATATTAAGCAAGAATAAATCTAAAATTTTCATCCTAAAGTACACTCGCGTAATTTAAATAATGAGGTTTCGTTTTTTCTATTATATTTTCAATCGTCAGTTGAAGGTCAATATTTAATCGGAATAAGTGCATAATATATATTTCGTAGTTTCAGTCAAAATGTAGCCCATTTCCCCCAAAAACGTACTTCCTTCAAACTTCTAGCATCTAATAATACATAACCACTAAATTTTCAACATTTTTTATATTTTACATAGCCATGATTGAATTTTTAAAATAACCTTTTTTTATACTGCTATGACTGAAATGCTCAAATAATATATGATAACTATATTTTATATATCAAAATAAATTCATACTTCAAATAAAACACCTGATGCATTATTTTTACGCATTTAAAAATTATTTATAATAAATTCTAAAAGAGGTGATATCGCAATTCATGTAAGGCAGCGATAGATCAATTCATTTAGCAATCGAATGTATAATTTACAGCTAAGTATTTTCCACTAATCCGATTTATCAAAATTTATGCAAGATAATAGATAAAGAAAGTGACACTGTAAACTAAAAGCCTTTACAAAATGTGTGGAAATTAAGAAATTTCAAGGAGCATTTTGATCTGAAAAAAAAAAAAAAAATAGTCCGTAATCCTCTGTTTAGAACTTTAATGTTTCATCCGTAAAATATATTCACAGCAGTAGCTGTTGCTCAACTCTGCACGTCATTTTATTTAACAGAAAATTACTATCGTTCTCTTACTTTCTTTAATACTATTATTCTTTAAAATTCATAAACATCTTTCATTCGTATATTAAAACTAACAACTACGTACTTGTATAAATGCATGAAGTATTACATGAGCAAATGAGGTGAGTTTTTATTTATTAAATATTACATTTCTATTATAAAATTTTATGTGACCCTACTCGATTAAATGTTAGTTGGGAGTTTAGTCGTAACATTTACATTGATCATTAAAACTTTTATTGCTTCAAAAGATTCAATTTTATTATCTACTTTAGAATCAATAAATCACTTCAAAATAATAAATGGCTGCAAAAGCCCATTACATATGGTTGACATGCCAGTTACATATAATCAATGAACGCAAAAAAGGAATTAAAAGAAAGAGTCTGTTAAACCTACGACACGTGTTCAAACCCCTAGAACACTACGTTTCGCAAATTTACACATGTTCCGTGAGAGATACAAATTAAAAAGATTTCAGATTTAGAATACGAGATAAGAGTTTATTGAGTTTCGATCCAGTGAATTTTGCTTGAATAGTATGAACACTGTCTCTTTTCGCCCACTCTGCTTTCTGGAAGTTATATGCCCTCATTAGAATGCAGCACAGCAATCTATTTAACTCGGGTAAAAAAAGGGTGTTTTCGACTCAGGAGTTTGAGCAACAAAGCCACCAAATAGGAATAAATAACGTAACGGATTGAAAACGTTGCCATGTCCTTGATTTTTGTGATCCAAGTTGGGTTTTTTTTTCTCGTCACAACGGAAAATAGTTTTCAAATATTCATGCGACAGTCATCACACATGATATAACATCTCATGCATATTCATCCACTAACTTAAGATGGGTTTCAAACTTGTTATTATTGTAATTGACAGAGGCAAAAAAATAGATGATACTTAGTAGTCTAACATTTCTCTTTTGTTATTTCTAAGAAAAAAAAACACTAGAGTTCATAGACTTACATATCATTATAAGTACGAAGAATTCAGTAATTTGGCTCAATCATTTGGCTGTTGATCGGCGTATGTCTTCGGTGAAAATCACCTTTTGCTTATTGCGTGGTTTTAATACGCGGAAAGACACATCTGACGCTTAATTCCGGAGTGAATGTAAATGTTGGCCTTAACACGTTAAATGGTTTGTGAAATAATTACTGTACTTTTTGCTTAGTTTTTCTTAATGTTTGAAGACAAAGTATGTTTATTCGTTCCTAAGTATAGCTGATTTGGTGTCGATGCGAATTAGAATCAAACCAAAATTTTGACGCTACTCAAAAAGTTAAAAATATTAATTTCCTGGTAAACATTTTACAGTGTTTTGACAATCATTAGAAGACGCACCTTGAGGTGGTTGCCACTAAATATTACCCATAGGTTCGTCGAGTGTTCATTCCACCATGAGGAGGGGCAAAAATTATGCAGGATGAAAATACAATCACCCGGCAGTTAAATTAAGGAAGTAAACAGCTAAGCCGTTTAAGTTCGCTTCACAGTTACTTAGATATTTTAATTAATCGTAATATAGTGAAAATAAAATGAATGACGTCGACAATTACGAACGAAATGGCCCAAGAGAGAGTAGAGGAAAAAAAGAAAATTCTTGGCACTATCAAAATAAATTTTCTGATAACCTTAACAAAAATTTCTGCGGTATTTATGACTCCCAATATCTTTCACTTCGTTTTAAGCCACTTCTATCTCAAAGAAATAAATTCCATAATTTTTTTGATAAAACACCGGTTAGTATTAATAAGTAAAGATAAAGAGATCTCAAGCAGCTTCTTACATTCTAGAGGCAGTTTGATCCAAATACTTACCATAACACTATTGTAAATCAAACAGAAAATCAATATTACATAAATATATTTATATAATATTGGTTTGCGCAAATCAACATTATATAAATAGATTTTGAAGGAGTCTTAAGTAGTTATTTTCTTAAGATATCTGTTTTCACTTGCTTCTTTGAGATCTTTCCTAAACAAGTCTAGAATGTAACGAGGGGAAAAGACAGATTTAGATTAACCTCTCTGTAAACATTAAAATTCAGATGCATCATGAAAGTATGTTCATCTAGATTTTGTTACATGCTTATCGGGGAGCTTAGATCACGACATGGCTTAGTAGTGAATGACCCGCAAATCTGTTCACATAGAAGAGGGTTCTGGCTTTAGTTCCTGGGCTCGCTACGCAATATTGTAAGTGAAAGGATTATAAATATGAAAATATGGGACAGTTGTAGTCATTACAATACTGAATTAACACATAAAAATGAAAACTGTGGCAAAGTAATTAATATGAATTACAATCCCCCAAAAAGCTTTTGTCGACTGATAAAGTTCATGTACTAACATTTGACGTCTAATTTCAGTTATTAATTTCCACTCACTCACTCTCGTATATGTAAGTTTAATTTTTTTTTTTATCAGCATACCAAAGTTCAGCATTGCTTTGCTTAATATATAATTTGAACTTTGACAGAAACATTATATCTTTAAATACTTATAAATAATATACTTTATGAAACATACATGGGTAAAATGTTGGAAAAATTGTTTTATAAGATTAAATGATGCTTGACTTTAAGTACATTTAGGTTCGTAAATAAAGACATTATCCTTCCCAGAAAAAAATCACACTTAAACGTTTTATGTTCATTGAAAGGGCAGACTTTGGTTCGTTCGTTTCTAATTTCAATGAAGGCGCAAGTTTGAGGGTTTTAGTTCCGCGCTTTGTAGGTTTGTTGCCATTCGGAATTGAATTTTAACAATACGTATCGATGTGTCTAACTCTCGTCCGTAACGCTCCAAAATGCGGTCAACCAACTTAAGAGACGACAGTTAAATTGCTAATTTTAATAACTTATCATCCGAACTACAGTAAAGACAAGTCAGATTGTAATTCGGCTGCGCTTTGTTTAAAGAAAACCGTATATTCAAAAGAAGCTTGCAAAATGACCAAAAAAATTGTTTGACTCGCATTGTTTTCAATAATATACTATGAAGCAGAAACATGCTGTGCTATAGCCGGCCGATGACTGAATGGCTTGGGCGCTGGCATTCGGTACCTGAGTCTGTGGGTTCGAGTCCCACTATTGACATGGGTGTTTGTAGCGGTTCATAATCGGCTTTAAGCAGTAGGTCCCAGTCCAATTAACCTTCGTGTCTCAAACGATGACCATAGCGCTCTCAGTCAATCAACCAACCAGTTAATCATGCTGTGATATCTACTGAAAAAGACGGTATACTGTACTCAGTCTGGGTCCTGTTAAACGTTACTGGTCGTGTTATACCACCAGCATGACACAATAAACTGTTTACGTGGGAAATATTTTCAGTCCATCCTCAAATTATATTTTCTCGCACGTCCGTAACTTTTCCCTGTCAAAGTAAGAAAATAGCACACGATATTAACTGTTTAAATTTAAAATCCACTATAAAAGCTAGTAATTTGTAGTCGAACAACTAAAACGCGTACTGCCGGATTGAATATCCTCTAAAATGATTGCAAGTACGACGAGCTCAGCGGGCATACAGTCGTACAATATCATACATCGGAGCTTGAACGCCCCTATAATCAAAATTTCCCTCCAGGACTCAATTTTACAGTAATGTAGTATATTTATAGCTGAGTATAGAGTGCCTCCAAATATACCATTCTGTGTTTCATCGTGAAGTTCATCGCCCTGAATTACACATGACTGAGATCGTTACCATTTCCTGCAAGAGGCCCTGGTGTTCAGGGTAATCCAAGTTGATTACTGGCTAGGTGAAAGAAGTTCGAGATATCGACACTAGTATGCATAGAACATAATGTTATATTAAAAATATGCATAAGCGTACATATGTATCTTATTTTAAATGTTAATAAATAGAAAATCAAGGTTACTCGAGAGAAACTGAATGAATGAGTTTTATAACATTCTTTACTTCCTTTCGCTATTTTCGCTAACTTCTGTATACTTAACAAACAAAAACACATTAAAGTTTTAGTGTTTATGATCTCAAAGTTTTCTTTCACTAAAAGAAGTTATTTTTACGTAATATTACGATAATTATAACTATACAAAAGCACCCGAGTTTGACTTTACATTTACAAGAACTGTCATTGATATAATTAATTTTTTGTCGCTCGTAATTAAATAAAGCTGAATTTAATATATCTGTTGAAATAATTTAGCCAAGTTTACACTACCATGATATTAGAAAATCTATACGAGAAAATTAATGAAAACTTCAGATCAGTTCAAAATTTTTAATGCTGGGTTAATTGGCAAATTTACCCTAGGCAACTTTCAAGTTGCTGCCGGTTTCTGATATTAAACTAATGTATAATGCTATTCATTTCTTGCAAATAGCAGAATATTGCGATACATCTGTTACCTGCTCGTGCCTACATTCACACACGACATACACTATATACATATTGTGTGCGTCTGTAAAAAAAACCATTGGCTGCAGTTAAAGCGCATGCAATGAGAATAGAAGACCAGTAAAATAAATACAAACGAATTATTGATCATTAAGCCCGATAATGTGGGTGCATGAAGAAATGAACAAAAGTTTATATATTAATATATCGTCATCAGTATCCACAAATGAGTAAATGTAACAAAAGCATCACAATTCTGATTATTTTCCATGTGCGGCAAAGATTATATTTCTCTTGCCTCTCCTTAAATACAAGGTCTGTTTACGGAACGAGTAATAGCAGTCGTAAACAATATCATAAAAGTAATAAAATTAAAAGACTCCATTTTAAGGTGTGAGATCGAAATATTATTAGAAATCAAAAAAATTTCTTTGTAATTCTCAATCACATGAAAGCAGTTAGCGTAATTTTATATGTGAGTTTTCAAATGTCATTAACATGCTTTCGTCGATATTCATGCTTAAGTAATCTTACGTATATATAAATACAAACATGACTAAGCATGTGTATGCACTCAAATATTGTACCTGAAATAGTATCTGAAACAATACAGGAAATAACATCTTATTACTTACAGTCCTTGATAGGAGCTTTGCTTTGATGACTACTACTTTCCTCTGCGGATCCAAGAAGTTGGCACTTGACAAGGTTTCGCCGGCTTCAGCCTTTCGGCAATAGTTCGTACGAAATTTTTCATTCCGAAAGTCCAGAATAACATAACAAATTTGTGCTCTCTTTGAGGCCCGGGTAATGGTGACATGAGCCATGACCTGGTCAGTAAGTCCGACAGTTCTTCACGACAAAGGATTTGCAAACCTCTTTCTTTTTGTTATTACAGTTTCTCATAACCACACAGTGCGATCGATACACTTTTTCAAAAATACCGGCTTCAGAAAAGTTCTTTTCGCGATCTATCACGTATCAATATATGAGCATTGAAAAAAATAAAAAATAAATTCATTCTTCAAATTTCATTTTCCTAACATATGAATGGCAAAGTTGTCTGCACACACGCATTTGATCTGGAAAATCTGGACGAATTATAAGCTATCTTAAACACGCTGATGCGTTTATTCAGGATTCACATGTTTTTTCCCCATCACAGTTTCTTTCTCATTCATCGGATTTGATGTGAGACAGGTTAGCTAACTTTCAGGGTTCCGGGGCGAGTTCTCCTCGCCCGAGTAAGCTGTTTTCTTTTTCAAAGATGATCGGAGTCTATTGAAACGGTGCCTCCCGCTTCTCAAGGGTTACAGCGATTCGGCGTTCAAATGACTCAGGCATACGGTCGCCAACCCTCGCCAAAAACGGAAGGAAAAGTGAAACGTACTGTGGTTTTGGAGCGAAGGACATTAATTTTATCGATTATTTCCTTTTCTGCTCTTAAGAAAATCCCTTGTGTTAGGATAGGTTTTTCTTTTTAAAAATAAATAATACTTTTTTTATGCAAATGTTCGAGTTCTTCACTTAAAAATTGTTACATTCAATTTGTTTCGAGCAAATGTAAATAAATTGTTTTAAATATGACAGATCATTAAGTCCAGTGTTCTTTGTTTTGTTTATTTGAAGAAATCCGCTATCTTTTGCTAGTAGGAGATTTAACAACAAATTTACATCAAAACAAATGGTTATGATAAATTCTACGCAGCAGCAAATTAAAATAAAAAAGATATTCTTGGCTCTACGTTGAAATTATTTAATAAACAACCTACTGTTCTCACTGTAATCTAACTGTTCATCTAACTAGCAGATCGTATTCTGTAAAATCCATTATTTCTTTTTCCTTTCGGTGTTTGAAGCAGAATAATTTTGATTCATTCATACATTTTTTTTGTCATTTCTTCTAATTTTTTAAAATAATTTTTTGTTGAAGTTTCTAAAATACGAAATGTTATTACTGCTTTTACTATTCACTAATTTTTTTTCTCATGCTTAAACGAGCATGTTTGTGGATATTTGTTTGTGGGGACGGACGGACACACACGCACACACACACATATTTACTTATATTTATATATTTTACTTAATACTTTTTATCATAAATTATCTAAATAACAGTTCCGTATCTTAACAAAAGATTGTCGTACCCATTTACATACATGATTTTTATTCTTGTGAAGGAATAAAAAGTCTTCGCTCAGATTTAGTTGTAATCCTCAAAATTATATATCCTGGTTACAAAACTTAATATTTATTTCAAAATTAATCAGAGCTCGTCATAGGTGAAGGAAATTCGATAATTTCATACCGACGTCTTAGATTAATCAACCCAAAATTTTTTTAGAATGCTAAAATATTTCTTCATTTGTTGGATTTTCAAATGATTAGTAAGAGTAAAGTGCTACAGTGAAAATAATACTTAAATTTGAAATTTTCTTTCATGAAAAGTGCTCCATAACTGAAAGACTTCCGGTGTTTTACAGCGATTACTCCTTAATTCCATCTTCTTCATATCAACATTTAAGGAGAGATTATGTTGAAAAATGAAACAACGTTTATCGATAAACATTACTTGGTCAACTTTCCCCTAAAGAGTGATTAAATTTTGACGAAAAAATGGCGCTAGAAATAAGTATGAAATGTAGAATCAAAAGGAAGGAAGAAGTAAGATATATTATGAAAAAATAAATGATTCCAAAGAAGAAGAATTGGGATCCCTATATCTTTAAGCTTTTAATACTTTCTTAATTCCCTTGTTTTTTTTTTTGTGTGTTAATCGGGAAATACACTCAGATGTTCTACTGATGTGTTTATGCAAATGAGTGTAAAATGAAAAGCATTTAAATAATAATGTTCCCACGCATTGCTGTTTTCAATGGCTAGATTTATAAAGAAAACTTGAAAAAAAATCTTTCAAATAAACGAAACACACCTCTAACGAACGCATAGAGAAAGTAACGTAACGAGAGAAAACAAACAAAAACAAGCGAACTGCAAGACCGTTTTTAACTGACTTTGCTTCCACTCGAGATATGAATAGCTACAGCTTGGCGTATATTTGAGCGATCACGCGACTATTCTGGCGCCTAACATTAGGTTGAAGAAACCAATGAGCAGGCGTGTTGACAACTCCACCACGTGAGATGTGGTTGCCTAGCAACGGGAAATAGCTTTTGTTTTAGAGCCAAGTGAGCAGCTGGCTTGGGCTCCCGCATGGTTATCGTTTCTTTTAGGGAAATTTCTGCACTTTCATTGCGTAGTGAATTATTTCCCAGACAATAATGCCATGGGAATATGCTGTTGAGTAATTCATTTGCAGCTGTAAGTTTTCTGTATGATATTCACAATAAATAAATGCTCCATGCCTAATTGATTTTAATCACAATTAGTTTTCCCATTTTTTAAAAAAATCCTTGAAATTTTTTTAATGAAATGTTCAAATCAGATCAAGTTTGTTAAATTACGATAGGAATTCCTAAAATATAATATTCACCTGCTATTACTTATCTACAGCCCTAAGGGAATAGAAAATTTTACCTACTGAGCTGGAGTCATATAAATAGGGAAACATTTCTAAGAAACACTTGGGGAGCTTCTTCAAATGATGTAAGGAATAGTATCAGCAAACAAATATTGGAGCACTATTAGTTTGACATTGCATACATTTTCTTTTCTGATCGAAAATATTTTCAAATGTAGCAGCTGTAGAGTGATCATTGTCATAATTTTGATTTGACCGTTTGACTTTGACTAAATCGCTTTTGACTTGATGGGAAAAACTTTTGGATTTAAAAACTGATCTTTGTTAAAAAGTTCATTTATTATATATCCCAATATTGGAGATTTGCAGAATCTTTTTTCAATTAAAAATACAATACTTATTAACGAAATATTGGATATCGGTTGGAAAGAAATAACGACATATAAGAAATGGTCATATGGCAGCGGCTAATATTTGTAACATTCTATGAAACTGACCAGACTCATAATATTGACGCAATAGATCTAATATTGAAAAATTAATATTTTATATTATTCAAATCAATTTCTGTAAAATAACAAGTTTGCTTAAGGTTATATATAATTTAACATATTTAACTTATTAATTAATATCTTGGGGTTTTATTTTGTGGACCAATAAATAGCTCTGTGTCTCACTGAGTTAGAATGAAAGCGATACTTAGATAATTCGTGAAAAGAGATTCAGTTAACATTCACGGTAATCGGTCATGTTTAGATGCTGTCAGTTGATTATTAAAAGCATATAACGCATGCAAATAACCTGCTGGTGTCTCTAATTAAGTCTTGGTTTTTCATCTCTTTCTCATTTTGAGGGTACCGAAAATTCGCAGCAACGTTCTCATCCGCTGTTAAAAGTGCATAAATATATTCTATGCAGTCCTAGTACGGCAGGTGTTTGTTGCCCTTATCTCGCTGGAAATGCCACTCAAACTGCCCTTTGTTTGCCTTGAAAGTAGTTCTTTTGTATAAAATTTTAACAGATTTTTTCCCCTGTAGTAATTATTTTGATTATGATAAAGTTTAAATTTCACACAAACACACACACAACATACGTATAAAATATTCGATAATATTAAATATTTGTACAAGTGTGTGTATTCGTTTGATATGCACAGTAATAAGTTACAGGACCACACAGCTTCTGAATAACCCAAATGAAAAATGGAAGGATGGGAACAAGTTTTGATTGCCCATCAAGAATGACATTTGTGAATTGATGATGGAGACAATCAATCTAATGTTCTTCGACCTGATGATAAATTATTAGTTAACTCGAAACTAGTGCCACTCTTTTACCTTTTATTGTTAATATTAAGAAGCCGTTGTGTTCTTGTTGCGGAAAAAAATATTTACTCTTAATGAGTTTTCAATAAGTACTGGACTTGTACATCCTGTAAGAAGATATAAATCAAAACATATTGCCTGATTATTTGAGGCAGGCAGGCACACACACACACACACACACACACACACATACATATATACATACAAACATATATATATATATGATTTTTAGGTAATATTGATTGAATTGGATAAAATTAAATGTATTCCAAAAATTTTAATTTTTAAGTTATAGTTATCCAAAGTAATTTTAACATATTCAGATACCATTATAACAATATCAGTTTGTCAAAACTTTAAAACTATTTTCCTGTAAATCCAAAACCTATAAAGGAAGTAAGAAGCACAAAATATTTTGAATTATGAACTCTATTATGTATGGGTTTTATTTTCGTAAGCTAATGTGAGTATACTTTTGAGGTAGAATTCTTGCTCAATTGTGCTATATGACACTGCTTCCTTATATGAGGACGCAACAAGTCAGTGGGTATTAACACGATACACCAATAGAAAAAAAAAGAATTTAATAAAAGGAGGACGTCAAACTACAAAAGACATAATGTCACACACAAAAAATGAGCGTAATACCAGCGATGAGCTAACTTCCTGTGCCAAAGGATTGTCTCCACAACGGTATAAATTTTCATGCGAAAGAGTACGGAATAAAATGTTTTCGTTCACAAATCTATCTTGGGAAATAATTCAAGTTTAGTAGTAACTTCAGGCCTGTATTACGCCATAGCAAACTGTTTTGAATGGGATCGTTTAACAGTGGCAGGAAAAATTATTGCTGCATCCTTTTGTCAAAGATCTGAAATAGTCTTTGAATTTATTGCCATCTCGTAAAGAATAACGGCTTAAAATCATCATAAATTTTAACTGACTTTTGAGTGAAAGTAAAATTTCGCAGAAAAAGCGCCTATTCTCAGCCTACGTAAAGTATTTTTAAATACTTAAGTCGATCTACTATTTTGGGGCAAAAATATATCCAGCGAAACATGGGAAATTCTTCCAAGGCTCTTTACTTCAACTGAATATTGTAACGCGCGCTAATATAAAATGAACGATCTTAGATGGACTTCATATATGAATAGTCCATCTGTTGAAAAATCTATTGAATATGAAGTCCATCTGTTGGAAAGCTGTTGGCATTATAATGCAAACAGCTTTCCACAGCGTTTACAATAGTGACTTCATTTTTGGAGTATCATAAAGTATTTATTATCTTAATAATAGTATCTAAGCCGACTTTTGAGTGTTTATTATTCGCTACTTTGCAGTTACAAATTAAATAGAAAACTCTTTAGAGATTTGTTGCCGACTGTCAGCCTTTCATTATTTCGTAAATAAAACTCAATATATTGTACCCTACTGTACGAAACTGTACTTTATAAGTTTGAATTTTTTTCTATACAAATACTTGATATAGATCGAGTCATATATTATACATCTACTATTCTGCCTTTCTCACACTTTGTGTGAGCATGTTTTAGCCTACATTGTTCATAGTGCAATTTAAATTTTAAAAAAATCTACCTTGGCAGTACAGGCTTATGTTTTAAATGTACTTTTGTTTCTGGAAATTTTGTAAACACTAGAGGTAATGTTGGGATCACGGCGTAGGTAGGCGGATGTCGTCAAGACAAGTTCCTACAGCGTTAAATATATATATATATATATATATTGAACATGTGTTGAGTCATACAATATACACGTGTTGTTCTACCCCTCCGTCCTTTTGGGAATGTATATGTTAACCTACATTGTTGATAATGTAATTTAAATTTATGTAACGCTTTCTATACGGTGCATGTAGTACAATACAGTGTATTTTTTTTTGGGGGGGGGGGATCGAAATTTTGTAAACATCATAAAGAATTGATGCGGGAGATGTGACTAGAGATATTAGCGGAATTTCCACATTTGTAAGAATCTTGTGCTCCAAACTCCCAGGGATGGGAAGGGTATAACATATACACAAGTGTGTGTAGGCATCTATCAGTAAGATAAAAAGACTATGCTAAAATGAATAAAAATATATATATATATATTCATTATGTAAGTAATGAAATAGTTAAAAGACATAGTATAATTTCATATTAATTCGAAGATTATTTGAGGATCTTTACTCTCGAATTAATAAGAAATTCGTACTGAATGACTTTAATGTTCATGAAAATAGGTGTACATTGAACGACTAGCTTTTTTATTTTTATTTTTATTTATTTTTAATTTTATTTATTTATTTATTTATTTTTGATTGGTGGCAGACTTAGTAGGAGGCGTAACAACTTGCATCCGATAGAAACGGTATAAAAAGCTGACTTCATATCTTGCATCAATTTAATGAACTGCATCGTGGAGACATGGGGATTATCGTGTGGTTCGGAATTAAAATCCATAAGCTCCAAAGGATCTTTATCAGCTAGCGAAATAAAATGCATTTACCAATTACTGTGCCTTGAAAAAATGAAGATCAAGATCGATCCCAGTTTATTCTCCAATAAACTATGCATAAAATAAAATGTTAGCTGTATTTGGCCCCCAAAATATTCACCATTGTTAACGACTCGTCGTCTGTAAGGTCATAAATGAATAGGTGTACACCAATGGATAATAGCATACTGTGATCTCCGAAAGCAGGAAGATTGCGGATTTGACTTTGAAGTCTACCAACACTTGTACGAAAGGAATTGCCATTTAATACTCCACACTGACTGTCGGAGATATGAATTATCAAAGCTGCAGATTTTTCATTCGCATGTATGAGAAACGATTAGATTGCAAGTTTTGTCTAAATACCCTAGAAATTGATACCGTAGATGGAATACCTATGAATACCTACGTAACTTATTACGTCCACGTTACGTAGCCGGAATATCAGTGTGCGTAGTGGGACCACCATTTAGAATCCAGAAAGTTCGAAACTATAATTGGACCAAAAAATTCCGGAAATATCCGGACGGAAAATGATTCAATCCTGAAACCATGTTTTTACCGGTGCCTGAAAATAGAGAGAGAGACCGGAACATTCGTCATCTCGGATATAATAAACAGTATCCTGTGCAGAGGGGAAATCCTCTTTTAATGTCAAGGGATAGTGATATAATGTAGCAAACAAATCGATTTTGACAATGCACTCCTGAGCGAATAATCCTAAATTTGCTCTAATTCTTCATGAATTTGTTCCGCTGCTAGGGTGGTTTCTCTGTAGTCAAATTTAAATAGATATACAATACTACAGAAAGAAAATCTGTATTAATTCTGTATATTTTCTCTATCGGTTGAAGAAAAACTATTTTAATAAATTTTAGGCGATTAATATATGAGACGCTAGGATTCTGATCTATCATTTATAACGACTCAATCTGCCACATTTTCCCCGTAACACTTGGCCAGGTGATGGCCGAATGGGTAGGAAGCTGGCATTCGGTTCAGATCCTGTGGGTTCGAGTCCCACTGTTGGCATGGATGTTTGTAGCCGTTCGGAATCGGCTTTAAACTTTAGGTCCCGGTCTAATTAGTCCTCGTGTAGCATAAAGTTGACCGTAGCTCTCCAAACCAAACCAAACCCCGTAACACTCATTCGTTCTCTTTAAATATTGCCAAGGCTCGATCGGAATCGAGCCCAAAGTCTTCCTGCATCCCGAGTTCTGACTGTTACACTAAAAAGCCATGCTTACTACGGAGCCACAATCCCCTTATATAAATGTCATATTTTCCCTCTCCTGAGTAAGGCAAAGTAGTTGTGACATCCGGTCAATATCCCGTAACTTTTGTTGGGTGATATTATAAGGACATAAACTCTGCTTAAAATCTCATATATATGTATATATATATATATATATATATATATATATATATACAGTGGCTCCTAAAAGTGTTCGTACACTTACGATTTTCAATGACATAGGGGTCTATCCATTAATTAAAATGAATATTTCAGAATGGGTATTTAATAATAAGATCTATAATATATTCTTAACAAAACTACATGAAATATTTTGAAAACATAGTAAAACTTTATTTTTAAGAAACCAGCAATCAAAAAGTAACAAAAACTTTACCTCACAAAAGTCATCGTACACTGAAATATTTTCGGATAAATTCATAATTAAAATTATCATCTGGCGCTTTATTTTTATTTTTGAATTGTGGTGGCATTTAAAATATCGTTTGGCTTTAATTTTTGCTTGCCTACTCCGTAATATTCTATTTATTATTTAAAAATGGTTCGTAGTCGTAAAGAAACAACAAACAGCATTCGAAAATTGATTATTTTTCATCATAGTAGTGGTAAATCAATTCGGAATATTGCTAAATTACTTAATTTATCCCATTCTACTGTGCAGTATGTGATAAAACGCTTCAAAGAAGAAAATCGGATCGAAAACAAGGTAAGAAAAGGTCGTCCGGCAACGTTAACAAAACGTGATCAGAGATTTATAATTAGAAAATTTATGAAATATCCACGTTTGAGTGCTGTAAAAGTTTCTGCAGAATTTAATGAAACATTTTCTACTTCAATATCATCTGAAACTGTTCGACGAGTTCTCAGAGCAGCTGGATTACATGGGCGTTCTGCCCGTAGAAGATTTTTTGTGAGTGAGAAAAACAGAAAGCTTAGGCTTTCCTTCTCACTATCAATGCCTATTTAAATTTATTCTCACTATTAAGCCCCAAACGTATTGGAATAATGTCTTATTTGCCGATGACAGCAAGTTTAACATTTTTGGTTCCGATGGGCGTATAATTGTACGGAGAAGAAAAAATGTGGAACTTAATCCCAAGAACTTAGTAGGAACAGTTAAGCATGGCGGTGGAGGAGTCCTTGAGTGCGGGTGCATGTCAGCATCAAGAGTAGGTAATTTGGTATATATTGATGGCATAATGAATCATGCTGTTTATATAAATATTTTAAGTGACAATTTAAAATTATCAGCCCAAAATTTGGGTATTGGACACAACTTTGTTTTTTTATCAAGATAACGATCCTAAGCAAACGTCTCTCAACGTTCGCCTCTGGTGTCTTTATAATTGTCCACAAGTTTTGAAAACACCACCTCAATCGCTAGATTTAAACCCAATAGAACATATTTGGAGAAAACTGGAGGTTCGAGTACGAAAGCACGACATTCACACGAAAAACATACTAAAAACAATTATGATGGAAGAATGGATGAACATTGATGCAGAAATTACAAAAGAACTAGTGCAATCTATTCCCAGACGTTTAAAAGCTGTTGTGGATGCTAAAGGATATCCTACTAAATATTAATTTAACGAAAAATTAGAATATTTACTAAAATGTAGAGGTTTTTTACAAGTGTACGATGACTTTTGTGAGATAAAGTTTTTGTTTCTTTTTGATTATTGGCGTCTTAAAAATAAAGTTTTACTATGTTTTCAAAATATTTCATGTAGTTTTGTTAAGAATAGATTATAGATCTTATTATTAAATACCCATTCTGAAACATTCATTTTAATTAATGCATAGACCCCTATTTCATTGAAAATCGTAAGTGTACGTACACTTTTGGGAGCCACTGTATATATATATATATATATATATATATATATATATATATATATATACTAGCTGAAAACCCGTACATCGCTACGAAGTACATTCAAATTAAATACATCGGTCAATGTATGCAATTAATGCCAATATATATATATATATATATATATATATATATATATATATATATATATATATATATATATATATATATATTTATTTATTTATTTATTTATTTGTAATAAATACAACGATCAATGTATGCAATTGATTTAAAAAAAAGAAAAAGTATATTTATAAAAAAAATCGTAACGGATATTTTTATAGACAAAATGATGTAGAAGAAAATATTCAAATTAAATCTAATAGAACATACTAAAAAATATAGTACAGTTTGAGGAACATTTTTTTTACTGTATTTTATTTTTTGGATAATATCCAATCGTCTGCCGAATTAACAAGGAAAAAAAAACATTTTTTTTTGTCTATTTCGTTGTTATGCACGTGACACAAAATTAGTTTAAAGTATCACAAAAAGAAAAGAAACGACGTGATCAACATTTAATAAATTTAATTCTAAAAATTAATCTTTAAAAATTCACCAAAAATCAAAAAATGGAGGTAAAAATTCGAAAAAGATTTCATATTAAAGGAATTTTTACGATCTTTCTCTGATATAAATTTTATAACCCTCAAATTATTATTTTAAATGCAAACTTTAAAGAATGTTATAAAAACAGCTTAAAAATTTAATTTAAAAAAATCTAAGAAGAATTTTTCAAAAATCTCTCTTAGTGCACCCCTACACTATAAGAAGACTCGCCATGCAAAATTTCAGCCCTGTAGGTCCAGCGATTTGGTCTGTGCGTGTCAGTCAGTCAGTTACGGATCTGATATATATATATATATATCTTTTACTTTAAAAAACAACTGAAGCTCACGCGAGAAGCGAACCCGAACCTTCCACTTACCCAAGAGATGTGCTGATAATAACACCCCCGAAATTCATGCCATAATCTTCAGTGAGCTTTCTAGCTTATAATGAATGTAGTATTAGTGGCGAGTCAACCTTGATTTCCCATAATTCATGGCATGTGCGTCGGACCAAACAATAGTTTTTCTTGTCCTCTTCAAGGAAATGAAAAAAGAGCTTTTGATTCAGGAAAGAAACCACTCTGTTAATTAAGAGCTTGGAGAGAGTAATCCGCTTACAGGCGTCATCGGTAAAAAGTACGGAAAAATGCATTTTACTTCGGATGAACTATCCACTTCTTAAAAATTATTTTTTATTGTTTATCTGCTTTTAAATCATTCCGTATGAAAAAATTACTCTCTCCTAGGCATTTATCCCTGATGTTAGCTAAGTTTACTATATGTTTTATATGAATCTATTTAAATTTTACCACATTTAAAAATATTTTTTGGACAAACTAAACATTTAACACTTAACGAGCAAATGATTATAGATAAACTAATTCTATTAATGAATTCGAAGACTGCTGATATATGTCAGTTTAAATTATTATAAAAGCGCTACTGATATCAAACGGTTGATCAATCCAAGATATTTAACTTTTTATAGGTTTGTATAAAATGCAATAAAAAACATTGAAAATGAGCGTTTGTGAACATTTTAAAATAAGTCACACAGTAGCGATACTTACTGATTCCCATATTATAATCGTAAAACTAAAATCAATTTTTAGAAGGATAGTATTTTTCGGTACAGTAAATTTCTGTTTTGAAAGAATTCCGGTTTAAAGAAATATTTTACTGTCCACCCGCCTACACACTTGCATCTTTAAATTTTGATAGTACAAATTCTGAGAAATTGAAATAAAAAGAACTACTTGCACACGAAGCTGTTATCTGAAAAACCTATGACATTAAATATTTTCAATTCCAGATATATATATATATATATATATATATATATATATATATATATATATATATATATATATATATATATATATATATATATATATATATATATTTATTTATTTTTTTATTTATTTTTAAAATGGAAATAAGTTTTATAATACTGTCGCTAGCTTTCTGTTTAATGTTATTATTGATAGTATGTAACATCATATATCTTTGTTGATATCTTTGTTGATTTGTTTTCTTAAATTATTACAAATATATCAAAAGCAAAATGAGAAATAACTTAATTTCAAAATACCGCCCACATAGTATAGTGCAGGGGTGTCAAACTCAAAGGCTAACTTGGGCCAAACAAACAAGGTTTAACTATAGGTGGGCCGCAAAGAAATCAATATTAATAGAAACGTAGATGTATTTTAAATAATACATTTTAATAAACATATATAAAAGAACAGGAAAATTGAATGTTTACGTCCTGACATTTGACGTCTCTTCTCCAATATATTGGCCAATATATTGGAGGGATATTATATATATTCCAATATATCGGACGGGCCGCAAGTTTGACACCCCTGGTATAGTGGTAAGCGTTCTGAGTTGCCGCGAAGTGGGCTTGGGTTTCAAATCTTGAATAAGGCTTGGTCATTTCTGTGTCGTCACTCTCATAGGGTGCAATGCTGGCTCACCTATATGGTACTCCCATAATAAAGTAACCAGCAAATCTTCGCGGATTTCATGGGATAATATATAAAATATGAAAGAAGTACCTACTGTCAAAAACAAGTGCCTGGCGCATTGAAAATAAAAATCTGCCTCTTGTAGTGTTTATACATTTATGTTTATTCTGATGTTACTAGACAATGTATTACTGATATAAGTATTATTAAATCGTGTATTGCTAGCAATTCCCAGTTACATACTCTATCAGGCGTGTTTTGTTACCAAATGCCCATTTCAATAGCGTTTCGCTGTATTAGTGTGCTGTTTCTCTAAAAGACAAGTATCTAATAGGAAGGAGGGAGAATTTGGACATGCAACAATCCGTTTGGGTGATTTACTGCAAAATTTTTGAAATGGACCAAGTCTCAAACCGCATCCAAAGTTTACGGCCTTGTTTCATACTTCAGTGACTTTGCGGGGAAAAATTAAAAACAAAAAGAAAGCTCCACCGGTTGCGAAGAAAGAAAATATCAGGCAATTTACTGTCCGGTAATCCCTTATTTGGCAACACCCAAAGCATAATTTTCTTCTTAATTCTGAAGCTAAAATCATGTAGCTGACGTTTTCGCTTTCTCAACACTGCCGTGATAATGTAAATAGATTCTAAGCTGAGAGCAGATGTTGCGAAAAGTACACTAAAAATACAGAAAAAAAAGTCTTACTCTAGTTATCGGTTGCGGAACACAACAAAAGATAAGGATAAAAAATATTGAGATTTCAGCTGGGCAAAGGGAAGTCGCATTCTTGAGCAATTATTTATGTTGATACTTCTATATAATCTCATGTAAGTTGACATTAACAGTTTATTAAATGAAAAACAAAAGAAGCATTTTGATTGTTTTATAAATGCAATCTGTGATACACCACAGTTTTTGGTATTAAAAGCATTTCTTTATGAACTAATTATTACTTTGGAAAGTGTGGAGCATATTGAAGAATAAACAACTATAAAAAATACTCAGTTCTAGATTTTAAATATCCATTAAGGTATTATTGATTGAATTCATTACTTTTCCTTTCTCTGTTAAATGTCGCCCAGGCGTTGTTTTTTTTATTTGTTTCACCAGGCAAACTTGAAAAAGGCAGACACACAAATCTTTCGAAGAGATAACAATATCACCTTCTTAGTGCTAACGATATCCATCTAATTCTCCCATAACATATGATCTAAAATTTTATCAATGTTGTAGAAAAAGAAGTATTTAAATGCGTGAAAATTTCATTTAAAAATATCGTCTAAAGCTCGAAAATCTGCCATTTCTCCCATAATTGAAAAACATTTTTCAGTGGTATATTTCATGAATCGTCTTAATATAAGGAGCAACGAGGAGTGATTATTTTTTTTCTACTTTTTTGAACTAATTTATTTAAATTTAATTTTGCCACCTTTTATTTTATACATAATTTAAAACTTATTATTAAATTTATTGTTATAAGATCTCTGGGCTTTTCTGTGTTAAATTACCTAAGAGATTTTATAATTCCCTCCTACATCTTATTAAAAAAAGAAAATTTTAATAAGAGGATACTCGATGAAAATAACTTCGTTTATTTATTTTATAAAATTAAGGAATGCGGAATACGACTTTTTTCCCACTTCATAATGAAAATTACTCAACAAAATACTTTCAAACATTTTTATGTCTTCAAAATAAACTTCGAATTCTCGGGAGTCGAACATTTTTTGTACTGCGGAAAGATGTGTTGACAATTACGCCTATGAGTAATGTCACGACTTTTTTGAATTAACGTTATAAATTCGTTATATAATCAACAATAATACCATTAATTTTAATGATATTCAATGGTTTAACTGATCGTCCAGTCACAGGGATTTTACCTAGGGAATAGATGATTTATTTAAGTGTGGGGGAGGCTCTGGTTGGCTTTCTTCCATGCGTTTCGTAATATAACTGCCCTCTATGACGCATGTCAAAACTGATAATAATAGAGATTCACCTCTTGAAGCATCTTTCGGTGAAACTAAAGCATTGGAGCCTTTTGTAAACGGACAAACATGATAGCCTTCAGGAGAAAAGGGTACGTGAGATGGCCTCGTTCTTTTTCCATTAATGTATTCGCAAGAAAGTATTTTTATCCTTACCGCTAATTGTTGCTTCCGACCTAAATAGAAATTTTCATGCACCGTACTAGCTTTCATTGCAGACATTTTTTTTCTCGTCATTTGAAATACACACCTTAATTCTTTTTTTTTTAAATTTCAAAACATGCATTTCCATTTGTTCTTTTCAAGTTCGGCGATTGCATTTGCTTTGTTTGAATCTTTGCTTTTCTTATTGATAATTGTTAATGTTGATAATTGAAGATGTTGCTTTTCTTTAATTATTACGCACAGGGAATTTAACTTACATCTCTACATCTCTCACAGTTTCATACAACAGTCATAGATATAGTTTTCACCCTTCTGAATGGGCTCTTCAGTAAGATATGGGTGTTGATTTCAAAATGGACGTCACAACCATGCATCATCGGAATATTTCTGCATAGTTTTTTTCTGTAGATGAAGATTATTCCCAGCTTTCATCAGCTCATAAAAAGATATCATCACGTGCCAGTATATTGTAGTGTTAATTAAAGAACTACCGAATGAGCATTTAAAGAGCATAAAATATCCCTCAGTAAGTCATTGTCTCTTATGATTAGGGTTTCCAACTTTTTCTGTGACGATTCCGGGACAAATAGCTCAAAACTGAACATCATCATCAGTCAGACATTACCTAGATTTCTGAGGAGACTTTTTATGTATGAAAAAATTAAAATACAGTTCTTTTTTTAAATTTATTTTTTATATTCTTTATTTTAATTGTTATAGAAACTTAATTATATATATATATATATATATATATATATATATAATTACATAATAATAATAATAATAATAATAAAAATTTTAAATCTTATAATAACAAATTTAACGTTATATTTTTTATGGGTTTTTCCAATAATATTTTCTCTCACTTTTTGCTGTAATCACCAATTCTTTCGCAAGTGAGTCCGTATTTAAAAAGTTCGCAAATGCTGCATTCGATTCACTATTAAGTCGTATTTGCAATTCCGTCCTCACTAAGTCGATATTGATGTTATTCCTGGCCTTCGTCCACACACTGTTTATGTGACTAAATACTCTCTCTGGGTAAGCATTACTGGCAGGGATGGACAAAATGTAAGACACAATTTTCATCAGCTCGACCGATTTTTCATGCTTTTTGAAATACTCTTCCCATAGTTTGTCATTGCAATCACCATCTGTGCTATTACCGTGTACTTCCTGATCTGTATATAAATTGGTCTTATAAATAAATATCGCGGAAACTTTAATTCTAGTCTGTGACGTTCACGCTACCTGTCGGATTACTACGACGTCACAACGTTCAACGGATTTACAAGATGTCAATTTCTATTTTTTTTTAAAAATTGGAATAGTTTCTGGGGCATTCCGGGACAATTTAACGTTAATCCGGGATCAGGGACAGCGTTTCCAATTCCGGGACAATCCCAGCCAATCCGGGACAGTTGGCAACCCTACTTATGATAGGAGAAACTGAACACAATTTTGTATATTTGCTCTCTCTGATATCGCTAATGAAAAGCGGGAAATTCGAAGGAAAAATGTAGAATAGTTCTGCATGAAACTGAAAACCTATAGTGATTTTCGCATCATTGACGCAGGTTAAACCTTAGTCTATGACTGCCGTTTAAAAATGCTAGATACGTTATGTTCTATGTCTTGTTGAGGAACCTCCAATGAAGGCTATTTTATGAAGATTTCTTGTCATTATGTTCGTTTTCACATCAAGAATTACTAGCGCTGACATTTTTATGCTTTGCACCATTTAGACAGACTCAATATTTTCTATTTTGTTGCGCTGATGAGATTAAGTTTATCCATGGGAATTGAGAGAGGATTTGAACAAATATCTGATATTTTTATATAAGAACTAAATTTATGTACATAAGACTGATGCGGAATCATTGAAACCAGTACTAAAGATGACTAGGTGGGAACCAATATCACAAATATAAATCTTGTTTATATCTTTAAAGATTGGCTTTTAGACCAGTGAGCAATCTTCGAGAGAATGTTCAAATTCTTTGCTTTTTTGGGGCAGAAACGCGTTTCAGGTAAACTTTCGGAGCATCCTACATTCAGGATTAACTTTTGTGACTATAGGTTATTAAGTTGCTAATTATTCTCATAAGTATTCAAACAAAAATCTCTTTCGCCTGAGAACAGATTTCTAGGTAACTAATCCAGACTTAAGATTATATGGAGATATTAGGGTTTATATTCAAGTAGTCCTAAAAATTGTTGGATATGTTCTAAACTTTCCTTTATTTTAACCCAGTTAAATATATAAATTATTACTGATATACTTTTAATTCTGTTTTAAGAAATTAAAAATTTGCATAGTAAAAGCATTTTTCCAAGTAAAATAAAGAAAAAACAAGCATCATTCAAGTTCTATTTTTATGACAAAATTGATAAGGCAATCATCCAAAGATCTATAATGGGATTCTACTCTCTAATCAAAGTAAACTCTTGAAATCGGCATTGTAAAAGTTGCTAAGGGAAACCTTTTCAAAAAATCCATTTTTAAAAGTGCACTATTTAGAGATTTTTTGTCTTTAGGCACAATTTCTCCTGACAAAATAATAATAATAATAAAAGAAACCTTGTAAGTTAGATGTAAGTAGGCACAGAAGTGTCTTCTACATGTTTTTTCTGGTTCAGTGTTTAAGTTAATAAGTTTTCATCATGGTGTACAGTGTGCGCAGCTAAAGCTGGAATACAGCACTGCAATCTAAGGAGCTGTGTATGTACACACAGAAATTACTTTTCTAAGCGTGCGGATAATGGAACAATTATCGCAAAACGAGAGGTCACGGTCACGCACAACTGTTCTTTTCCAGATAAAGAGAAAGCTAAAAGAGGACAGTGGGCAGTGTTCTACCGGCTAGCTGTTCTAGCATAAACATCGGGTTTGCATCAACCACTGCAATTATGAGAGAGCCAATATTGTGTGTTTATGCCTCTGGCGATCGTTGTGGAACTCTGTTGACAAGTGTATCGG